>CM033651.1:41824060-42176578 GCA_019512145.1 Engystomops pustulosus
CACAGTTTTCCTTAGGACCAATGTTCCTGGGGAGTTGGGGAGTGACGTTCCTAGAAAAAAATGGCGGCTCATCCCTAATCATTATTTATAGGATTGAAGATATCGGTAATACATGCGCACATGTAAAAAAGGAGGTACAGGTAGAAATACCTTTACAGTATGAGTGGACATACCCTTACAATATGGCACTAATTTTAGTAATAGGGGTAGTGTTATCATTAGCATAAGCCTTGATTATTCTCACTAAGCCATTGTTTTATATTTCATCAACATTGTTAACACTGACAAAGTATTTTATGACTTCTCCCAGCATAAATGTATTAGAGACCATTTTTATTTTCTAGCCATCTTTCTACTAAGTATCTAAAGCCTCTAATTACACAATGTATTCATAGCCCATTTACCCCAACATGACTGTAACATATTGTCATGCTCATTTAATGGTTACGTATGCTTCAATGCCTTATTGAATACCTTTCTCCCTTTGCTTTACCTGTTAGAGTTTTAATCATTGTCTGTGTTAAATTAGTAATTGATTGTCTGATCAGCTTTTTACCATTATTCAGCCAATTGCTAACTTCACAATTGATTAAATGTACTACTGATTAGGAAACACAGAATAGTCTATAGGGCATATTTACAGCAGTAGAAATCATACCTAATGTGCAGATAATACATTATGTAAAATATTTTTTACATACACATACATCCATTTAATAAAAAAAAAGTGAATCACCAGGTTAAAAATTTGGAATAAATCTATGGTTTAATTGTTAAACCAAATTGGAAAATTGAAATTCAAAATAGGACTTTTTAAAAAGTGGTCAATATGTGGTCAGTATGTGTGTACTAAATATACAGTATATGTCTAGAAAATAACTAGTTTAGGCTAAATCCCTAACATATAGTATAAGCTAAACCCATATCATTGACTTTAAATGTCCAAAAAAAGTTTTAAGAGTTAGTTAGATGGAATACTACACTGCAGTTTTAGAACCCTAAATTGATTTAACCCCCTCAACCCCTTACCACCGAAGGCTATTTTTAGACGTTTCACTATAAGTGGTTATAACTTTGAAACACATCAAAATATGCAGGTGATTTTGAGATTGTTTTTATCTTTATACATTGTTCCTCAAAATTTGGGCAATTTGTTTTTGCATTTAAAGAAGAAATTCTTCAGTTTCCAAGTTCAAAATTATCTACTATCCAGGTAAACGGTCACATCCAAATAACTTGATAATTTACATTTCCCACGTGCCTGCTTTAGGTTTGCATGGCTTATTGTGCTTTCTCTAATGCTTGTGAGATCACTCCAGGTCCTATTTTAATGCACTCTCCTACTACTGCACTCCCCTACTACTCCCCTCTCTTCTCCAGCTGTCCTATACTATACTCTTAGTGCAGAGTTAGACAAAAGTTTGATACTTCAGAGCTGTTTTTTAAAGGAAACTTGTCACCAGGGACCTCATTTTCACTAAAGACAGGTTACAGAAGCCCATTGCAGCTTCATTGCAAATATGTCTTACTATTTTCTCAAAGCATTTGCATTACAATATAATTGTGTGTTATAACCTAACTTGCATCCTGACAGAATCCTCTGTGTAGACCTAGGCTATGGGGCTTTGATTTAAAAAAAATTCAAAGAAAAACTTGTCTGTGCTGCAGATGGCTCAGCTCTTGCCCCCCTCCTTTGTGCTCCTGTACAGCTCAATCCTCCTGCTTCTTCACAGACCTTGGAGCCTGGTGAGCTGACATCAGTGAGGGAGGAGATGTACAGGAGCACAAAGGAGGTGGCCAAGAGCTGTGCCGTCTGCAACACAGATAAGTCACATATTGTTTTTTTTAAATACATCCAAACCAAAGCCCAACCCCTGGGGCTACATAGAGAATTCTGTCAGGGTGCAAAGTAAGTTAGAACACAAAATTACATTGTAATGCAAATGCTTTGAAAAAAGCAGAAAGGCATATGTGCAATGCAACTGTAATGGGCTTTTGTAATTTACTGAAAATTGGCAAATCTTTTTGGTTTTTGAAGAACCTGCTTAAGCCTTTACATTTTTACAGGGGTTAAAACAATATGGGGGTTTGTCAAGGGTGCTTCCATGATCCATGTCTCAGATCATGGGCACACCCGTGCCCCTCTCCGTGGCGCTGATTAATTTTTTGCTATTTTCCTTTACCAAAACTGAATCCTACCATTTGCAGATCAATATATTTTTTAAATAGTGATAGTTATCACATAAATTATGCAGTTGAAAGTAAATTCTGCTTCAGCTTAATGGCGTTTATATTGTAAGAACACTTTTGTTTTGGCCTTCAGGGGATTTTCCGACAAGGACTTTGAATCACATGGAAGTGTGAAAATAACAGCAACACCAATTGACCTATGATCTGAGTTTCCAAGCCACAGTTAATCCACTTTCTATTATTTTTGCAATTCAGAGTAATACGGTATAATTATAATTATCAAAATAATTCATCTGCAAAAACTACCCAACCCTGATGTTTGTGACCCCTGAGAAGCAGAAGTTGGTGTGCATGGGGCCATAGGGAAAGTCCTGAGAATAAGTATGAATCAAATAATCCACTTATTTACAAATCCCAACAAAACGTTTATGTGTTTATTTGATCAAATAAAGTACTTTGAAATTTCAGTAACTCACGCTGTGACACCTGAGAAGATTTTACTTTGCTTTCTTTATTTTGTTTTATTTTGTCAAATTAAAATGATTGCTTATTATTTTGTGCACAATTAAATCAGTTAAAAAAAATACACAAAGTCATTAATGTTATGAATGGGGGAGATCAGAAGTGTCTGAAAGCAGAATTGTTCTAGTTGCCCACGGAGCTCAGCATTCATTTTATAAACAGCTGTGAAAAATGAAAGCTGAGCTCTAATTGGTTGCCACCAGGGCAGTATATAGCTGTCCTAGGCACTCTCAAATATCTCCCCCCACCCAAAAGGCTCCCCCCCCACCTGGTTGCCCTAGGCATCTCTTGTTGTGTAGGCATAAACACAGTCATGGTTCCCATAGGCAACTAGAACAGTTCTGCTCTAAGACTCTTCTGATAAATCTCCTCCATGATGTTGCTACTAAACTTAACATTTTGGATGTACATTTTTTGACCTTTTCTAAATAAAAAGATCATGTTCTGTTTATAAACATTTACTGATTTTATAATTGTTCACTGCAAGCATTGGATTAGATCGAAGACTGGATAGCACAATCAGAAATACAAACTTGTATAAGGAAAAATCCATATTGCATGCATATTATTAATTTTAAGAAGATCATTGAATTCACGGTACGAAGTATTTTAACTGACTAAACTTATGATTCTATCAGTATATGTAATAAGTAGCAACAAATATTGTCAATTAAGAGTATTTACTGTTTGAAAACTTATCCAAATATAGAAAAAATATGACTTTTAAGCATACTACTTTTTTGTGACTCAAATTTGTATTGTTTTTACGTTTTCTATGGATATCACTATGTGCATGTAGTTTCTCTCTTGCAGTCTACTTAAAATTAGAATACATATTTTCTTTGCATGTTTTAAACTAGTATTTTTAATACAAGCTCTTGTTGTAGAGAAAATATACAATTGTCATTTAATCAAAAGCTACTCTATGTCCTAACTGCTGGTCATATCTTCTAGTATGCCTTATTTCTTCTTCCTATACTGCCCATTGTTATCCATTGTAAATCTGTTGTGTGATGGGTAATAGAACACTAAATTATTCTAAACAATGGACCTATTGTCACGGCAGGGATTTAATGACAACTTTTTACATACATACGTCCGCTCTAGGCGGCACAAGGTTACCCATATCCGGACAACTAGCGTGATTCTAAAACGTCACTTTTATTAATCTAATTATTTAAAAAATAGTAGTAGTGCGACTACTGATTGCTCAGGAAAATATTAAAACCACAGGTGCCTCAGGTTAGAGAACAGTATAAGGGAACCACTAGTGTTTGTGGTATCCTAAAGCTGTAGCTATGGGCCCTTACTCCGACGGTCAGTGAGTCAGGACTGCAGGGTATGAGACTTAATGGTTGTCTGGTGGACGATATTCCCAGACAAATGGGTGACCTGATGGGATGTATCACGTCAGGGAGCAGGGATAAGAGTCAAGGAGTCTATACAGGCGGAGTGACTATGTAATATGCATAGAATGTAATGCAGAGGGTTATTATCATCTAAACCCAATGCATTGGGTACTGTGATCAGAGATCAGACACGATCCCAATTGTACACAGTCCCTGTCCAATGTGTAATGCAGGGCTGGCAGCATTTCCACCCAGCCTATTAGATATTGGCACGCATGTGGGAGGTTTTTTACCTTTATATATTCGGCGTGTTCACGGCGATTTTCACTATTAGCCCGTCCCCTGATGAAGCCAGTTGCCTGGCGAAACATGTCGGGGGGCTAATTGTGTAGTGTTTTTTAAAAAAAGCAGTGTGCTAAAGGTTGCTTGGTTACTATCTGTTAGCTGTAGTGTATCTCTGAATGGTGCTGTGCGACAGGGGTGGTCAGGGACCTCAATACCTTTAGGTGATACAACCAGCCGTGAGCTGGGTAGTGTTAGATGTTGTCAGGGAGCACAGGGGTGATCATTTACATAGTAATGGGTGCATATCTATCTGTATTACGAGCGGTGTGACAGGGACTGTGTACAATCGGGATCGTGTCTGATCTCTGATCACAGTACCCAATGCATTGGGTTTAGATGATAATAAGTTAATAACCCTCTGCATTACACATTGGACAGGGACTGTGTACAACTGGGACCGTGCCTGATCTCTGATCACAGTACCCAATGAATTGGGTTTAGATGATAATAACCCTCTGCATTACATTCTATGCATATTACATAGTCGCTCCGCCTGTACAGACTCCTTGACTCTTATCCCTGCTCCCTGACGGGATACATCCCATCAGGTCACCTATTTGTCTGGGAATATCGTCCACCAGACAACCATTAAGTCTCATACCCTGCAGTCCTGACTCAATGACCGTCGGAGTAAGGGCCCATAGCTACAGCTTTAGGATACCACAAACACTAGTGGTTCCCTTATACTGCTCTCTAACCTGAGGCACCTGTGGTTTTAATATTTTCCTTTTCTCAGACTGAGCAATCAGTAGTCGCACTACTACTATTTTTTAAATAATTATATTAATAAAAGTGACCTTTTAGAATCATGCTAGTTGTCCGGATATGGGTAACCTTGCGCCGCCTAGAGCGGTATGTATGTAAAAAATAGGTAATAGGACACTTCATTTAGAAAAGATAGTTCTGTATATTTTTGATGAAGTGCTCTCTTAATGCCATGATTGACCTTACTGTTATTACTATGTTAGCAGTGTTTTAAAAAAAACTAACTTTTTTTTGTAGGCTACAGACAATGATGTTGGGACATTTGGGAAAGTAAGCTACTTTTTCAGCGATGAACCGGATAGGTAAGAAATTATTAAATTTTATAGGGATGTTTAACCTGTGTGTAACTTGATGGCACAGTAGTACCGAAGGTCCGTGAAACTTAGGAGACCATAAGGCAGTGATGGTGAACCTTTTAGAGGTCGAGTGCCCAAACTGCAACCCAAAACATTCATATTTTTTTGCAAAATGCCAATACAGCAATTCAAGCAGTTACTTATTGCAATCTTCTTGCTCTGTGCTATAACACAGCTTTCAATAGGCCTGAGGGCACCAGAAGGAGAGGAAATTTGGATTGTCATTGGAGCATCCCTTGACATCCTTCTGAACAGGAAGATTCAGGGGTCGCACAGAAGGAGCTCCAATGATAACCTGACCCTGTCCACACCTCATCTCTCTTCCTGCAGACCAGGATGCTCCACATTAAAATAATGCTAAGCATGGCAAGTCCTGGGACTGCAGGAGGATCCCTGTCTGGCGAACTCTGCCATGGGGCAACAGCGTGAGTGCCCACTGAGAGGGCTCTGAGTGCCACCTCTGGCACCCGTGCCATAGGTTCGCCACCTCTGCCATAAGGTGTCTATTTCCCCACACGAAAAGACCAATATTATAAATGATACGTCATATTGATGGATATATTGGGAAACAGTAGCTTCTGTACAGTAGCTTATGTAAGCCCTTAAAATGAAATTCATCACTTCTATTCATCAGACTAATGACTATTTTGCTACTGTGTTATGTTTAATTTTGTGGATTTTTAACATGTTCCACAATTCAATGACAATCTAAAAATAATGATTAACAATGTTCTCCAGATGGAAAAACACACATAAATGGTAGAGTATTAGTATTGTACTATGCCCATATATACAAGATAGGAAAAGAGTAGTAATAGTACAGTGCTATGTCCATATTTGTAGCATAGGAGTAGGGCCCATATATGCAGTATAGTTCTATTCTATAGTTCTATTCTATAGTTCTATGCTGCACCCTTTTCCCTATAGTTAAAAGCCCTATTGCTACTTTGTGTTTTTTTTCTTCTATCTTATGAGGGTGTGTATTTCATTGCATACATACATAGATACATATGGGTTCCCCACTTGGGATACTTTCTGTGAAACACAATAGAAAATTATAGTGCTATTCGATTGATCAACATCATGCTGTAAAACTGTAGTTGGAACATCCATTAATAATTATTACTTTCCACTATTTACCCTTTAAAAATAAGAAAGATTACTGAAGGGTTAATTGACTATAAAATACATAAACCTTTGTCTTGCGGTAAAGGAAAAGAATAGACTTTTTTGCCATTTTATATATGTTTTACAATTTACTTTTTATATATTTTTATTAGGTTTTCACTCGACAAAGACACAGGTATAATTACCCTTATAGCTCGGCTAGACTTTGAGACTACTCAGCGCTACACACTAACAGTGATTGCCAGGGACGGTGGAGGAGAAGAGACAACAGGCCGTGTTCGTGTCAATGTTTTAGATGTCAATGACAACGCTCCCATCTTTCAGAAAGATTCCTACCTTGGAGCAATACGCGAGAATGAACCATCTGTGACAACAGTGATCAAACTTAGGGTAAGAAAAAGACAACACATGAAAACTTTTTTCTCTTTTTTTTATTGGCTCAGACTTTGTTTTCCTTTTTTCTCCTTAACATTTAAGGCCAAGTTTCCTGATTATTCACAACAGGTTCTAACAGCTCAATTGAACCTTTTATGCATATTAAACACCCTCAATTAGCAAGAATAGTAAGTAACATACTGCTTCTAATCAGCTACACACAAAGTCCAATTGGTAAAATTCCACTACCAAGCGTGGCCTGTTATTGTCTTTTTCCAGCAGCCTGATTCTCCTGTTCTTATAAAAGCTGCTGGGATAGTCAGCTGCAGAGACTTAGTAATAATAGGATGGTCCAGCTGGGTCAGGGATGTGAATATCTAATGTTCTCATTACATTCAAGCGCACCTGGAAGAGCATCATACATTTGTTTTAAGATTCTGCACACTTGAGGTTGTGTTTTACTTTTTGTTTTTTATCATACAATTTCTTACACACAGGGAGAGATTTATCTGCCTATTTTTGACTATTTTCTAACTCATCCAATAAGGGGCCTTGGTAGCTAGGGGCATAACCTGCCAGAAAATAGCCTGTGTACCAGAATATTCAGTACACAAGCCAGAAAAATCAATATTGTGGTGCAGCAAACTAGACCAACTAGTAGGAAGTGCAAAGTAGTGAGAATTCCAAATCTTAGGCTACATTCACACGGACATATGAATTATCCAGTCCCGTATTTACGGGCCGTATATACATGACGTTTTTCATCCATATGCAGCACGTATTTAACCCGTAGGACATGCTCTATATTTTTATACGGCCAGTATACGGTACGGTACGCTACAGTGTCAAAAACGGCAATATAAATGGTTGAACGTATTGTCCATTGAAATGAATGTATGTAACCCGTAAAAAAAAACGGTACAGATACGGCCGTTTTCATACGTCCGTGTGAATGTAGCCTTATACTGTACCAGATTAATCATCCAGCATCAGACACAGGGATTAATCTGGCGCAGAAGAGAACTGTCTGCTTCCACTCTGCACTGGTCTAAAGATTGACACATTAATACATCCCCTTTGCTGTCTTAACCCTTCATAAATGTCCAAGGTCTTTTAAGTATGTGTCAAAGTATACAATAGAATTCTGGATTGATAAATATGCCGCAATATTGACAGACAATTTGGGTCAAAATAAGAGCAAAAATTACGAAAGAACAGCAAATTGGTATTATAAAATAAACAAATGGGGACAGATTTATGAAAAGTGGTGTCAGCTAAGACATTGCAGACTTAGACTAGACAGTTTTGTTGTGCCCAAGACTCATTTAATTGCCTGGTGGTTTGGGACTGTCTAGTAGTAGTTTGCACCTAGATGGCCTTTTTTACACCAGAAAAGTTGGTCAAAATGCTGTCAGGACATTATTTTTGGTGTACAGCACCGACTACAGATGTAAATCATTTAAGTATCAGAGTCAAACTGAATCAGGGCACTTAAATGTGGGTGACGTTATCTTGAATTAAAAGTTTCCCTTTGTCACATCATCAGAGAACACGGAGTTGATAGGCAGGACCTGTTTGAAACTGTGCCAATTGCACCGGTTGCAAAATCCTGATCAAATCTACACCACAGTGCATCCTAAATATGTTGTCCTGGTATTCTTTTGGATTTAGCAGCCAAAAGACTTGTACAGAAGATTAAAAAAAAATTCACACACGTTTTTAATAAGATTAAAAGCATGCATGATATTCAGATAGATAGGTACTAATTGATATTATGTACTTCTATTTAGGCAACTGATGAGGATTCGCCACCAAATAATCAGATTTCTTACAGTATTACTGCAGCTTCAGCATTCAGAACCTTTTTTGAAATCACAATTTCTGAAGGCTATGGAGGTAAGCTAAAAAAAGAGAATACTGTTGATATAACTTAATAAGACTTTATCCAAAATGTTACTCCACCGAGTAACAGTCTTTTTTTATAACAAATGAACACTAAATATTTTTCCCCTGTAAAGCCCTGATGACTGTGCAGAAAAATCTCCAACTTGCATCATGAAAAAGGTACCTTTGTATTGGTATATTTTAGAATTATCTTACCCTACAGACCCCTACAGATTCAAGCCACAGATTTAACTGTCTATGAGATGACCTTGTCTAGCTAAAAACCTTTCTGGGGCAGATGCATCAAAATTGTCTTAAAGGAAAACATAGCAAGATTAAATTGAAGCAGATTTTTTATTGTGTAATCCTCTATATAAATGTATGTGTGTAGGCGGTGCAGCAATGCTAGGCAGTGAACTGGGTTTTTAACTTGTTGCAGAGAATACATACCCGGCTCACTGCTGGGCGATGTGGTGCATGTGGAGATAGCAGTGGAGGCGGGACGGATGTCTCCACTCCTATCTGCAAGAAGAGGAAGCAAAGGCGGGAAGGCAGAAAATAAAAGAAAACAATCCTGCCTGCTCCCAAAGTGGAGTGGAGAAGGGCGTGGGGCACATCTGGCAGGGAATACATTAATACAAGTTATCATAGTATATAAGGCTGGAAAAAGACACAAGTCCATCAAATCCAACGTTTAAGAATTAACCCGTGATAACCCGTGATATTTTTTCTCTCCACAATTTGATCCACAAAGGAGAACACTGTTTATAAAAGCAGTTTGGGGATTTGCTATTAATTGTCTGTGCTTCCGATGCCGTCACCACTCTCCGCCCAAATCTCACGACCACAGTGAATTCAATGAAGAACTGATATCATTGCATAGGCGTGAGATTGTGATTGTTGGAGATTGAAAAATAAAATGTTTTTGATCTTTTGATCTCACTGTATGTAACTCAACATATTGATTTCCCATATTGTATAACTAATTAGTTTTATAAACTTCTGTATAGTAGTTATTCTAATGATGAATGTCTATTCTCGAGTGTAATTGTGTTCATTATGATTACCATTTGACATATTTGCTCTTTTTTCAGTAATAACAGTAATTCGGCCTTTGGATTATGAACAAATTCTCAATGGCGTCATAACATTGCAAGTTATGGCAAAAGACTTGGGTGTACCGCCTTTAAACAGTACTGTGTCTGTCAGCATTGAAGTCTTTGTAAGTATCTGATTCATATCAACAACACAACACCACTTGCTGCAGTGGGTATATGAGTATATGGATAGTTACAATATTAAAAATCATTGTCAATATAGAATACATTTTAAAAAAACAGTAGTAGTTACAGGAATGTTTCCGAATAAGCTATTGTGCTCACCTTCTTGGGCTTTGATTTGGTCACAACCACAGTTAAAGCTCTGTTAGGGCTGCTCGTTTGATAAGACTCTGTGCATCAGGTCAGATGTTGTAGATTTCATTTATCCCCAAAAGAGGAGAGTTTGGAAAACCCACTTTGTAAGCAGAACTTCCTTCATATAAATATGTTGTTTAATCTTTAATAAAAAATTAAACATGTGGTTTCCTATGAAAATATAGGACAACCATAGATACAACAAAGTAGACACGTTTCAAACTCATAGAGTGCTCGTTATCAGCCCATTATCCATTCACTGATTTACTTCAGATATTGTGCGGTTTCACAAGGTATGCTTAAAAACACTTGTGAATATTAGTAACTCTTTCAATTATACCCCGTCTCTGTGTGGTCCCTAAACCCGGTGTTGACACAAAACACCCAACTCTTGTCTGAAGTTCGATTTTGAAGAATTTCTGGAGTTGTTTGGTTTATGAAGAATGAGTTGGTGACCAGATAAAGTGTGTACAAACTGTATGAAACATTCAATGTCATCCATGTGATCTGTCAATACCCTATGATTAGTAATTACTGAACATATATTTTGGATATACTATATAGAGGTTTACAATGTTTTTTTGCCCAAGTTGTTGGTTTTATAGATACAGTGCCATTTCCTCAGTCCGCCTTGTCGCACTTATTGTCATTTGCTGACTAATGTTACTTAAAAAGACAAAAAGTTTTGAGAGAGGCCTTTACAATAGCGCAGGGAGACAATAAATTTGGGATAAGACAAGAAACCAGGTTTAGAAGGATGCAAATAAATTTTTCCTCTCCCCAGTAAGCTAAGGTTGTGGTGGTAGATTTTATTATTCACAATTATTATTTCATGTGTATGTTTTCATCTCTTTAATGACTTTAATAAACATAATTTTACCATACAACATATACTATTGTGGTCAGCTTAATGTTTGAATAATACTAAGACCAACTGTGCAATCCAAACACTTTCTTTATATATACATAAATGGCATATTTATACATTACGAATTCCTGGCTCAATATTTTTAGGTCCACGTTTAAATGTCCACACTATGGTATCCTGGCTCCACTGAGAAGCCGATAGCCAGTGGAGCCAGGATTCCATAGTGTGGACTTTTAAGCGTGGACTTAAGCATATTGAGCCGGGAATTGGTGATTATGTCCGTTGTCATCCAAGATTAATATAAAGAAAGTGTTTGGATTGTACAGTTGGTCTTACTATTATTCAAATGGATTGCTGTTAATGGGAGCCGGGGAATTAGACCAGTGTACACACTATGACAGAAGGTGTTTGATTGTTATATGTTGATGGACAGCTTAATGTTTGTTCATCCGGAGGTTATCTTTGCTGACACTTCCAGACTCAAAACTGTCCAAATCTTCTCTTCACCAATATTTGGCATATTATTGGGGAAGGAATTTATCAAGCACCAGTATATCTGTTGCCACAGGTCGCACCCGATATACAAAGATGCTACGGCCTCAGAATATGTGGCAGACTACTTGTACAGCTGGATAATTCTACCCCAGGCCCTGTGCCAGGGACGATGGCTCAGCACGGCAAACTCCACAACCCTCTACACCAGGGGTCTCAAACTTGCAGCCCTTTCCCCCCCTTTACGCACCAGGACGTACTATAACTATAACTACTGTAATATACTGCACCTAACTTACCATTTCATAGGTCCCGCCATCTTGGATGGCTGTTCGCCGCGCCTCATGGCGCCATCTGAGCGCCATCAGAGGGTGGCTATCGATTTCCATCACAGCCTACAGTCTTATTGAGACTTGTAGGCCTGCCATGTGTAATGATCTCTAATAGCCAGAAGATTGTAGGCCATTAGAGATCAACAGTAAAATTGTTATAAACTGCAATACAGTGTTATTGCAGTATATAATATTAGCAATCTGACCCTGCAGGGTTAAGATACCTTTTAGAGTCTGAAATAATGGTAAAAAAAATTAAGAAAAGGAAAAGTTTAAATCGTCCCCTTAACCTAGATAAAAATAAACAGTTTTCCCGACCTTGAACACCATAACACAAAATAGTGCCGAAATGTCCGAATCGCCACTTTTTCCCCATTTATCCATCCATGAATATTTGAATACAAAATGATCAAACAATCATAAAGGTCCCAAATTAATATAAATTAATACGCCAGTACATACCGCAAAAAATGACACCATTCACAGGTCCATACACCAAAATGTGAAAAGGTTATTATTGGCCTCAGAATTTGACAAAATGGAAAATATTTTTATGTACAAAAGATTTTAAATCTATTAAAACCTACATAAATTTAATATCCCTGTGATCATACCAACCTAAAGCATCAAGTGAAAGCGTCATTTGGAGCGCACAATAAAACCCGTAAAAACAAAGCCTTACAAGAAAATGCCACAAATGTGGGCTTTTGTTTGTAAATTTTTTATGGCCTCATCCAAACTCTACCTCCAGCCCCCGCCAGGTAAAATGAGTTTGAGACCCTTGCCCTACGACCACTTGGTGTGGAGGAATCACAAGGGGGCAGCTGCAATTTCTGACCTCCCGTTGATCTAATGTTTATGATCAGCATTTACCCCTAAAAACAGCCTAGCTGGGGGTTCACTGTCAACTTTCTGCATCGCCATGGTTTGATATTCTGCCATTTAACAGTGCTGATTATATACAAAAAGGTCATATAACTGTGATTTAGTATCTCAGATTTTTTTGGTAGTAATAATAAATCATTTTTATTTGAGGGCTTTGAGCTGAAGTTTTATTTATTCTGTACATTTATATTACTATATAATCTAGACCAAACTATTTTGTAATGATTACCTCTAGCTATGAACCCAAAAATGTATATATTCAAAATTCTTACAGTATGTGATTAGTTGGGAATCACATTGTGATTTTGTTGAGTTTTTTTTTTAAAGTTTACAGTATATTTTATCTAAAAGCTTTTTGTGCCAATGGACCTTTTTGTGCAGTTCTGACCTTGTGTCAAACATGAATACAAATATAGATAAAGAGAAGTGTCTTGGTGAGACTGGCCAGCTTGCTAATTTCAGATCAATTATGTGTTACTTATTGTAATTGTAACAGTTCACAGAACAGCCATTTCACAGTACGGCTGACAAAAACTATGGCAGACCTGTGGGGGTGTGCGTCTTGAGATGGATTATCGAGAAAGACTGTGAAAGCTCTGGTATCTGCACAAATGTTTGATCCCTCTTCAGAGCCTGGCTCGTTTAGAGCAATGTCATTGTGAAGCTTTTATTAGGACTAAACTGTTAGAGAAACCCGGCAAAGGGAAAAGAAGGCACAATAAATATGGATTGTTCAGCTGCACAATATTAAAGAAAAACTGAAAAGTTGATTTACATTGAATTTACAGAAATCAAAAATGTACATGTTATTTCCAAACAGACTGTACAGTTTTCCCAGAGTTAGGAAATGCTGCAAGATCTCCAAATTCCTGTAAAGATAACATTGCACATGCTAATAGTTGTGACTGAACAGCTTGCTCAACATGAAGCTCATTACATTCTTTTGAAAACCCTTCAAAATGCATTTCATTTCTTTATTACATATAATAGAGTACTTCATAGGAAAAAAAATGTTCAAAAAGACCTCTCTTCAGACACCTTCTCGCTCACCTACACAGCCTTTGTTCATCCCCTTCAATATCACGTTACCTTTCCTCCACCTAAGTGCTACAAAAATTTCTTTGGGGAGAAAATCTTTTTTTAAAAAAAGGGATTTGACAGCTACCTTACAAAAAAAAGCAACATACAGACTTAGAACAGCCAGTGACCTTTTCAAGTCAGATTTTAGACTGAAGTGATTATGTTCTTCAAAGAGCACTTGGGGGAGGTATTTAGACTCTATCAAACATCCCACGTCCTCGGCTTTATCTCCACCTACCTGCTTGATTTCAATAATCCAATGTTAATTTGTCTCAGCAGAAGGAACACAAAAGAAAGCAAATAATTTCCTTGCAGATGTTACAGCTTGTTTCTGCGACAACTCTATTTTCTTCCCGGAGGTCAGGCTGTGATTTTAATGCCCAGTTACACATTTTATTGTCGAATGAGCCAGTTTATGAAGGTCAGATGTTTCTATTCCCTAAGCCTTTGTCAGATTAAATTAATGACATTCACTGAGTGGTTGGAAGTATTCATGCGATATCATCGGGAGTTCATTTGGACTTTAGAGAGGATGACTACCTGCAGAATAAATGTGTTTCTACTTGCAAAAAAATGGCAAATGCATCTATCAAGAGTGCAGATCATCAGCAGAAAACATTGTCCAGAAAATTTGTACACAAAATAGGGGATAAGCACCTAAATTCCAAGTCTCCCTGAAAGGGGCCGGATTTAGACAAAGAGGGGCCCTGGGGAAAACTAAAAGTGGGGCCCCAAAATGTAGTTTGGTAAGCCAATCTGTAATACGGGACTGCAGGAGAATGTTATAGGAGATAGACAGATGATAGGTAGATTGATGATAGAAGATAAATATGAAAGATGCTAAATATTTAAAGATGCATGAATATAAAGTAGATTATTTATAGGTGGATGGATAGATACAGTAGAAGAGAGAGAGATGATTGATTGATAGATAATATATAGAAAATAGGTAGATAGAAGATATAGAGATAAATGGTTAGATATACTGATATATAGATGGGAAATAGACAATTATAGGAGTTATATAACTAGATGGATAGATGATAAATATATAGACAGGAGATAGATGATCAGCATCTTCACCCTGGCATTCAACCTAGAGGTATCGAAGGAGCAATACGTCTTCTGCCCACAAAGTCCACGTGCAGGGGGCCCCTTTAGGACACAGGAGCCCTGAGCAAATGCCTCCTAACGCCGGCTTAACTCCCTGCCAGAACCCCCATGATCACCAGGTGTAATGCCTATTAGTAAGCACGGCATGCAGTACACACCATTTGGGAACTAAAGGATATCTACTGCTCTACACAGCTTATTGTAAATCAAGCACTCTAAGGCCCCTTCCACACTTGCATTGCAGGTCACGTCAGAGATCAGGGTGAGATCAGGGTTTGGTTAGTGAAAAACTGACATTTTCAGTCAGAGGTCAATCAGTTTTCATAGTTTGTTCAGTGTCTCAGTTTTTCACGTGCGTTTTCAATGCATTTTCAATGCAATTTCAATGCGTGTTTTGACACCTAGATAACGCGCATGAAAAGGACTCAGGACTGAGCTCTATCTTTTCTATGGCAATTGATGTGTGAAAAACGCATGCACGTGACTTGCAAAGGTAGAGCATGCCAAGATTTAAACGTGCATTAAAAAACTGTATGTTTGTGTGTGTGAAAAAAAATGCAAGTCTGAAAAAGCCCATTGATTACAATGAGTCAAAGTGCAATGCAAGTTATGCGCATTAAAAGCACGCGCACAACACGGATGTGAAAAAAGCAAGTGTAGAAGGGGCCTTACATATAGCTGTGTGCAAGTTATCTTCTTTGTCATTTCTACAGAAATCGTCTTTTTAAATCCTGTAAATAAGTGTCGGGTGTTACTGTGCATGTCATACAGAGAGCACAGTGCTTCTCTTGTAATAATTTATTCATGGAATAATTGGATTCGGCAGTTTCCAAAAGCCAGTGACTTCACCCCGGTCTCGGGAATGCTTGCGCATGTGTGGTCAGCTCCCCCGGTACACAGCCACTTGCTCCTCAGTGCGGCTGCGAGCGATGATGTCTATTATGGAAGGGTAAGCACTGAGGGAGACCATCGTACCTGGTTCACTGGTTCCTGGGAACTGTTGTATCCAATGGAGGGGGCAGAATAGAAGAATAGCAATAAGCATGAATAAATTATTAGAAGAGGAGCGCCTGCGTGATGTGCACATGAGCGCCCCACGCTAATATACACAAGGTAGAAAACACAATTTCTGCAGAAATTACAACATTTTATGTGTAAGAAAGAGAAGTGATTCCATCAGCGTGCACACTGCTAAATGTGAGAGTGCTTAGTTTACAATGAGCTTTTCTAAGTGGTAGATTTCCTTTGGGACTGGTGCTCAATACATCAATCTTAATAAATTCCCCCTAATGTGTAAATACACCCCAATTTCCAATTTCATGGAAAAATATAAGCTATAACTAAGAAATTCTGAAATTACTTTTCTTTTTATTACTAAATAATTGTCATATTTCTATAGAATATTTTCCATTTATTCTCGTGACTGACCCTTCTCGTTGGATTCAGGCTCAGCTATTTTGAACCTAGAAAAGCCTCATGACTTGGCTTTTCTTATGACCAGTACTCAATCACTTCTGTTTAGTATATGTAAGTTTTTAGCCCAAGGAAGCAGTGACACATTCTTTCTTTAATGCATTATAAATGGTGGTCTCTCTTGTCAGATGGACATCATGGTTTGTCACTCATTAATAAAACGGAGAGAGTATTTGGCAAGACGTATGATTTGTAGAGCCAAGGTCCCAAAGTCAATCTCTTACAAATATTTATTTTGGTAACAAAAAAAAGTCACATGAGGTCACCTACTTGCCGACATAATTAATGGCACAAGAAACAAAGCGGATTAATGCTGTGGGCAAAAAGGACATGTTTCATACAGTATTTCATACAAGATTAAATGTCACATGACTAGGGCCCCCCAGCACTGAACCAACATCTACCCGGATATTAGGAGTTAAGTACTACTCTATATCCTTAATCTTTTACTATTCATAAAAGTAATTTAATGGTGAACTTCAATTGTGTTCTTATAACCCATCAAACTGGGAAAGATGATCACATTCCCTAACTGCATGAAACCATCCACCTTGACCTCCATCCAGACCAGATCTCCCAAACAGTGTAGGATATGTGGACGCTACCTCTGGCTGGACCGGCCTCTTTGCTCAGCAGTTAAACTCCCCCTAATACTGTAAATACTCGCGTATAAGCAAAGGTTCCTAATTTTACCACAAAAAAACTGGGAAAAATTGTAGACTGGAGTATAAGCCCTAGGAGGGGGGAGGAATGCAGCTACTACGCTAATAAAATGTCCAGCAGCAGCCGCACCTCATTAATTAAGTCCACAGCAGAGCTCCAATTTACAGAAATGTCTACAGCAGGTGCCCCCTTTACAGAAATGTCTACAGCAGATGCCCCCTTTACAGAAATGTTCAACAGAAGATGCCTCCTTTAATGAAATGTCCACAGCAGATGCCCCCTTTTAATAAAATATCCACCCCAGATACCCCCTTTAATAAAATGTCCACCCCAGATGCCCCCTTCAATGAAAAAAAAAATCTATACTTGCCTTCTGGTCTGGGTGCATCACTATGACGCGGCGTTGTCTCGGCCATGTGTCCTTGGCTGGGGACAAGAAGCTGGAAGGTGAGTATATATTTTTTAATGACTGATGGCGGATCTTCTCGCCCATACCACCTATATGAAGATCTGCCATTGGTTTTATCCTGGTTTTGGATATGTGATTTTTTTTTTTTATTCTTATGCTATAATATCATGAGCTTTTGTCTTTCTTTTCTAGGATGAGAATGACAATCCTCCCACATTTAGTCAACCATCTTATGTCATTGCAGTAATGGAAAACATTATGGCAGGTAAACGACTACATAAACTAGTCATAAATCTTATAAATCTTATATGCGTATTTTTTTATAACTTATATGAGTTATTTTTATTCTATTTTCTTCAGGTGCTACTGTACTGTTTTTGAATGCTACAGATTTGGATCGTTCAAGAGAATATGGACAGGAGTCTATAATATACTCTTTAGATGGTTCACCTCAGTTCAGGATCAATGCCCGATCAGGTGATTTTGAGTGTATATTATCTTTCAACAAGCTTTGTTGTATTCAGAGGTCTAGTAAGTGCACATAAGGAATAATATTTCTTCTTGTCTCTATGTGACTTATAATCTTCATTTTCTAACAGCTTTCTGCTTAAAAATCTATGATATGATATGATGGAAACCCTGCCCCTGCCATGCGCCTCCTGCACATCCCCTCCATGCCCTTGTGACATGGATGTGAAAATATTAATAATAATCTTTATTTATATAGCCTTTCCAAAGAAGGCTCCCAGGGAAGTTGTAATCTTTTGGAGGAGCAATTGAAAAAAGGCACACGGTCAGAATAAATGCTCTAGACCTATAGTGTAAACGGACAATACTCAACTCCTTGAAATAAGCAATGTTTTAGTTAGAAATCACTTTCACCTCACCAATACAGTCAGGGATAGATAATTTCCAATGGTGTTTTGTGCATTCATGCTCTTGTCGTCCCCGTGTGAGTTCTCCGCTGTCGGCAATAGGCTCAATATCTGAAGACTGTCTATGGTCCTACACAAACGGCAACAAGCATATAGTGCAGATCACACAGGCATAGATAGAATCATGATTTTTTTATTGGAGTACTCACACACCTCACCATGTGGAGAACTCATGCGGGGACTACAAGTGCATGAAGTTCACGAAGCACCATTGGAAATGATCTATCCCTGACTTTATTTTTGTAGCACCATCAAATTTCATAGCGCTTTACAAATCATAGGAGATCTATACAAATAAAATAAGAAATTACATAGTAATAATAGTCATATGAAACAATAAGTTTGAGTGCCCCACTGCTGCAAGCCCACAGTCACCTGACACCATCCGGTAACTGCTATGGTCTGCGACTGTCTGTGACTGTGGCACCTAATTGCAGGACATTGGTGGCAATCAGTGCTCCTGTGGCATCATTAGAGGGTGCTGATCATTTGCCATTACAACTGCCTCCCATAGCTCTCATTTACCATTCAATGTTACAGCTTGCTGGTGGCAGAGGATTCAAGTACCTTAGAGGGGGCAGAAATCCCCTATTATGTATAAGATGAGTTTTAAGCACAAAAAATGTGCTGAAAAACCTCACCTCGGTGAGTCAATTAAAAAAAATAAACTTACATACTCAACTTTTGGGGCTCCTGTTGCTTGGTTCGGCTTCCTGACGGCACGGCTCCTCTTCTATCTTCTTTCCACTGTAACAGCTGACACACACTATGATTGTTATAGCAGAGAGAAGAAAGAAGAGGAGCCGCGGGGATGGGAGCATCAGCGAACTGTACCGAGCATCGGGGACCTCCGGATGGTGAGTATGTAAGTTTATTATTTTATGTGCTTGGCAAACTGTGGGCTAGCTATATATTAAAGGGGGCTGTTTGGCTGTACATTAAATGGGGCTGTTTGGCTGTACAGTAAAGGGGGATGTTTGTACTGTAAAGGGGGTTGGCTGGCTGTATACAAAAGGGGGCTGGCTGGATGTATACTAAAGGGGGCTTGCTGGCTGTACAGTAAAGGGGGCTGGCTGTACAGCAAAGGGGGCTTGCTGGCTGTATACTTAAGGGGGCTGGCTGGCTGTATACTTAAGGGGGCTGGCTGGCTTTATACTAAAGGGGCCTGACTGGCTATATACCAGAGGGGGCTGGTTGTATACCACAGGGAGCTGGCTGGCTGTATACTACAGGGAGCTGGCTGGCGATGTATACTACCGGGGGCTGGCTGGCGATGTATACTACCAGGGGCTGGCTGGCGATATATACTACCTGGGGGCTGGCTGCGATATATACTACCGGGGGCTGGCTGGCTATATACTACTGGGGGCTTGCTGACTATATATTGGGAGGCTGTGACTAATTTATTTCACATATACTTATACTTGAGTCAATAGGTTTACCTAGTTTTTGGTGGTAAAATTGGGGGCCTCGGCTTATACTTGGATCTACTTATACTCAAGTATATACAGTAATTGTTAAAAAAAACAATAAAAAAGTTTTTAACTCCTTAAGGATGCAGACATTTTACAGCTTAAGGCTCAGTCTCATTTTTTGGATTATGACTTGCGTCGCGTTAAATGATTATAACTTTTGAACACTGTTACTTATAAAAAGCGATTATGAGATTATTTTTTCCCCACATGTTGTACTTCATTTTAGTGGTACGTCTACTTCACATTTTCATCATTTTTTAAATTAAATGTCTGGATAATTTATTTTGATATCGCACGGCTTACAAATCGAATATTGGTTTCCGTATTTTCAGAATTTTGGGAATACTGTTTTATATGTAATTAAATATTTAACATTTAAACCCCCTCTATATAATCAACCCATTTTCAAATCTGCACCCCTCAAACTATCAGAAACAGCTTTTAACCCCTTGAGATCTTCATAGTAATTACATCAAAATGGAGGTGATATTGTGTCATTAATATGTTCATTTTGCCCTAAAATTTACATATTTCCAAAAGAGAAAAAGAGGAAACTGATCTTACAATTTGTTATGCAATTTCTCCCGAGTACAGAGACCCCCACATGTGGCCGTTACTTGTTTCATGGGCGCACGTCGAGGCACAGAAGGGAAAAAGCCCCTGCAGCTGCCAGGATTTTAGTTTCCTCATTGGCCCCTTTTGTAGGCTATAAAATTTTAGTTTTTTCGTTATTGGGGCCATATGATGGCATTTTTTTTGCGGGATGAGATGCTTTTTCCAGTGTTACCATTTTGGGGTTGGTATCCCCTATTGTTGAAAATTTAGGAATATTTTTTTTGAGGGCAGGAGTAGAAAAACATCAATTCTGTACTGGATTTTTTACTTTTTTTTTATCCCGTTTACCGTATAGCCTCATAATCATGTTCTCTTTATTATATGGGTCAGTACGATTACAGGGATCCCATACATGAATATTTTTTTCTAACATTTTACTAAATTTGCCAAATAAAACCAAATGTGGGAAAAATCTATTATTTTTGCATTGCCGTCTTACAAGTGGCATAACATTTTTTTTGGCTACAGAGCTGATTGATGGCTTGTTTTTTGTGGGACATGTTGTACTTTGCAACAGCATCATTCTGAAGTTCATATATTTTTTTGATCATTTTTATTGCATTTTTTGTGGGATTCAATAGGTAAAAATCATTTTTTTTGCGGTTGTTATTGACCCGGTGATAATATATATGTGGGGTTTGTGTTATAAATTAGACTCTTTTTAGCGTTATATGTCTCTTTCTATGGGCATCTTTATTGATTTATTACTTTATTTTTTATTGAATTACTTTTTTTTTACTTTTTGTCTATTTCCACCATGGGACAGGAACAAGCAATCATCTGATTGCTTGTTCATGATAATACTCTGCAATATTGATGTATTGCAGGGTATTAGCAGTGTCAGCCTATGCACATGCATAGGCTGACACTGTGCCTTTAAGATGACATCACAGATGCCATCTTTCAGGCAGTGCCTACAGGCAGCTCTGGGGTCCTGATCGGACCCCAGAGTTGCCATAGCATTTTGCATCCCATAAAATTGAAATAAAAAGTGTGAAAAGGTTGTACATTTGACCAAATGGTATAATTGAAAACATCATTCCATCCCACAAATAATGACACACATAAATGAAAACTTTCTTTAGGTAAAAAAGTTTCTTCATTTCACCATCTTCTGATGCTGCTAACCTTTTCATACTTTGGTGCTTCGGTGTTTGTTTACTTTTATATCAGTTCTAGGGAAAGTGGGTGATATGAACTTTTAGGTTTTGTAGATTTTTAAAAAATATTTTTTAACTTTTTAAAAAAACATTACTTAAGGGAGTCTGATTGCTCCTACCATATACTGCAATACTATTGTATAAATTTCACATCATCTCTTCCCAATGACGTCATGATCAACACCAATATCGCAGCGCCCAATTGCCGGCTTTGCTGGCAGCAGTCAAAGGATTAATACCTGTGACCAGGGTCAGCACCAATATATGCAACAAGCACCGGGCTTGCATGGAGGGGGCTTAGCATGTGAGCCTCTCCATACTTCCTTCCTGGACTTGTGATGTAGTATTACATCACAAGTCGTTAAGGAGTCAAAGGCATTAAGACATAAATAACTATATAAATTTGGTATATCCGTGATCATACTGAGCCAAAGAATAAAAGGGAGGTGTCATCTGGACCACACAGTGAAAGCTGTAAAAAACAAACCCATCAGAAAATGGTGAATCTGCATTTTTTTTTCCAATTATACCACATTTGGAACTTTTTTCCAGCTTTGCAGTACATGGCACAGAATATAAAATAATACTAGAACATACAAATTGTACCACACATAACTAGTCCGCATAAAAAGTTAATATACAACTGTATACAAATTTAAAATTATCATTTTTTTTGCTATATAGGATGCTATGTATGGCCAGAAATAGTAGCATTATTCCAAAAATAACTTCCATTCTAACTTTTGAGGGGCACTCAACCAAATTTTGGATTTGAACATAAAGCGTTTTTAAGGCGCTTTTTCCTAGAGAGTCATGTAACGTTATTTCAGTCATGTAATGTGAAGCTCGTTTGCAATAGCTTTAATTAGAAGATCTGAAAATCTCTTTTTAAGACAATCTAGATGGTGGATCAATGTTATGTTCATGATGAAAGTTATTGTTGAAACGATTCTATGAACCGAGAAATGTTTTTGGCAGTAATCTAACTTTTTTTTGAAGGGGCACCAGCTGATTCTGCAGTCTTTCCACTTGTTTAAGTCTTTTCAGCTGCTTGAGAAGCTATAACGCTAAGCTATAGAGGGTTCAGACGTGTCCAACTGATGCCTTGTAAAGACATAAGTACTTTTCGTGGGAGTTGCAAATTAGTTGAACCTTTACTGCTCAGAAAGAGGTTTAATTGAAGTCATTTTAAAGCAGAGCAGAAAGATTCACCTTCACTATGGGCAAAGAGCATTTTTAACCACCTAGCCCCTGTGTGTGTATATATATCCCAATGACGAAGCCTTAAAAGCCTGTAATGGGCATTTTATTGACTTTTCAAACAATGGTTTAAGGGCCATGACACATAATATTTGCACTGTTTTTTTTTACAAAGCAGATAGTTAAACATGGTCAAATGTTAAAGGATTTTTCTTTTCCCTCTTAGTTTTATTTGGGTTTAAAGTTACAAAAAGTGGCCAAAAGTCCTTTTTTGTCATGCATAGTATGCATATTTAATATATAGTTTGTAATTTATAGCATGTATTTTTCAATATTTTTTAATTGAACAATTTTTTTTCACTTTAATTTAACAATATGTGTAGTCACAGGCAAACATGAAGACTATAACAATATACAGGCAATTCCCCGGGTTATGTATGTTGGTTTGTTCTTAAGTTGAATTTGTATGTAAGTCGGAACTGTATATTTTATAATTGTAACCCAAGCCAATTTTTTTTGGTCTCTGTGACAATTGGAATTTAAAAACTTATGGATTGTCATAAGAACCAGGATTAACAATAAAGCTTCATTACAGACACCTGTGATAACTGTTATAGCTGTTTATTGTAGCCGAAGGCTAAAGTACCGTAACTTACCAACATCCTGAGGTTCGTTTGTAACTAGGGGTCGTCTGTAAATCGGGTGTTCTTAAGTAGGGGACCACCTGTATTTCATGGTGTAGCAGGGAATTTCTTTTTATTGGGTAATATTAATACATTTTCAATATGTGTATATTATATGTTTTATTCTTTATATGTCCCCCATGCTGTCATAAAAGACCCCTGAAGGGATATTTTCACAGGTTTTCCACTGTAACTGGGGCTTCTATAAGACTGGGGGCAAATGTGTTGATTGGAGCTGTTCTGGATCTGATGAGACCCAGCAGCTTAATTTACCTCTTCTACTTATCACTACTTCAGTGCTATTTAATGAGCAAAGGAGAAGTAAGTATTAAATTACTTCTCTGACAGTCGAAAGACATAACTGTAAACTAGGGACCCGCAACACCATCAAAAGAGTGTAGGTTGTCAGAAATCAGCAGAGTATAAAAATCTTGGGGGACCAAGATGGGGGACCTGCACCTCTGTCCAAAGAGAGTGGGTGGTCAGAAACAAGTAAAAAATTTAAATAGTGGGGGGACGACATCCAACATTCCCATTGATGACCTGTTATCAGCAGCTGAAAAATGGGAAATAGAACAGGAAGAAGACAAATCTATTTCTTGTGTCCAGGGAGATTGCATCCAGGTAGCCAAAAGGGAAGCATTTTGTGGGAGCAGGTTATGTATACTTCATGTTCTCAGTCCTGTCTCAGCCTCCATGGTGTTTACCAGGGATCCTCTATTAATATCTTTATTGGGAATTAATGTAAGAAACAACAATTCTGGGATTACATTTTGGATTAATTTAGCATTTTTGAATAATTGCATTTTGTTTACTATATATCATATTTTACCTGATAATGTTATTCTTCACAGGTTGTTTAGTATTAACAGATTTTACAAAATGTGGCAAGTGCAAATATGTATATCTAAATTTATTAACCAATTATTTTGTACAATTTGTTTATATAAAATGTGATAATTTTTACACTACATTTAAATTTTACCTGAATTTTTTTTTGTACTTACACCTTTTATTTGTATTAATACATTTTAACTATTTTGCGTTTATTGAGCTCCAATTCACTTCAATATAGCGATGCAATACTCCTGCATTGCAATAAAGCAGGGCTGCTGATACAAATTTGTGAAGAAACATATTTTTTTATATTTTTTTTTGTGAATATGTGTTTGAATAATCAAGAAAGAAATGAAAAAGCAAGGCAGATGTCTCCTTTTTATACAATGAGGTGAGGAGAAATAGACCAATCTAATCTGACAAAGAAGTACCATTTAAAGGAAATCTACCATCAAAGCTCATCATAATAAACCAGGGATGCTATAAGAAGATTACCACAGTTCGTGGTTTATCATGATGGATTCTGATGGTACATTTCCTTTAAGAGCAGATCCTGAGAAATAATACATACATACAAGAGAAGTGGTACAGTAGGTAGTGGTACTGTGCTTATACAAGGAGCAAGGGAAAAACACACACTTGTGTATACAAACATATGCATCTTTAGTATTAATGTCTCTGTGAGCTGGGTATCTCTTATTCACCTGTAATAGTCACATTTTACTTTTTTAAGGTTTTTGCAGTGTACTGTGTAATGACCCAAAGGTATTACTAGATTGTTATAATTAATGCAATGCAGGGATATGTAATGCAATTGTCATAATTACTATCATGTACAGGCTGATTGAGATCTGGATGGATGGGTACTACATCCTTATTGGATGGGTCCAGGAAGTGGGTGGAGTTCTTCCAATCACTAAAACTAACCGTTGGGTATAGTGGTAGTGCAGGCTTATGTTGAGTTTGGCGTTGGTCAATGTAAGGTGAGGAGCAGTTGAAGAGAGGTCCTGTGAGGAGGAAGTGAAGCTGTGATTGAGAGGAGAATTTTAGGAAGAGTGGAAAGGTTATTGTGTGAGGGCACCGCCTAAGAAAACCCCACATTTATTTCTGTGAGACATTGGGTTCAGCCCCGCTTCAAAAAGAGAGTAACCGCAACAGTTAATTGTATGAATAGATCCGCAGCTGGGAACTGTGGATGGTTCATTTTGGATACCACAATAAAAATTGGTGCAGGAGAGCACTTGCATAAAGCAGCTCCTGAAGAGAAGGACAGGCTTATCATCACCAACATCATCCTCCTCCAGTCAGCCAGTTACCAGCTTGTAACCAAGTATTGTGCCACCATTTTATAGAAGAGGTTCTACAGTAAAGTAAGCCACTTGGTTTACCACAGGCCGGGGACACTATATACAGAGAGGTCCCCGGGGGAACTACTACCACCACCATCATCTAACACCAATGTGGCCTCCTCATCACTCACCCAAGGACTTATAGAGGAGAGACCCCAGCTAGCCACTGTGATATACCAACAGAATCACAGCTGGGAACAGTGAAGAATAGAGATGAGCGAGCACTAAAATGCTCGGGTACTCGTTATTCGAGACCTCCTCTGGTTTTGAAAAGTTTTTGGAACTGCCACATACAGGCACTATCCAATGAATTTGTTCATACAGCCTCCACCGAGTTTCTCATTGCGACTCCCAAAGTCGTCCAAATAGGCTGCCTACCAATAATTTCGGGGGTCCTTAATCAAACGAGTTTGTCAGGCGAAAATTTGGGTGTTTTTTCGGACTCACACTCAAAGTTGTTAACTTTGCGCCACCCCTGATGTGTTATCCACAAAACACTGGCAACTGTTTACCATTTACGGATATTATTAGTCTGCTTCTTGCGCATCTGGTTTACATTCCATCACCCGCCAGATCCTAAACTTATAAGAAACGAACTACACCTTGATCTTATACAAAAGTTCTTAGAAGTTGCTGTTGGGGAGTCCTAGAGACAGGGGCCTGGATTGGCGAAAGCTCGCCTAGCAGCGAGGGCCAGCGCCATGCCATCATGCGCTTCTTCGCATTCGTTTACACATTCCCCTCACCCGCCATTCCTACACTTATAAGAACGTACTACACTTGATCTTATACAAAGGTCTGCTAGAAGTGCCTGTTCTGGGAGTAGCCTAGAGACAGGGGCTTGTGATTGGCGAAAGCTCGCCTAGCAGCGAGCGCCAGCTTCCATGCGCCTACATGCGCTTCTTGGCGCATCTGTTTCATTTCCCCCACTCCCCGCCTATCCAAAACTTATAAGAAAACGGCGTTACTACACTTGATTTTAAAAAGGTTCTTAGAAGTGCTGTTTTGGGGAGTAGCTAGATACACCGGGGCTTGGACTTGGCGAACACTCGCCTAGCAGCGAGCGCCGCTCCATGCGCATCATGCGGCTTGGCCATCTGCTGACATTCCCTCCACCCCCATATCCCAAATTATAAGTAACGCTATAAACTTAACTTGGTTCAGGCTGGGACCGAGTCCTGACCCTGGGTTCTGGTCCCATATACTGCGCGACGAGAGGATTGCGGGGCCACTCGGTCCAGGTGTACAAAGCCTATATACCTCCCAATCCCTCACACCCCCATACACCTCCTCCTCTCTCCGGAATTACCATGCCGTGCATGGCGCCATCAGCGTAGCTCTAGGCACAGTCGCAGTGCCGTTGCTAAGCGACAGAGGCGGTCTCAAACTGCTGAGCCTAGGTGATAAAAGGCACACCGCCCAAGAGCTATGCAGGGGCAATTCCAATCAAACTTGTTAACTTTGTCGCCACCCTGCTGTGTAAGCCACAACTATACTGGAAAACTTTTTTCATTACGGATATTATTTCAGCGCTTCTTGCGCAGTGTTTTACATTCCCTCACCCCCATATCCCAAACTTATAAGAACGCTACTACACTGATCTAATCCAAGGTTCTTAGAAGTGCGTTTTGGGGAGTAGCCTAGAGACAGGGCTTGGATTGAGAAGCTCGCCTGGCAGCGGAGCGCCAGCTCCTGCAAGAACCAACTAACATAGTTTTACTGCAGTCCCTTTAATCATACTACTATTCACTGCTCCCTCATCGTCCCCTTATCAAACAGCTGTGTCAGCGAATTTGGTTTTTTCATGGCTTCCATGTTAACTTTGAATTTGTCGCCACCACTGCTGTAAATCACAAATATACTGGTCAACTTTTACATCAGTGTACAATATTATTTGAGCGCTTCTTGCTCACCTCTCTTTGGTTCCTCGCTAATGTGAAGCCTGATGTCCATTAGCGTATGTGCTGCCACTCCTACCTCCTGCTGCCGCTGCCTCTGCATCCGTCCCCCTATATTGTCAGGGTCAATTATTGATGTTTGTAGATGCTATCTAGCTCATTCGTCACTCTGTCATGGCCATGCTGTTGCCCATAATTTGGCATAATGGTGCGATTAAGCAGCCTCAGAGGCATCCTCATGCTGCGCCCCTGCTGTTTCCTGTCCATTTCCTGTGTTTTCCATCCTTTTCTGAGGTTCCCAGGTGTTTGCCAAGCTTCCCTGTGCAGAGCCTTGGTCCCCTTGAAAAATGCTCGAGTCTCCCATTGACTTCAATGGGGCGTTATTCGAGACGAGCACTCGAGCATCGGGAACATTCCTGCTGGGACTTGTGGTACCTCTGCATGATGCCTGGTTGTTCTGCACAATGAGGGGTTAATTCCCAGAAGCTGTCCAGCTCCTATCAGGTTCTGGAGGTGGAGTTCTGGCTGCATAAATTGCAGCTTCACTAGTCACCTGTGCCAGTGTTTGAAATCCCTTCTCCACTCGCTCTCAGCATTAGGTTTGACTAGCTCTGTATCTGTATCGTTGTGACCCCGGCTCGTTTTTTGACATTGACTCTTTGCCTTCTGATTTTGCTATTGACGTACCCTCTTGTTGTGAATCCGGCTAGTTTACTATTCTTTTGTGTTTTTTGTTTGTCAGTCTGTTTGTGTTTCCCTTCCCACACTTATCCAGTGTATTCCGAGTCTTCAAGTAGTCGCCCCACGGTTTAGCGTGGGGGGGCTATAGGAAGAGACAGAGGTTGGGGCAAGCTCAGGGCACACTATCCCCTGTCTTTTGTTTTACCCAATCCTAACAAGAAGAAGTTCTTCAGTAAAGTAAGCCACTTGGTTTACCACAGGCCAGGGACACTATATACAGAGAGGGCCCCGGGGGAACTACTACCACCACCAGCATCTAACACCAATGTGGCCCCCTCATCACTCGCCCAGGGACTTATAGAGGAGAGAGACCCCAGCTAGCCACCATAAAATATCAACAGAATCACAGCTGGGCACAGTGGAAAATGTATAAGCCACCAGCCTCCCTGTCACTAATATAACCGCCATCATCATCTCCTTATTCATTCATTCATTCAACTTCCCTTTCTGAGCTGCTTGAGGTTTTTCTACTGCAAACAACTGGAATCTAGGCTATTCCTTGCATATACAGATTTATGAATGGATAGATGGTATAACATGATGTGGGACAGGAGAGGCCCTTTGTCACTGACACCTTAGGAGTTGTGTCATCTGCCTCCAGTGGAAGTGCAGGATTGATTCTATCATGCCATTGACTGATGGGGTCTATGTTAGGTCTAGATCAGTGAAATAAGAGAGGCTTATCTCTTAGATGTAGTGGTCACTATTGACCATAACAACAACAAACTAATTAAGCCAACATTTTCCATGAGCACTGAACACAAATAAAGGCAAACTCCTTTTGAGTAGCTTTTAAAGCATTAAACAATATTAAGCTCAATTAGCACATGACTATTATAATATTCCTTTTAATTCCTTCTGTTTTATACAAAGAATTTAATTTTTTGTTTTCACATTTTCCTAATCACACATTGAAATTCATTGAAAAAAAAAAATTCTTGATTAAGTCTACTAACTTCCTTCCGTCTACAGTAAAGTCTAACGGCTAAAAGTATAATTTGTTGGAACATGAAAACTTACTTGTCATCTTCCTTTTTACTTGTGTCATCCATTCTATTGTTTTAAAAAGCATCTCTGTATCAAGTCTAGCCAAAATAAAAATAGTGCTTGTAAATTACACTAGACCATACGGTACTTAGACTGCCATAGTTTCTTATGACCGAAATGCTCCAATTTTTATATCACTATTGATTCTGTCAATCAATGAAGCTTTGGGAACACATGGGAAAGTCGCACAATTACAGAAATAGGAGGTTAGCTTAAAACAATGTCAAGAAGATTCTGAGCTAATTATTTACAATCTTTTTGTTGAACAGCAAAAATATATAGTACACTATAGTACACAGATTATATCTAAAGAAAAAACTAACTTTAAAAGCCCATATAAAACACAACTTCTAGATATGTTTGGGTAAAAATAAGTGATTTTAATTAAAAAAAAAATATGTTCTGAAAAAGTTTTTGTGACATTTGCGAAAAATTATTTTGAGAATATCTATTATTTTCGTAATGTGATCTGCTTAATGAAAATTCCACATCTGAATAGTTTTAGTTTCCAAGATTTTGCCTGATCCTTACTGTTTTCACTGTTTCCTGCAATGCTCTTAATACTTTATTAAGTGTATACGCTAATTACCTGCAGAGGTTACTCAAGGAATGGATTAGCCACTCTGAGCACCTGGGGCTAAGACTACTCCATGCCCCGAGTAGCCTCTGAAGAGCTCAGTGGTTTCCAGGGTGTCACTGGTTAGAGGGGAGTTGGTAGCCATTACACCTACATGGGCCCTTCCACTGTGTTCACAAGTGGCATGGCTATACATGGAGGCAGATCTGCTGAGCTACTTGGGGCATGGAGCAGCCTTAGCCTGGGGAGCTCACAGAGTATACTCCATGTCCCAAGGCAACTTTACAGGTAATTATCATAGACACTAAATAAAGTATTAAAACTTAGAAGAAGCATTCCAGACAACCATAAAATCAGTATAGGAATGAAGCAAACATCCGAAATATAACACTGGAAGTCTAGAGAAAAGTAGATTCCAGATGGTAGATTTTCCTTCAGCTTTTGGTAACTGTGTCACTCTGTTATGGGAGGTCAGGACTTGGCTATGACAGACAGGAGAGTGAGCTCTGAACATTCCCCCAAACTGGCTAATAACTGGCCGAAAATCCCTCTCTACTCCAAAGTGAGGACACAGGACTCACAAACAAATAACACAAAAGTGTCTGGGTCACAACAAAAATAGCATATATGGCACAAAATCATAGTCCAAAAGGAATAGTCAAAAGTACATGAGCCAAGTATTTTTTTTTTCTTTTACACTGGCTCCAGCCCAAAGGAAGGGCAATAATAACAGCAGTCTACATTATAGTTTACATATGTATGATTTTAATGGAAGAGATGACAACAGAAGACATTAAAAATTCATTGATGTCAATAACATTTTTAACACATCCTTTTAATTAACATAATATATTTTTTTAAATGGAAGTAGTTATCTGAAATCATAATGTTTATATGACCCCTAAACCATTAAAAACATTTCCAAATGTAAGCTTTCAAGTATTGTCAAAATATATCCAGCAGGATTCTATACTAAAAAAAAAACCTCTTTATACCCTATTCTTTACCAGAATTTAGAATATGGTCTAAAATATATATATTTTTTTAAGTTATTAAATTGCCTTCATTAGGATTTGGTAGTGCTGCCAGGGAAGGACTGTGAATAATGCATTGCTAAGCCCAATTTTCTGGTCAATTTCATATTGATTTTTAATTTACACATTCGCTTACAGGAGAAATTACTACAACAACTCTACTGGATCGGGAGACAAAGTCAGAATACATCTTAATTATCCGAGCAGTTGATGGAGGTGTCGGACCCAATCAAAAAATTGGCATTGCTACGGTAATTTTACTGTCTTTTTTTTTCCTGCCAGTCAAGAGGTCAGTTTTAATTTTTGGAAGGTTTATGTATTTAGGATTTACTGTACATTACACAACACATATATTCAAACCAAATATCTCAGATGCACATTAATCTTGGTCTTTGATTTTGTTTCTGGCTTTTCATTAATTCCATGTTATCTAAAGCCTGAAAACATTGCACACACATTGGGGCAGATTTACTTACCCGGTCCAGTCACGGCTGAAGTCCACCGGAGTTCACCTTCTCCGTCTCGGTGTATGTGAGTGCTATTCTTGCGACACAAATTTTTTAAAAAAATCTGTCGGGTTTTCCGACGGCCACGCCCCCAATTTCTGTTGCGTGAAAGCCGGCGCTAATGCACCACAATCGGATCGCGTGCACCAAAATCCCGGGGCAATTTCGGCGCAAATCGGAAATATTCGGGAGACCCGGCGAAAATGTGCGATTCGGACCCTTAGTAAATGAGCTCCATTGAATCCATCTCAAATATATTCTGCATATGGACATGTCAATATTGATATCCAGGGGTTTCTTAGAAGAGATAGCTCAAAGTCTGTCTGCACATCTGTGTATATTCAGACAGCAGATTACACAACCGTGTAACAATAGTGAAATGTCCATAAAAACTTTCTTACTCTTAGCCACCAATGGAATTGCAACACAATCCCACAACACATTTACTAAGTGCCGTGCACCAGTTTTCACATTCTTATTAGTGGAAACTGCTTGCACAGGTACACAGCAAGGGGCACATATCCCTGCCCATCCACAATTTATTTATTAATCTCAGAAAATCCATTTGAAATCTCGGCCCTGGCAGTCTACCGCCTGTCCGCTTCCTGTCCTTATCAGAATGCTGTCCCTATCACTACATGGTGAATTTAGCTGTGAGCACTGTATGGGAAACTGCAAATCTCACCATTTTACACACCCTGTGATGGGCAGACAACAGACAAAGTTTGAAAAAGTTTGGGGAGCAATCTTGCTGGTGGGAAGAGGTAGATTTAAGCTGGGACACCTGCACTGCATTTTTTAACAAAGGCGCAGTGGGGAGGGGGGTTGGTTTGTTGTGCCTGTCCTGGATGATAGGTTCCCTTTAAGACACTTAAGACATTTATTGCCATGTTATTAACAATGGCATAAAAACTGCCCTCATTGGTCTATGGCATGCTGCCATGCAGTGCTTTGCTTAAGTGTAAATATATTATGTGTGAGAGATTTGATTTCTGTTTTAATACTGTGTAATAAATATTAATAGAGATGTGTTAACACAAACATGCTCATGCGGATAACAGGAGCACGGAACAGGGCACATCAGTATGATATTCAATTAACAGTTTTCTAGAGGGAAGTGTAAAGACATTTTAATTATCACGTGTAATTAATTTGTGCAAGGAATGACTGCACTTACACCGCTCAGTTTATTACATTACTTTGCTTAAGCAGTGGCGATAACCTCGAAATGGCACATGAATATGATGAAGAGATGCTAGACGAAAAAAGATTCAGAATGTCCATAAAATACTATAAAATACCTGATGTCTTTGTAAACTTAGGTTACAAGATCAGACCTAAAATTATCCAATTTTTTATGTATCCTATATGCATTTATATTGTGAAAAAAATAATTGAAGTCCAATGCTGCATAGGACTGCTGCGAGAGTCTTTTTACCGCTAAACCAAATTTCTAAGCTATCAATTTTTAAAATATTTTTTTAAAGATATTATTGTTAGAATTTCACGTGTTGCTGGCATCTTTATTGGGGTTTTTTCAAGTTTTTTTTTTTTTCTTGGACCTTGGTTCATTATTTTTCTATACATTGGGCATTTGTTGAGGCATTTGATTATTAATATAAGTTTTCCTGTTTTTTGTAATCTATTTTTAAAAATTCAAAAGCTTTTGGCTTAATATTTATATTCCTGAACTACCGCTATGTGATCTAGGACTGTGCACACATAATTTGTTTTTATACTCGAATTGCTCTGTGACAAAACTTCACAGTACAAATATGCAAATTAGGATGAAGTGCTTTGGCAGAGCACCTCAGGGTTCTGAATCCACATTTCGGTGGACCCAGGAGTGACGTTGCTAAAGGAGAAAGGACTAGAGAAGTGTAGTAGGCACTATTGTTATTGCTGTAGAGCAAGAGCCCTGAGGTTCTCTGCTAACACCCCCAGTGCACTTCAGCCCAATGGAAGTGAAAAAACTAAAAAAGGCCAAGTCGTTAAGGGGTTAATACCTGTGCAATAGTTTGCACTTAAAATGTTCGTGCAAACTCCAACAGAAAACTGGCACAAGGGCCAAAGTAAATGTGCCTGATACTGTTTTATTCTGCATGTGCATTCATCAGAATGCATCAGAAGAAACGGAGACATGTGTTTGACTATCACTGCTCAGTTTGTGCTACACAGCATTGCTTTCATTACTAAATTGAAGTTATTTTATTATACAGTATGGGGTCAGTTGTTCCCCAATTTGCTCTTTGACAATACACTTCTTCATTTCTAGGTGAATATCACTTTGTTGGACATAAATGACAACGCTCCTCAGTGGAAAGATGAACCATACCTCATTAATCTAGTGGAGATGACACCGCCTGATTCAGATGTCACTACGGTATGTTGCCCTCTTTGTTTTCATGATGTCTAGAAAATAACTAAGTTTTATATTCTGGGAAATGGAAATATATCTAATAAAGCTATAAATAAGGTTCTAACCTAGAGTTGACTGGGTCAGCATTGGTCTTCATTTACTGGTCTCCAAAACCTGGAGGTGCCTGATTAGTCACTTGCTGAGCCAGACTCCACCGATACCAGAGAGTGGACTTTTACAGGCATTTTCTGTATATGTCAATACATTAGTACATTAGGAGAAAAGAGACTGGCACTGGGACGTAGATAAGCAATGGAACAGCAGCGGAGTCGTGAAAGGTATATATTTTTAACAGAAGCACAAGAAAGGGAGAGTACTATTTAATTACTTTTTAATAATTCATTTAACTATTTATTGTAAATCAGGTGAAATGTATATTTATGTGTACCTATGCTCTCTTTCTGTTTTATGGTATATGTGGTTTTATGTGAGTTTTTTCATATGTGATGTCTCTGTTAAATTGGTGTATTGCGGATGTGACACTTTAAGTTCTCGTTTGGGATAATAAAGTATTATTATTATATCTTTATTCCCCTTTAGTGAAATAGTACTCCTCATATTGTAAATTACTGGGACGTTTTACACCTACTGAGACTTTGCTTTATAGTGGAATTATTACATTTTTCTTTTAATCTTGGCCTTTGTATTTTGTAGGATTTCGTAAAATACAAAACAATCAATATGGTTTCCAGCCAGTTCCGTAACTTTGCATTTGCTTTACATAATAAGCAAACCTGTACTCAAACATCAGAAAGCTTGTACTATGCTTCATCCAGTAGTGTTTCTCAAGGACTTTCCTTCAGAAGCATTGATTTAAACCCCTTCACGGTATAATGGAGTCGATGGTCAGAGAAATAATTCAGCTTCTTTTGAGGAAAAAAAGTCAATTGACATGTAGGACAAAGTGCATTATCTCATGTAATGTCCTTAGCATTTGCTTTTCATTTGGTTTCCATGTGTTTCTCTTATTCTAATATTGCTATGGTACTTTGGCCAATTTAAATTTTTTAACAGAATTTAATTTTTTAAGAAAATTTCATCAATGCAACAGTCTAAATGCAGTCAGGTCACATTTTAAAGATTTCCGATTAGACAACTACAAGTAATAATTGCTGATTTCTTGCAATTGATTTCTTTACCTTTGAGAATGGAAATGCTTATAAAGGCATGGTCAAAGCCAAAGAAGAGTCTATCCTGTCAAAAGGAAGTACAGGTTAAAGAAACACAATGGGGGAAATGTATTAATCCAGTTGTGCCAGAATTGTGGTGTTATTTAAGACACAATTGCCTTGTGCCACATTTACCTAGACTTCTAAATCATTTTGATACAGACACTAGATCAGCTAACAAAAAGTAAAAAGCAAGACTTACATTTCACCAGATTTATCAACACAATGGTAAATCTGGCGCAGCTCTGTCTATTCTGCACCACATTGATATATCTGGCTCAGTAGAGGACTGGTCTTCTCTAACTCTGCCCCAATCTATTCTGTACGATATTGATGAATTTGCCCCAATGGTCAGGGGGAGGGGCTGTCTGCAGCAGAATTCTGAAGTAATTCACACCAAAAAGCCGTTTGAAAGGCTTTCTATTCAATTTTATTAAAGTCTTAGAACATTTTACTGACTTGGGTAAAACTGGATTGTGATCTATGGAAAAAATTGAGTGGCTATGTAGGAAAAAGACTGAACACCAAATAATTAAGAAATAAGACAGAGAAAGGTCTGCAAAATCACAGACTAGAATGGAGAGAATGATAGCGAACAGGGGAAATCTTGTTTCTCACTATTAATTGCAGGTGACTAATTAATTTGCAGATCTTCACAGCTCTCCTACTAGCTATATACAGATACATGACCTTCCAGGAATTATTTCATAAAATGTTATGTGTAAATAAAGGACAGTTTCATATAGATAAGTGGCATAGCTAGGGGAGACTACTACTACAGAGACAAATTAAACTACTGGACATAAATAATAAGTAAAAGACAAAGTTGTCCTACATCCCAAGAGATATTCCACAATAGATTGAAGGATTCAAACAGCACTTCTAAGAACCTTTTGTATAAGATCAAGTGTAGTAGCATTCTTATAAGTTTGGGATATGGCGGGTGAGGGGAATGTAAACAGATGCGCAAGAAGTGCAGAAATAATATCGGTAAATGATAAAAGTTTGCCAGTATATTTTGTGGATTACACAGCAGGGTGGCAACAAAGTTAACAAGTTTGATGTGGAAGCCATGAAAACAACCCAAAATTCTGCCTGACACAGCTCGTTTGATAAGGGGACCATGTATGGAGGCAGTGAACTAGTAGTAGATTAAAGGTGCTGCAGTTAAAACTATGTTAGTTGGATCTTGAGATGGAGCTGGCGCTCCGCTGCCAGACGAGCTTTCGCCAATCAAAGCCCCTGTCTCTAGGCTACTCCCCAAACAGCACTTCTAAGAATCTTTTGTATAAGATCAAGTGTAGTAGCATTCTTATAAGTTTGGGTTATGGCTGGTGAGGGGAATGTAAACAGATGCGCAAGAAGCGCTGAAATAATATCGGTAAATGATAAAAGTTTGCCAGTATATTTTGTGGATTACACAGCAGGGTGGCGACAAAGTTAACAAGTTTGATGTGGAATCCATGAAAACAACCCAAAATGCTGCCTGACACAGTTCGTTTGATAAGGAGACCACGTATGGAGGCAGCTATATGGAAGACTTTTGGAGGCAGCTATGGCGATGACGTGTGGATGTAGCAATGGAGACAACGTGTGGAGCCAGCTAAAAAGACGACATGTGGGGGCTGCTATGGAGACAATTTAATTTGGATAGTGCCTGTATGTGGCAGTCCAAAAAAGTTTTCAAACCAGAGGAGCAGGTAGGTGGTCCTCCAGAAAAATTAAATAAATTCAGTGCCTGTATTTGGCAGTCCAAAAACGTTTTCAAACCAGAGGAGCAGGTAGGTGGTCCTCCAGAAAAATTAAATAGATTGAGTGCCTGTATGTGGCACTCCCAAAAATTGCTTAAAACAGAGGACCGGGTAGGGGGCCCTCTAGAAAAATTAAATACATAGAGTACTATAGCTAGAGCCAGTGGGCCCTAGCAAAAAATAGCCAGTTTCCTCTGCTTTAGTGTACAAAGAGGAGGAGAAGGAGGGCAATGAGGAGGAGGAGTGCATACATTATTCAGGTTGAGCTTCTTTCACCTGGTGGAGAATGAAAATCCGGAGAAATCCAGGCTTTATTCATCTTGATAAGCGTCAGCCTGTCAGCGCTTTCAGTCGACAGGCGTGTACGCTTATCGGTGATGATGCCACCAGCTGCACTGAAAACAACACGCTAGCGGCAGGGCAGGCAAGAAACTCCAAGGCGTACAGCGCCAGTTCGTGCCACATGTCCAGCTTTGAAACCCAGTAGTTGTAGGGAGCTGTGTGATCATTTAGGACGATGGTATGGTCAGCTACGTACTCCCTCACCATCTTTCTGTAAAGATCAGCCCTACTCTGCTGAGACTGGGGACAGGTGACAGTGTCTTGCTGGGGTGACATAAAACTGGCAAAGGCCTTGTAAAGTGTACCCCTGCCAATGCTGTAAAAGCTGCCTGCTCGCCTACTCTCCCTCGCTACTTGTCCCGCAGAAGTACGCCCTCTGCCGATAGCGCTGTCAGAAGGGAAATACTGTTTCAGCTTGTGCACCATGGCCTGCTGGTATTCATGCATTCTCACACTCCTTTCCTCTCCAGGGATGAGAGTGGAAAGATTTTGCTTGTACCGTGGGTCCAGGAGAGTGAATACCCAGTAATCGGTGCTGGAATAAATTCTTTGAACGCGAGGGTCACGGGATAGGCAGCCTAGCATGAAATCTGCCATATGCGCCAGAGTCCCAACTCTGCGCAAGAATTCACTCCCCTCACTGGCCTGACTGCCCATTTCCTCCTCCTCCAACTCCTCCAACTCCTCCTCTTCTGCCCATATACGCTGAACAGTGAAGGACTGAACAATGGTCCCCTCTTCTGTCTCACCAACATTCTCCTCCTCTTCCTCTTCATCCTCCTCCACCTCCTCCGATATGCGCTGAGAAAAAGACCTAAGGGTGCTTTGGCTATCAACAAGGGAATCTTCTTCCCCCATCTCTTGTGACGAGCGCAAAGCTTCCGACTTCATGCTGACCAGAGAGTTTTTCAACAGGCCAAGCAGCGGGATGGTGAGGCTGATGATGGCGGCATCGCCACTGACCATCTGTGTTGACTCCTCAAAGTTACTCAGCACCTGACAGATATCAGACATCCACGTCCACTCCTCATTGTAGACTTCAGGAAGCTGACTGACCTGACTACCAGTTCTGGTGGAAGTTGACATCTGGCAGTCTAGAATCGCTCTGCGCTGCTGGTAAACTCTGGATAACATGGTTAATGTTGTTCCACCTCGTGGGCATGTCGCACAACAGTCGGTGAGCGGGCAGTTGGAGGTGGCGCTGCGCTGCCCTGAGAGTGGCAGCATCTGTGCTGGACTTCCAGAAATGCGCACAGATGCGGCGCACCTTCATGAGCAAATCAGACAGATTGGGGTATGTCTTGAGGAAACGCTGAACTATGAGATTTAACACATGGGCCAGGCATGGCACATGTGTCAGTCTGCCGAGTTGCAGAGCCGCCACCAGGTTACGGCCGTTGTCACACACAACCATGCCTGGCTTCAGGTTCAGCGGTGCCAGCCACAGATTGGTCTGCACCGTGATGCCCTGTAAAAGCTCTTGGGAGGTGTGGCTTTTATCGCCTAGGCTCAGCAGTTTGAGCACCGCCTGCTGTCGCTTAGCGACAGCACTGCTGCTGTGCCTAGAGCTACCGACTGATGGCGCCGTGCCCACGGATGGTAATTCGGAGGCTGAGGAGGTGGAGGAGGGTGGGAGGAGGAGGAGCATAGTAGGCCTTTTGAAGACTTGGACCATCCCTGGGTCCAGACTCGTCCCCAGCCTCCACCAAGTTTAACCCAATGTGCCGTCAGCGATATATAGTGGGCCCTCCCAGGCAGCCTCGTCCACTTGTCCCTGATCATGTGACCCTGTCAGAAACGGCGTTGTCAGGGCACGGATGATGTTATCTGATGTGTGCATGGCTGGGACGGCACTCGGGAAAAGTAGTGGGCGGCTGGGACCGAATAACTAGGGGCGCGCTGCCATGAGGGTTTCGAAAGCCCTTGGGTCCTCTACCATAGCCTCTAGGGCCAGCCTCTCCAGGCTAAGCAACTTGGAGATGTGACGTTGAGGGCTTGGGGCGTGTGGTGGGGGTTGCGCTATACTCCTTTTTGCGCTCCAGCGTCTGGGGTATGGAGAAGCTGACGCTGTTGGATGCTGTGGAGTATCGTGGGGCAAAATGTGGTTTTTCGTCACGGGAGTTTTGGGGCCCGGGCCTGGGTCAGGGGCCTGACTAGCAGATGACACAGAGTAAGAGCATGGTGTGCCGGCCGGAGTGAACGGGCTTGGTGCCATTAGTGGGGTGTTTAGCCATTCATATGCCTGCGCATATACTGGTGGTAGTTAGCTGTAGTTGTGGCAAGGACCTCAAAAGGTAATTTCCTCCGAAAAATACTCGCCTGTAACCAACGTGCCACAACCAGAAAGGCAGCGGGAGATCAAGGGAGGTCCAAATAGGTTGGCTCAAAAGTTTGGTGTAGAAGGAGGGTTTTGGGTTCATGGAATTGGACTGACCTTTTTCTGTCGCTAACAGGCTCTACATTGGGATGGCTGCAACCTCATGGGGGAGGTCGCCGCTGTTTTAGTGGGAACAAATGGCTAGAAGGTTGTGGGGAGTGTTTAAACTAGAGACCTGGGGAGAGGCACGACACTTGTGCAGGGCAAATAAGACAGTGTACATAGAGAGCTGGAAAGTCACTAGTTCATGGATGAAGGGGGCTGGAATGAGAATTGGGGAATAAGACAGGAAGAATACGGACAGGGAAAAACCATATAAATGTGTGTACAACAATGCCAGAATCCCCTCACAAAACAAAATGGAGGAACTGGAACTCTTGATGTTGGAGCGAAAATATGATATAGTGGTATCACGAGACATGGCCTGGACAGAGCTATACTGTGGCTGTACTATAGATGGTTATAGTCCCTTTTTAGAAGGAATCGTATAAATACAAAGGTGGAGGGGTTTTGTTTATTATGTATGTAATCTTGCCTCAAAGCCCGTCCTGCGAGATGAACATCATAAAGCAAATTTGGAGTTCCCTATGGGTTGGAGATAAGAGGAGGAAAAGAATAATCAAAATATTACTAGGGGTTTTGTTATAAGCCTTCCAAATAATGGAGGCAGCAAAGGAAAATTCTATAAGGAATGGGAATGCGGCTTTCAAAAGCTTGGTGGAGTTACTATCAGGGGACTTCAATACCCAAGATATCGACGGGGGGCAAAACACTGCAGTCGTTTCCAGGCAGCCCAGTTTTCTTGTCAACAACAAAAGACAATTACCTGTCGCAACAGTCCTTGGGAGCCCAACAAGGGGGGGCACTCTGTGACCTTATCCTAACCCAACAGACCTGATAGGGGTATCAAAACTACAGTTGGGGGGAACCTTGGGAATAGGGATCCATAATCATTGATTTGTATTACGCTCTTACTAAGAGCTTAGTGAAGGGGCAACCCAACCTCTAAACTTCAGGGAGGGTCAAATTTTCAAGCAACTAGGAAGACCTTAAAGGCATAGACTGGATAAAAAAATGTTCTCACAAGACCAAAAGCCCCCCCCCAAAATGGGTACTTTTTCTCTCATCATATTCCTGAAAAAGTCCCTGTGAGAAAACACATACCGTGGGGGTGAGGTGGGCTATAGGCCCCTCGACGTCCCCCAAAGGCCAATGTGGCTTAACTATTCCCTTGTAAGGAAGCAATCAGCGAGAAGATCAAAACGTTGTAAAGGGTGCTAAACGTGAAGTAGCGCTGCAGGGCATTACAGTTTAGCGAGATAAAAATAAATCCTTTAAAAAACAGATAAAGGCCGAAAATAGAGACGAGAGAAATAGTCGCCATGGAGAGCAAAATAATCCCAAAAATTATTTTTCAAGTATATAATGATACAAACTAAAAACAGAGAGTGTGGGCCCCCTTAGAAATAAACATGGGGGTCAATGGTGGATTCGGGTGGGACAGAAGGCCAATCTACTGAATGGATCCCCTCTCAACTGTCTTTACCCAGGAAAATCCCCTGTGGAAGACACAATGAGGAATAATTAAATTCTTTTGTTATAAACAGTGTCCAACGAGTTTAAAACAAAAAGACCTAGGCACTATAAACGAAGTAAACGACAGACAGCCAACCGACCATGGGGGTCCGCGCCCCAAAAGAAAACCACTAGAAATGGCAAACAGATAGATATCACCTAGGCCGATGCATAACATCACCCGGTGTTCTGCATAATTATTATTTTAACCTTTTATTTTAATATAATTTGAAAGACTTCACTTGCGATACTGGTTATGTTATCCACAGAATGGCGCGCATAGCAAATTGGTAACCGATAATACAAAAAGTATCAAATTAGCGATCCTGGAAACTACATGACCCGTGAGTCTAACCTGTGTGGGTGGGGAAAATATTTGATAGGGAGGTTTATATGAGAATGCCTATCCCTGGAGTATCTCCACTGTGCCCAACCTTTTATACCCAGCGTCAGCATGGTTTATGAGAAATCGGTTCTGTCAGATAATCTATTGTTTCTTACACGGATAGGTAAGTTCCCGCTGGATGCGGGACCCTGATGTTGTATATCTGGACTTTTTCAAAGGCAATTTTGACAACCGCAGTGCCACCAATAAAAGGTTGGTATATAAAATGAACTGCCTGGGAGTAGAGAAAATCGTGTATTTTGGGTAAGTATTGGCTTTAGTGATAAAACAAGAGGTTGGTCATTAATAGGCAACATTCTCAGACTTGGGTTGACTGTTCCCAGTGATAGCCACAGGGTCAGTATTTGTGGCCACTTTCTTTTTACATATTTTTAATTAATGCCGTTGAGTGGGGTTTACAACAAATGCCAAGTTTTCAAATTTTTGCATGATGATACTAAGCTTTGTAAAGTTATAAATACTGGAGGTCGAATAGTTTTTTAGCCATTAACAGAAGGGATCGTGTGGAAGCTTGAGGAGTAGGGCAAGAAATGGTTGATGAGGTTTAATGGTAGATAATGTAAGTTATGCCACTTGGGCCATGACAAAAACTTCTTTGTTTCTAACCAGATCATTACTTAGTAAAACTGAAGAACTGAAAAGGGACTTTGGGGTATTGTGGTGATGTAACTTAATCTTTAGTGGACACAAGAAGAGGCCAGGGCTGCCTGCGTAAAGCAAATAAAAATATATGGGATGTACAAGAGAGAAATAGATCTCAATGGATAGGAAAGAATGTTTTTTGCCCCTTATAATTTCAAATCCCGGTCAAAGACCACACAAGGGAATATTGTGTACATTTTGGGCACCAGTTGTATAAAAAGAATATAGTAGAGCTGGAACCGGGTTGCAAGAGGAGAGACAACCAGGATTTATGAGGGGAATGGGGGACCTAGATTACACTGACAGATTAAAAATTGTGGATTATTCAGTTTAGAAAAAAAACTGAGGGGAGACCTCATACAATTACAATCCTGAATTGTGGACATACAAGGATCACCTCCAAAGATCTTTTTATACCTAGGTCCTGGACCATGACAAGGGGCTCATTCCTCATACGGCAGGGGGTCTCAAACTCATTTAACCTGGGGGCCGCTGGGGTAGATTTTCGGGTAAGTGCTGGGCCGCATCAAGCTTTTTTCCACACAAATGGCGCTTACAAATAATACATTTTCAGATTTCAAATTCATGATGGCGCCTCCCAGAATCCGCAAGGAAAGCCCCGACTGGATGACGTGTTTTTCTCTATAAACGCGATCCCTGTTGGCACCGGGAGGGGTCCCTCCCAAGCTCCTACCCCATGAGCCCAGTCAAGGGGCTCAGTGCGAATTTGATAAATATGTTCAATGATCTCTTTTTTAGGACTGTAACTGACCTTTTGATCAACTTTTTATAGATTTTTTTTATATTTTTCAAATGGCAAAAAAAGTGCCATTTTTCGACTTTGGGCGCTATTTTCCGTAACGGGGTAACACGCATTGTAAACAACTTATTATATTTTGAATAGATCGGGCATTTTCGGACGCTCGAACCTCATATGTGTTTATGATTTTTTACTGTTATTTATATTTATGTCAGTTCTAGGGAAAGGGGGGTGATTTGAATTTAATTTTTTTTTATTCTAATTTTTTTAAAAAACTTTTTTTAATTTTTTATTTATACTTTTTTTAGACCCCTAGAGTTTCTTTAACCCTAGGTTGTCTGATCATCCTACCATAATCGCCAATACTACAGTTGGCAGTATAAAAGGGTAGTTCCTCCTCATTCATTACAATGTGCTATCATCACATGTAAGGAATGGTTTAGCAAACGAAATAGCCTCGGTCTCTGAAGACCCCGAGGCTTACCATGGAGACGGATCGCTATCCCAGGTCGATGGCGGCGCCCATTCGCCGCTATCTGTTTGAGGCTGTCGGCATCTTTGCCGGCAGCCCCGCTGGTAAAAAACACCCTCGATCTGTGTCTAGCCGATCCGGGTGTTTACCCAGTAAGCCTTTGCTGCACTATGCAGCAAAGCTTACCGCTGTGGAGAGGGCTCAGCCGTGAGCCCCTCTCCTGCGCGCGCCGACCGCCGCCGTGGAATAAACGGCGTGCGGTGCTTTTCCAGGTGGGGGCCGCAAAATGTGTCCCGCGGGCCGCAGTTGGCCCGTGTGGCCTCGAGTTTGGAGACCCCTTCTCTACGGCTTAGAGGAAGAGGCGATTTACCCTCAACATAGCAAAGGTTCTTTTACTGTCCGAGCAGTGAGACTATGGAACGCTCACCTCAGGAGGGTTTATGGCGGACTCTAATGTACATTTTCAAGAAGGCCTGATGACTTTCTGGAGAGAAAATTCTCATGGGTATGGGGATAAAACATTTAGTTTAATTCTTACAGGTTGGACTTGATGGACTTTGCCCGTCTCCTATCCAGCCTTATATACTAGATGATACTATAACCCCTGCTGATCCTGGTTTGGCACAGGTTGCGCACACCACAGTCCGTCGGTCATCCGGTGTTTCCTTCTTTAAGAACTCCAGACTTCTGAAAATCTAAGCCCTCCCACGGAGCTTGGACTAACGGGAAACAATTTGGCGATGATGCACCACTCTGGCCCTGCCTCTCCGTCTGGCCCCACCACAGCCTCTTCCAACTGTTCTGCTATATCGCCTCCGTCTCGGAAGCACACTGTGGTCACTCCGGCCTGCCCGGCCTATTCAACCCACTTATGGGTCTGTCACCTTCATCATAATCCGCGCGACCCCTCAGTCTGCTCACCCCCTCGGACTTCCTGCCCTGACAACAACTTCACCACTGTCTGACAACTGTGTCCTCCGGTCTCCTCATCGGCCTGCAACCTCTTTACACACTTCTTCCACACGTCAATAATGTCCCGTCATCACCCACAGACTGCTGCGACCGGTGGAAAACCGGGGCATCGTAGAAATATCTCAGCATCAACCGGACAAGTGGTTTGTGACTGTGGGAAGTGTTCCCAGAAACAGTTCCCTCAATTATTCCCGGTTTCAAATGCCAATTTTGCTGGAGGGTGCAGACTGGGGGGAATGAGCTGAGGTGGAGGAGCTGGAGGAGTTTCTGATTTCGGTGACAGGGGTAGACTGCGTGGAAAGACTGACTGGTGGACAAATGGCCGAAGCTTGTCCGCAATCCACGACTCAACCTTCTTTGCACTGTTTCTTGGCTCAACGTCTCTACCACGAGTCCCCAGTAACTTGAGACATGAGGACCTAGGGAGTGTAAGGCTCTGCTGCGGCCCCTGCCGCCTCATCAGCAGGTGTGTTAACCCCACCAGGACCACAGCCCTCTGACCCCTGCAAGTAGTTGGACGCCCACACTAAGCCACTTCTCCGTCCTTTACCCCTATCCCCTCCGTGTTAAACATTTTTCCAAATCAAATGTCAACTTCAATTTTTTTTTTTTTAACACAACGATGCTATCCTATTCTATGGCTAGTTTCTAACCTACACTGACAGCACACACTGGATTTGTGCTGCCTGATGACTTTGAGTTAGAAAAAGAAATAAAAGTAAAAAAAATAAATCAGCAGACTCTGCCTAATTCTAAGCAACCCCTAATAAATGTCCCACTTCGGTGTTTGAGGTGGATATGCGTGTCACTAAGAGCTAAACACAACGTCGCAAGGTCCTCCAGCAATTCCTCACATATGGTACAGCTGCACTACTAATGGCAGCAACCCAGCACATGCAAACCAACAAAAATAAAATAAAACGTTATTGTAGCCCTAAGAAGGGCTGTTGGGTTCTTGAGAATCACTCCTGCTAAACTATTCTATATAACACCCTAACACTTTCCCTGACCAGCAGCAGCTCCTTCCCTATCGGCATCCAGACGAGAATTATACGAAGCAGCGCGGGCAAGGGACTAGTCTATTCCAGGGTCCCTGATCAGGCCAGCCAACCACTGCTATCGACGTGTAAGGGTACCACGTTAATGCTGGGTGGAGTGCAGAGTCTCCTGGCTTGTGATTGGCTCTGTTTCTGGCCGCCAAAATCACAAACGGCGGAGATGCCTTTTTTCGCGTGCGGTGCCGAAGGAATTCGTCACTGATTACGCAACACCAATCAGTTCGAGTACGCCGGACGAGTATCGTTTGCTCACTCTAATTCTGTATTTATACTCGATATAAAGCTGACCTGTCCGGGGGGAAACCCCAATTTTGGGACCACGAAAACTGAAAACCTAGTGACTCGAAGTATAAGCCAAGGTGTAGTATACACCTGCCCCCATTTAGTATACAGCCGTGCCCCCCGATGTAAGCACCATCCCTGCCCCCATGTAGCGCATACAGCCTGCCCCATGTATCATACAACGCTCCCACTTTGCAGTATTACCAAAGCCTGCCCCCTTGAGTATACAGCCTGCACCCCTGTAGCCATACAACATCCTGCCCCGTGTAGAAGACATCGATAACAAAAATTAAACACTTAAAGAGAACCTAACCACCATCCCGAATCTACCTATACAGGTAGATCGGTGGTAGGTTGATGTAAGGGACGTGAGGATAGCTCTTTTTAGAGCTAAGTCCTCACGTCCCCGCTAACCTTTTGGGACTCTTTATTATTAACCTAATATGTAAATCATTGAGTTTAGTGGTCTACTTGGAGCATGGAGTACGCCGGCACGAGGCGGGGGGTTCTACACAAGCGCATGCTTACTCCATCTCCCCATTATGCCCCAGCTTACTCCTCCTGAGGTCCGGGAACAAACCAGCTCAACCGTCATTCAATGCCACCCAGAGGGACGAGGAGGAGTTTGAGACCTCGCCGACCTCCTCGCCTCTCTAGTGTGGAGGCCTAAACGGAGAGAAGGAGGTATATGAGGTCCGGTTCGAGATTGGGTGGGCCGGACAAGGCTAACCCGTGGGGGAGGTCTTTTTTTTCCTTTTCTCACTCCTCTGGCTCTTCTCCAGACCGGGTCGTTGCCTCAAAGAGTGTACTTTAGAAGGTAGGTACTCCTCCCGGCTTGTCAGAAACGAGGGCGCGCAGCTACGAGGAGCTCGCCCGCCGGACACAACAGGGTAAGGGGATTAATTTGGCTACTTGGCGTGGAGTTAGCCGCGCTGTGTACCCTCGTTCCGGGCACTCAACGCCCCAGTTACCGCATAACAAAATTTACATATTCGGTAATAAAGTTTCCCAAAAGTTGCGGGACGTGAGGATTTGCTCTAAAAAGCTCATCCTCACATCCCTTATACATCCCCTACCACCCGATCTACCTTTTATAGGTAAGATTCGTGGTTTGTCGGAGTCCCTTTAATTACTCACCCTCCGGTGTCCCCCCGAGTGTTCGTGATGCCTGTGCGGCTCCCCCCGGTGGCTTCCGATCCTCCATCGCGGCTCCGGTGGCTTCTTCACATCTTCGATCTGATCTTCTCTGCCGGCTAGAAGAAGATATAAGAAGAAGAGGAGAACACGAGGAGCCGCTTGAGCCGCCAACGAACATCGGGGACACCGAAGGGTGAAGTATATTTTTTTTTTTTTACAATCATTTGACTCGTGTATAAGCCGAGGCTCGGTTTTTTTCAGCACATTTTTTTTTCTGCTGAAAAACTTGGCTATACACGTAGAATAGAAATCCGGTAAGTGCACACATTTGCAGAATGGCTTGCTGGAATTACACCAGTGCCTTGAAAAAGTGATTTCCTCCCCCACCAGGATCTACAGCATTAAGTGACAATTCACTTAAACCTTGCAGATCAAAAATCTTCATTAAGCTGTCATAATCATTCTGCCAAATGTATGCGGATTTTTATCGAATTTCCAATACACTACAATGCTGCTGTAGTTATGATTGCGGATTCACGTGTGGCAAAAATAGGCACTGTGCAGATATCTTTTTTTTTCGCAATGCATTTAATGATTCAACGACAATTTTCCCCTTCAAGTTTGCTTCAAAAATGATTATAGGTACAGTGCAAATGTGTAATATACGAATTTCCTCTAGAAAAATGCGTGATTTAATGAAGTGACGTTAAATGATTTTTACATGGTTGTATTTTTATAAATACAAATTGGTTAATTGTCTTTTAACAACAGTCATTTATCATAGTATGTGTTATAAACAAGTAAGCAAAACCCTAAAGATTTTAAATTGGGACGTAAGATAATCCGTGTTATTTTAGGTGTCCGAAACCACAAATGTGTTTGGTATTGTAAATGACTAACATTTTCTTTCCGGGTTAAATTACAAACTCTTGCAGAACAATGGAAACTAATCTTTCTATAATTTCATTAACGAAGAATATGAGTCACTAACTCTATCTCACTAAATCAGTAATCTCATAAGTTTTTTATACACAACCTCCCGTAATGTTTATATACCTTAACAATTCCGGCACTTGACAGCAGATAGGTGTTCTAAAAAAATTTTACTTCGTAACTGTCTGGCGGCCCCATACTGTAGCTTTTATTGATGTATCAGCAGAGGGCTCACTTTCCGCGCCCCTCTTTATACTGACTTGGGGTTTGGTGTTTGACCCTTTGATTGCTGCCAGCGAGCATTATATTTTTTTTCTTCTACTATTTTAGAATGTCTAGGGTACTTTTAATCCTAGAGAGTCTGATCCATTCCTACCTACCATATACCATAGGATGAATCAGATTCCTCCAGGTTAAGTATCCCCAGAGAGTCTAAAAAATGGTAGAATAAATGTAAAAACCTACATTTAAATCGCTCCCTTTCCTTTGCACTGAATATAAAAATAACATAATAAACATCACCAAACATTTAGTTTAATACGTCTCCGAAAATCCGATCTTTCAAATTATCAAATAGCAGAAATCGTAGCCAAATGTTCCAAAACAACAACCATTTTAATGTTATGTTCGGTGACACAAATGTATAAAAGTGATCAAAAGGTCCCACGGTCCTACAGAGGTAGCAATGACAATATCAGCTTTCTTGCCAAAATTACGGCGCTCCATACTCCAATATATGAAACAGTGATTCGCGAAGATGGCGTAAACAAATAGTTTTTTTTGTGCATTTTTGTAATTTTTATTAAAATGTATTAAAACACAAATGAAATCTATATAAATTTGCCATCAACCCTAGATCCGTGGTGGGCGACCTATGTCACTGGTGCAGAGGCGGCACTCAGAGCTCATTCTTGGGCACCCCCCGGGCCATTGCCCTATCACATCAGACAGACTCAAAAATCTTCCTTCCTGCAGTTTCCAAGCAACTTAAAAAGATGCGCTTTCCGTCCATCGTGTTTCTACTTGCTTTCTCTACTTACTTGGACTGTAGGAAGAGTGAGAATGAATTGATAGGGCGAATTATGTTTGGAGGATTTCCCCCTTCTGCCCCCAATGAGTCCTGTGCACAAGGGAAACTGTAAGAGACGCTAAAATTTTCCATCTTTCTAACTGTGTTTGCTGCTGCTGTCCTCAGGAGGCACTATGATTTGGAAAGTTGTTGAAGAACAGGGACAATAAGTTAACTCGCTTTAATTTTGGTTGTCACCCGTCGCGCTTCAATAAGGGGGATTTGAAAGTTGCTTTTTGGGCAACTCGGCTGCTAAATCGAGAGTGTGCGTGTCTGCTCATCACTTGACGTTGCCGTACTTCATACCAAAAACCAAACCAAGAATGCACATTGAAAGCTGTAAACAATGAGCCCATACGAAATTGACCAAATGCATTTTTTTGCAATTTCGCCACATGGGTAATTTTTCCAGCTTTCACAAGAACAAAGGCATTAAAAATAAATGCAGTCACTGAAAGGTAACACCGCTCTGTAACAACAGAAAATTCAACCGTTCTAGATTTTTGCCAGGTGGGTATGCCAAAGAGTATAGGAAAACAAGGCTGCATGGCAAAGGGGTTGAGAGATGATTGCATAGGTTCCTATAAAGAATCTATAACTGACAACTGAGGCCTCAATATTTAGGTTTTCCTACCACCCCTTAATATCTGTTTTTTTTCCAAATCAGTGGTAAAGATGTAGAATTCATAAGGATCTTTAAACAAATCTGTCCAAAGGACCTTCTGGGGAATAAACTTTTACATACTAGGTGGGAGCCTACAAGGGTTGGGTCAGAGCCCAACCTCTGTCCATAACATATGGATGATGCGCTTGTCGACTAGGATTTAGGTACTTATTTTGCATTCTTGTCCTTGCACGCGTGTAAATGCTGCCATACTTTTCCTACTTGAATTCCACCACAGACCCGTCTGTTGCCTGCCTAAATTTGTGCTGGACTGCAGGCAATGAAGCTAGAGTTTGGTGACATCACTAGTGGTGATGGACAGATGGCTTTCTTCTCTCCTTCCAGTCCCTTTCCGCTGTTGTCCTATTTTCTGTGTAATTTAGATGTTAGAGTGGTGGCAGTCCAATCACACCTGGACCAGTCTTCAAGCCCATACGAATTTCATGTGCCCTCCTCCTAAGTCTTCTTTGGAGCTTTGCTTCTAATATACCCTACATTGCTTTATTCTGTTCTCTGCTCAATTCTTAACTCATTGGTCCCCTTTTTCGTTCCTGTGTATTCTTTTTGTTTTCACCTATATATGCATGACCTCCTTCGTATTTAGTCTTTTCTTGATTTGTCTCGGTGTTTTCATCACTGGGTCCAAAGAGAATGGAATTCAGCCAGTGTTGTCATTACATCAAGGATAAGGTTTGGCAAGTAGGTAGGAAGCTTTTGTTGGTCCCCCTAACCCTTAAGGCTCCACCATCATCTTCTCAAACTTTTGTTCCTTTGGTTTTTTTGTCTGTATAATTACAGGTCAACTGATTATAAAGGTCACAATTTAATACAATATACTATTACAATCAAATATAATGATTCATTAACCCCTTACACCAACGCGTGCCGTAATAGTTACGGTGCGCGTTGGTCCCAGTGGCATGGAGCGGGCTCACAGCTGACCCTCTCCTTAGCCGGAAGTTTTTGGCCTGGCCATTATCTCATATGCCATAGCCTGGAGGTTCGTGTTTCCTTTCCAGTGTTATCTATTCGGTGCCAAAGTACATGTATAGGTATCGTATCGGGGGCCTACGCCTGAAACAACCTTGGGTTAAATCTAAAAAATTGTAATCGCAATAAAAAATGTAAAAAAAACTTATAATATAAAACATAAAATTCATATGCACCCTCCTTTCCGTAGAACGATATAATACTAACAGGGTGCAGAGCAGCAGTGAAGCAAATGAAGGGGGTGAGGAACACGGCGTGTGGAGGGGGGACTCTTGCCACGCTCGAAAATGCCTTATTAATCCTTTCATTTAACCAAAAACCCCGTACTGGAAAATGGCACCCAAAGTCAAAAGGCACTTTTTTGGCATTTTGAAAAAGTGGGCAAAATGTCATACAGACCTAACAAATAATAGCAATGAAACATCATCAAAGTCACAAAAATTAAAAAATATTTTGGTACAGGAGGTTTTCATTTTTGTAAATATATTAAACATGATAAAACCTATACAATTGTGGTATCCCCGTAATCCGTAAAACCGACCCAAAGAATAAGTAACATTCATTTGTGGGCATAGCTTGAAGCTGTAAAATCCATCCCACAATAAAATGGCGCAATGCGTTTTTTTCACCATTGTTCACTACATTTGGATTGTTTCCAGCTTCCCAGTACCGGCATGGATATTAAATACGTCACTAGTTACTAACAAATTTTGTTACGCACGCAAACATAGCTGTCCACAGAGCTCTTTTCCATGTAAATAAAAAGTCCCAAATCAAAAAGATTTTTGACAAGACTTGGGGATTGAACAATAGAAAGGAAAAAAGAAAAAAAAAAAAGGCCAGGTTGCTAGGGGTTAAGTAATTGGTCTTTCAATCATTAGCTACTTGATTAATTTGCTTTTAAATCCAGGTCCCTGCTGACGGCAGTGATAGTGCCCTTGCACAGAGTTTACCTATCTTTACACTAAGCCTTAATCGAGAACCCATGAATAGCTTCAGACTCGCCACTGTTCATTTCCATTTAACAGCATTGACCCTTTTTTTTTAGTCTGTTTTAGTATATATATCGCCTACTTGTGGTAACTAAAAATTTTTAAGAATGTACTAATAGTGTGTTCACCTAATAGAAAAGTAATAATTTAGTATGTTTTATATCCTTAATAAGTCATCTCTCGTTCCTAGCAACACTATAAGTTATAATTTTCCCTCTCTCACTCTATGTACTTATCAAATTGATTGAACCTTAAGGTTTTCTTTTCTCTTTGTCAAAGTACACAACATAGACTTAATAGACGTTTAATAACGCATTAAAAATTAATTTTTATTTGTCCATCAAACCTCTATTAATTCTGTTTCTAATTGTCTTTTTCACACCCAGATCGCCAACATTAACCGTGAAAGTTTTTATTCCACTATTTTAAGGAACATAAAATGTTTGGCATGTGTGTTGTACAGTGTTTTATGCTGATATATTTCCTTCCCCAATAGCTATAGCTACATATTACTGCTCAGTTTATTATAAACTATCCTATCTCAACACGAAGAGACTTCTTATCATTTCGGAAGTAATAATCATTTTTCTGTAAGCAGAGACAATTGTAAGCCGTATATTTTAAGGACTTTTGTAAGTAATAGATTGACGAGACTTCATTGGAACGGATACATTCTGTACTAAATGTCTGTCAAAACAATTGTTTTATGTGCAGCATTCAATCCCATATTTTTAGTCCACACAATACATCATTTGCTATTCCTTTTTTGTTTTCTATTGTATCCAACTGTTATCAGCTTCTTGCAATTCCCACCGTGACATTTTGTCCTTTTTTTTTTTGTAATTGTAATTTTTTGAGAATGAAAGCATTGGCATTGGAAATAATATTTGCAGATTTGGAAAATATTAATTATGTGGCCTACTTGGGTTATAATAAAAATACAGTTCAACATTGGGTTAAAAATGCAACACCAACCCAATGATCATTTGTAAAGATATTTACGAGGACAATATTTAAAACAAGTTTTCAAAAAAAATCATTATTTATCAGGACCAGGGCTAAAGCCTCTAGTATTGAGAGTTAACCTTTTTTTTGCCACACTCAAGCTGATTGACAATGATTGTTTAATTGTTTTGTCCATTTTTTGTAAAATAATTGCTTTGTTTGAAATGTAATGAAAAGTATACAATCTCCAATATACTTTCTGTATCAATTTTGGTGGGTTTTCTTTGCTCTCTGCTTGCGGTCATTCTATAACAGGAAGCTTCATTGTTTACTTGTACTTCCTGTGGAGTTTTAAAACTCAGGCCCAAACAATGGCATGTCACACAGGTGCACGGGCTCGTTATAATCACAAGTAATCAGAGCTGTTTGATATAGCGAGTTGTGCACCTTTGTGACTCACGAGACCATAAAGAGTTTTCTTATCCACGGGATTAGCTTCCTATTGAACGACAACAAGCAGAGATCTAGAAAACCATGAGGAATTTTTATTTTCTAGCAACAAATATGTAGACTACGTTTTTATATTGGAAAAGAGACCATATTTTTTATACATAATCACCCCTTCATATGTATGTAGCTTTCGCTTAGTGTCATAAGCACTTATCTAGAGTTCCATAGTAAAATACTGCACAAATCTGTTTCTAATATTCTGCCTCCTGGAGACTACACCATCGGTTTTCAATACCCTTTAAAACACATGGCTTGCTTTACACTCTAAAATACATGAGCCAATTTTAAGAGCTTGCAAACACACACATACCAGGCTGAAAACCATTTGGCCTTGATTGATAATGCTGGCGAAAAATACTTAAAAGTTTTTCTTTCAGCCACATAAATAACAAACCATTTTAGGTTGCTACGTATTTTTATGACTCTAATAGCTAAACATAATAAATGTTAAAGAGCTTTGCTCTTTACCAAATCCTTACGCTGCAACAAAATACTGTAAATTCTATCAAATCAAGTTATAGTTGCGTCCATTTTCAAATGACAGAACAGTCAAAGTCTGTATAAACTACTTATATGAGATTGATTTGTACAGCATTTTTGATTATAATTTTACACTTTTTTATATCAGAATTCACACTTATCTACTTTTTCTTTCAGAATTGTACAATTTTGGGTTCTCGATGTAACAATATTGTAATTATTTTAAGAAAGGACAACCAATTTAAAAATCAACTGCAAAAAATATTTCTATTGACTTTTTAGTCAGTAAATTTTAAAAGCTATAATTTTTTAGGGATTTACTGGTTTCTGATTGTTTGGTATTCTAATAGTAAAAGGTCCATTCCAGTAATCAAAAACTGGTAGTGGTTTGATTTTATTTTGGTACCCACTTTAGTTTTCTCTGCAAACAGCCACTTATAGATGTTTCCACATAACTGCTCGACATAAAGAAACATGGTAGTGCATTCACCTTTATGGGAAATTTAACCCTGGACGAAGCTGACTGACCTGACTAGCAGTTCTGGTGGAAGGTGGAATCTACAATCGCTCTGCGCTGCTGGTAAACTCTGGTTAATCGTTAATGTGGAATTCCACCTCGTGGGCACGTCGCACAACAGTCGGTGAGCGGGCAGTTGGAGGCAGCAAAAGTGGCAGCATCTGTGCTGGACTTTCTGAAATGCGCACAGATGCGGCGCACCTTCATGAGCAAATCAAACAGATTGGGGTATGTCTTGATGAACCGTTGAACTATCAGATTGAACACATTGGCCAGGCATGGCACATGTGTCAGTCTGCCAAGTTGCAGAGCCGCCACCAGGTTACGACCGTTGTCACACACAACCATGCCTGGCTTCAGGTTCAGCGGTGCCAGCCACAGATCACTCTGCGCCGTGATTCCCTGTAATAGCTCTTGGGCGGTGTGCCTTTTATTGCCTAGGCTCAGCAGTTTGAGCACCGCCTGCTGTCGCTTAGCGATGGCACTGCTGCTGCGCCTAGAGCTACCGACTGATGGCGCCATGCCCACGGATGGTAATTCGGAGGAGGAGGTGGAGGAGGTGGAGGAGGGGTGGGAGGAGGAGGAGGCATAGTAGGTCTGAGAGACCGTGACCGGGGTAGGCTCTGCAATCCTCGGCGGTAGCAGTATATGAGCGGCCCCAGGGTCAGACTCGGTCCCAGCCTCCACCAAGTTATCCCAATCTGCCGGCAGCTAAATATAGTGGCCCTGCCTGGCAGCACTCATCCACGTGACCATGGTTAGGTGGACCTGGTCAGAAATGACATTGGTCACAATATGGTACTAGCTGCACTACTAGTGCCAGCAAGCCCAGCCACAAGCAAATTAAAAAAAAATATATAACGTTATTGTAGCCCTAAGAAGGGTTGTTGGGTTCTTGTAGAATCACTCCTGCCTAACACTATTCTAATAGAACACCCTAACGCTTTCCCTGACCAGCAGCAGTACTCTCCCTAACGGCATCCAGACAGAGAATGATCCGAGCAGTGCGGGCAGGGGCTACTCTATTCTAGGGTCACCTGATCAGGCCAGCCAACCACTGCTATCGACGTGTAAGGGTACCACGTTATGCTGGGTGGAGTGCAGAGTCTCCTGGCTTGTGATTGGCTCTGTTTGGGACGTGAGGATAGCCCTTTTTAGAGCTAATCCTCACGTCCCCTACATCCACCTACCACCCGATCTACCTTTATAGGTAGATTCGTGGTGGTAGGTTCCCTTTAATACTTGATGATCACCATTTTAGTTAACACCTATAAGTCCTAGTTGTCTCGTTCCCAGAACAAATCCCATTCCTAGTATTGTCACAATCAATAACACCAGTGACGGGCACACCCAGCTACTTGGAAAGGGTTAATCATAAGGGCACAACAGCTATGCCAGTTTTTAGTACACCTCCGTGTACCTGCTAATATGGAGATGTCAGGTGATAATTAGTCAGATTATAAATCATGGCTCATTAGCATATATAGATAATTACATGCTAATTAATTTCAATAATGCACATCATTACACAGTACACTGTATGCCTATGTGTTCACAAGCATGGGGGAATGAATGGAGGAGTAGGTCCAGCATGCTCCCTGCCGCTCCATTCACTGCCTATGGCCCTTAGGGTGAAGACACACATGCCGTTTTTGGACCATTGTTAGTAGAGCGTTTTAAGATCGGAAAAAAACGCATGCATTTTTGACCAGTTTGAATTAAGATAATTGGTCTAACCTGTCAAAAAGGCATGCGAAAACGGCCCAAAAACGGCCAAAAAACGCCACGTGTGTTGTCCCTTAGTCGATAACATTTACATTTTTGGGACAATCCCTGTACGTCAGGTTTTTAATGATTTTTTTTTTTCCTTTTTTAGCTTTTCTCCATTATGTAAACTGTTACTATTCTAAGAACATAAAAGCCCTTTTCCTACCAGTGATTGTATCTTGTTTAACTTGATTTGGTCATTACAGAATTATTCCACCAAATCTCCTTTAATCCTTTGCCAGCCACCATATTTAGGATGAAAGGGCTAAGATTAGTAAAATAGCCATAATAATCCTGGTATAAGCCGAGGCGAGGTTTTTCAGCACATTTTCTGTGCTGAAAAACTTGGCTGATACACGAGTATATACGGTAAGTGCACACGTTGCAGAATGGCTGCTGGAATTACACAAGTGCCTTGAAAAAGTTGATTTCCCCACCAGGATCTATAGCATTAAGTGACAGATCACTTAAAAGCTGCAGATCAAAAAACTTTAGTAGCTGCATTATCATTCTGCAATGTATGCATGGGATTTTTATCAATTCCATACACTACAATGCTGCTGTATTATGATACGGATTCGCAGTGTGGCAAATAGGCATGGTGTGCAGATATCTTTTTCGCAATGCTTTATGATTCACACAATTTTCTATTTCAAATTTGCATCAAATGATTATAGGTAAAAGTGCAATGTGTAAGTATAAGAATTTCCTCTAGAAATGCTGTGTTTAATGAAGTGACTTTAATGATGTTGACATGTTGTATTAAAATAAAAAAGGGGTTAATTGTCTTTTAAACATCATTTATCATAGTAATGTGTATAAACAAGTAGCAAACCTTAAAGATTTAATTGGGACGTAAGATAATACGTGTTATTTAGGTTGTCACGAAACCACAAATGTGTTAGTAATTGTAATGACTAAACATTTTCTTCTGGTTAAATTACAACTCTTGCAGAAGTCATGAAAACGAATCTTTCATATAATTCATTATACGAAGAATATGATTCACTAACTCTAACTCACTAAATCAGTTATCTACTAAGTTTTATATACACACCTCCCTGTAATGTTTATATAACAATTCCGGCACTTGGACAGCAGAAGAGGTGTTCTAAAAAAATTTTACTTCTTAACTCTCCGCGCCATACTGTAGCTGTTATTGATGTATCAAGAGGGCTCACGGCCTGCGCCCTCTTTATACTGACTTGGGGTTTGGTGTTGACCCTTTGATTGCTGCCAGCGAGCATTAGTATTTTTTTTCTACTATTTTTTAGAATGTCTAGGGTACTTTAATCCTAGAGAGTCTGATCCATCCTACCATATACCATAGGATGAATCAGATTCTCCAGGGTTAAAGTACCCCAGAGAGTCTAAAAAATGGTAGAATAAATGTAAAAAACCTAAATTCAAATCGCCACCTTTCCTTTGAACTGATATAAAAATAAACAATAAAAATCACAAACATGTTAGTTATTACCGTATCCTAAAATGCCCGATCTTTCAAAATATCAAATAGCAGAAAATCGTAGGCAAATGTCCAAAACACCATTTTAATGTTATTTTTACGTGACAAAAAATGTATAAAAAGTGATCAAAAGGTCACATGGTCCTTACAGAGGTAGCAATGAAAATATCAGCTTATCTTGCAAAAAATTACGCAGCTCCATACTCCAATATATGAAAAAGTGATTAGCGAAGATGGCGTAACAAAATAGTTTTTTTTTGTGCAATGTTTTAATTTTATTAAAATGTATTAAAACACAATGAAATCTATATAAATTTGGCATCACCTAGATCAGTGGTGGCGAACCTATGGCACTGGTGCCAGAGGCGGCACTCAGAGCTCATTCTGTGGCCACCCGGGCCATTGCCCTATCACAATCAGGACTCAAAGAATCTTCCTGAAGTTCCAAGAAACTTAAAAGATGCTGTTTTCAGTCATATTTTTATACTTACTTCTCTACTTGGGACTGTAGGAAGAGGGAGAATGTGTAGACGGGGCCGAATTATCTTTGGAGGACCTCCTGCTGGCCCTACGATTCTCTGTGCACAGAGGGAAACTGGAAAGAAGCTAAAATGTTCCATCTTTCTACTGTGTTGCTGTCCTCAGGAGGCCAATATGATTGAAAGTTGTTGAAGAACAGGGAGCAATAAGTTACTGCTTTAATTTTTGGTTGGCACCTCGCGATAAATAAGGGGGATTTGAGTTGCTTTTTGGGCACTCGGCTGCTAAAAGGTTCGCCATCACTGACCTAGATCATACCAAACCAAAGAAGTGCACATTGAAAGCTGTAAAAAATGAGCCCATAAGAAAGTGACACAAATGCATTTTTTGCCAATTTCGCCACATTGGTATATTTTTCCAGCTTTCAAGAACAAGGCATGAAAAAATAAATGCAGTCACTGAAATGTACACAGCTCTGTACACAGAAAAATTAAAAAGTTATAGATTTTTGAAGGTGGGGAGCAAAAAAGTATAGGAAAAAGGCTGCAGTGCAAAGGGGTTGAGAGATGAATTGCATAAGGTTATCTATAAAGAAGGCTATTAACTGACAAATGAGGCCTCAATGATTTATGTTTCCTACCCCTTAATATCTTTTTTTTCCAAATTCAGTGGTAAAGATGTAGAATTCATAAAGGATCTTTAAACAAATATGTCCAAAGGACATTCTGTGGGGAAGAAACATTGTGCATACTAGGTGGGAGCCTACAAGGGCTTCAGAGCCAACCTCTGTCCATAAAATATGGAGGATGCGCTGTCGACTATGATTTAGTACTTATTTTGCATTCTGTCTTGCACTCGTGTAAATGCTGCCATATTTCACTACTTGAATTCCACCACACCCGTCTGTTGCCTGCTAAATTTGTGCTGGACTGCAGGCAATGAAGCTAGATGTTGGTGACAAATCACTAGTTGTGATGGACAGATGCTTTCTGCATTCACAGTCTTCCCCTGTTGGTCTATTTTCTGTGTAAGTTAGAGTGGTGGCAGTCCAATCACACCTGGACCAGCATTCATCCCATACGAATTTCATTTGCCCTCCTCCTAAGTCTTCTTTGGAGCTTGCTCTAGTATACCCTACATTGCTTTATCTGTTCTCTGCTCAATTCCTTAACTTGCATTTGTCCCCTTTTTCTGTTCTGTGTATTCCTTTTTGTTTTCACCTATATATGCATGACCTTCCTTCTGTATTTAGTCTTTTCTTGATTTGTCTCGGTGTTTCACTTGGGCAAAGAGATGGAATGTCAGCCAGTTGTTGCATTACATCAAGGATAAGGTTGGCAAGTAGGTAGGAGAGCTTGGTTGGTCTAACATTAAGGCTCACCATCATCTTCTCAAACTTTTTTCCTTGGTTGTTTGTCTGTATAATTACAGGCCAACTGATTATAAAGGTCAACATTTTATACAATAATAATATTAGCATCAAATAATAATCGCATTAACCCCTTACCAACGCGTGCCGTAATAGTACGGTGCGCGTTGGGTCCCAGTGCATGGAGAGGGCTCACGGGCTGAGCACTCTCCTTAGCCGGTAAGTTTTTGCTGCATATTGCTAGCGGGTGTTTTCCTTTAGTATGGCAGTACATGATAGGATCGATCAGACAACCTGGGGTTAAAGTCTGAAAAAATTGTAAAAATAAAAAATGTAAAAAAAAATTATAATATAAAAACCTAAAAATTCAAATCACCCTCCTTTCCGTAGAACTGATATAAATATAAATAAACAGTAAAAATCATAAACACATTAGACTTTGCCACGCTCGAAAATGCCTGATTAATCTGCATTTAACCCCGTGGGGGAAAATGGCACCCAAAGTCAAAAAGGCACTTTTTTGCCATTTTGAAAAAAGTGGTCAAAAGGTCATACAGACCTACAAAAGATAGGAATGAAAACTTCATCAAAAGTCGCAAAAAATGACATCATCCACAGCTCTGTAAACCGAAGTATGAAGTTATTGGCGCCAGAAAAAAACAAAATTAAAAAAATATTTTGTACAGGAGGTTTTCATTTCTGTAAATATATGAAAACATTATAAAACCCATACAAATTTGGTATTCCGTAATCGTACCGACCCAAAGAATAAAGTAGACATGTCATTTGTGGCGCACAGTGAAAGCTGTAAAATCCAATCCCACAAGAAAATGGCGCAAATGCGTTTTTTTCACCATTTTCACTACATTTGGATTGTTTCCATGCTTCCCAGTACACGGCATGGAATATTAAATACCGTCACTATGAAATGAAATTTGTTACGCAGAAAATAAGCTGTCACAGAGCTCTTTACATGTAAAAATAAAAAGTCAAAAATCAAAAAGATTTTTGAAGGTGGGGAGTGAAAAATAGAAAGGAAAAAGCAAAAAAAAAAAAAAGGCCAGGTTGCTAAGGGGTTAAGTAATATGGTCTTTCATTACTTACTTGATAATTTGCTTTTAAAAGCCAGGGTCCTGCATGAGGCCAGTGATGTGCCCTTGCACAGAGTTAACTATCTTTACACATAAGCTTAATGAGACCAATGAATAGCTTCAGACTGCCACTGTTCATTGCCATTTAACAGCATTGACCTTTTTTTTTAGTCTGTTTTAGTATATATATCTCTTACTTGTGGTACTAAATTTTTAAAATGTACTAAATAGTTTGTTCACATAATAGAAAAGTAATAATTTCAGTATGTTTTATATCCTAAATAAAGTCATCTCTCATTCCTAGCAACACTAAAGTGAATAGATTTTCCCTCTCTGACTCTATGTACTTATCAAATTGATTGAACACTTAGGTTTTCTTTTTCTCTTTTTTCAAAGTACACAAAATAGACTTAATAGAAGTTTAATAACGCATAAAATTAATTTTTATTTTTGTCCAGATCAAACCTCATTAATTCTGTTTCTAATTGTCTTTTCACCCAGCTGCCAACATTAACCGTGAAAGTATTTTTTATTACCATCTATTTTAAGGACATAAAATTGTTTGCATGTTGTGTTGTTACAGTGTTATGCTGATTATATTTCCACAATAGCATAATATGCTACATATTACTGCTCAGTTATTATAAACTCCTATCTCAACACGAAGACGTTCTTATCATTTCGGAAGTAGAATCATTTTTCTGTAAGCAGAGGACAATTGTAAGCCGTATATTTTAGACTTTTGTACTAATAGATTGACGAGACTTCCATTGGACGGAATACATTCTGACTAAATGGCTGAAAACAATTGTTTATGCAGCATTCATAATCCATATTTTTAGCACACATCATTTTCTATTCATTTTTTTGTTTTCTATTGTATCCAACTGTTATCAGCTCTTGCAAATACCACTCGTGACATTTTGTAATTTTTTTTGTAATTGTATTTTTTGGAAGAATGAAAAGCATTGAATTGGAATGTATTTGCAGATTTTGAAAATATTAATTATGTGGCTACTGGGTTATAATAAAATACAGTTAAACATTGGGTTATCAACAACCAACGTCCAATGATCATTTTAAGATTCTACAAAGGAAACAATTATTTAAAAACTAAGTTTTTAAAAAAATCATTATTTATCAGGCAACCAGGATAAAGCTCTAGTATTGAGAGTTAACCTTTTTTTGCCACACTCAAGCCTGATTGACAAGATTGTTTAAGGGTTTGTCCATTTTTGGAAAATAATTGCTGTTGTTTGAAATGTAATGAAAAGTTATACAATTCTCCAATATACTTTCTGTATCAATTTTTGGTGGTTTTCTTGATCTCTGCTTGCTGTCATTCTACAGGAAGCTTCATTGTTTACTTCCTGTGGATTATAACCAGCCCATGGTCATGTCACACAGGTGCACGGCTCGTTATATCACAAAGTAATCAGAGCTGTTTGATATAGCGAGTTGTGCACCTTTGTGACATCACATGACCATAAAGAGTTTTTTATCCACGGGATGAAGCTTCCTATTGAACGACAACAAGCAGAGATCTAGAAAACCATGAGGAATTTTATTTTATATAGCACAAATATGTAGAATAGTTTTTATATTGGAAAAGACCATACTTTTATACATAATCACACTTCATATTGTATTGTAGCTTTCTCTTAGTGTCATAGCACTTATCTAGAATTCCATAGTAAAATACTGCACAAATCTGTTCTTTATTCTGCCTCCTGGAGACTACACATCGGTTCATACCCATTTAAAACACATGGCTTGCTTACACTCTAAAATAAATGAGCCATTTTAAGAGCTTGCAAACACACACATACCAGGCTGAACCATTTGGACTGGATTTATAATCCTGGAGACAAAAATTAATTAAAGTTTTTCTTTCAGCCACCATAAAATAAACAAACCATTTTAGGTGCTAAGTATTTTATGACTCCTAATAGCTAAACATAATAAAATGTAAAAGCTTTGCTCTTTACATCCTACGCTGCAAACAAATACTGTAAATTCACATCAAAATCAAGTTTTAGTCTGCTTCCATTTTTCAAAGACATAACAAGTCAAGTCTGTATAATTACTTAATATTGAGTATTGATATTTGTACAGCAATTTTGATTATAATTTTACACTTTTTAAATATCAGATTCACACTAAAATACATACTTTTCAGAAATGGTAAATTTTTGGTTCTCGATGTAACAACATTGTAATTGATTGTTAAGAAAGGACAACCAATTAAAAATAAAATGCAAAAAATATTTCTATTGACCTGACGTTTTAGGTCAGTAATTTTAAAAGCTACAATTTATTTAGGGATTTACTGGTTTCTGATTGTTTGTAGTCTAATAGTAAAGGTCATCAGTATCAAACTGGTAGTGGTCGATTTTTTTTGGTATCCACTTTAGTTTTCTGCAAACACCACTATAGATGTTCCACATAACTGCTCGACATAACATGGTAGTGCATTCACTTTAATGGGAAATTATAAACCTGGGGCTGTTGAGACGTTTATTTATTATGATTGATTTTGCTATAATACAATTGTTATAAAATTAGAAGTGAAATGTAATTACCATATATACTTGAGTATAAGCTGACCCAAGTATAAGCCGACACCCCTAATTTTACCACAAAAACCAGGTAAAACCTATCTTTTTTTTACTTGAGTATAAGCCGAGTTTTGGTTTTCAGCACATTTTTTGTGCTGAAAAACTAGGCTTGTACTCGAGTATATATGGTAATTATAAAAAGTCAGATTTTTGTTAATGCAATATTGTTCTCTTTCCAATGATCCAATGAAAAAAACAGCTCCCTGACCAATTTATACAACTTTCCTTCTCAATTTTTCTGCTTTATGTTTTCAACAGGTAGTAGCCATTGACCCAGATCTAGCAGAAAACGGCACACTGGTTTACAGCATCAACCCTGCAAACAAATTTTACACCCTGAACAGTACCACTGGTAAAATCCGTACTACCGGTGTAGTCTTAGACAGGGAGAACCCAAATCCACAAGATGCAGAAATGATGAGGAGAATTGTTATTTCTGTAACGGACCGTGAGTATTCAAGAACGTTCCATAGAGTATATTGGCAGAAGACAATGAGGATATTTATCTATCAGAGAACTAAAATAAATTTGCAATGAGGATATATAAAAAATCTTGCTCTGTTATCAAAAATAGTACAGAAACTTGGGCTGGTTACTACACATAGATAAGCCTTATTCACAACATACAAACCTGCAGGAGTAAAATCTCTGCCCTGGCTTTCACAGGCTAAATAAAGGAAATCTTAAAAGGAAATTAAAGGAAATCGACCACCAAAACCCATCATTATAAACCAGGGACACTTAGTAATAGATCCAGGCACCATAACACTGGTAATCTTCGTATATTTTTATCCATTGCCTCATTCCTTCTAAAGTCAACTTTTAAAATTATGCTATGGAGTATGACAGGCTATCCCAAGCCTTCTGTGCTCTTGCTTTACAGACTTTTACACTGCCTCACCCTCCCCCTGCTTCCTGTGCACTTCTCTAGACTAATATTAAAGTTGATTTCAGAAGGAAGGAGGCCATGGATAACAAATATAAGAAGATTAGCACAGTCACAGTGCCTGGGTCTATGAGTAAGTGCCCCTGGTTCATCATGCTTGATTTTGATGGTAGATTTCCTTTAATGAGGACCTTTCTCCATCTCCACCAATTCCTTGATTTTGTATAATTAGCACCCACAATTTCCAAGCAGTGTTGTTCATTTCTGCATGTTATGCTAATTATGTTCTCCACAGTCAAGTGGGCAGTGTCAGGCGGTCTTCATTTGAGAGCCTATTTAGCAAATTAGTCGCCAACACTATTAGCACAGTTTTCTCAAGAGAGTTGTGCACTACAGAAAAATATCCCAGCTGTGCCATAATGAGTGGTGCTACACATAGTAAATGATACCAAAAGTTGGATCTTAATAAACACCATTAAGCTAGTGTCCAAATAAGCATTTAGCCAATATCTATGGTTCAACAGTTTTAAGCATTTAGCCAATATCTATGGCTCAACAATTTTAAGCATTTAGCCAATATCTATGGCATGGCCAGTTATACATTCAATCTAAGGAACTCTATTCTTAAATATTCATATTAGTAATTCAGATGCATTAACATTTGGTGATGTTGTTAGACATTGAAGCAAATATTAAGCCAAGTTTAGCCATAGTTTAAAAGAAGAACAATTATATTAACATATTGATGCCTGCATTGTACACAATGGGGCACATTTACTTACCAGTCTCTGGCACGTTCCCCGATCCGGAATGTCCGATTGGAATGCATTGTGCCGCAATTCACGTAGATTGTGTGCTCAATTTTCTGCATGTGTTGCTTCCCTGATCAGGGAGTTCACCATATTCTTCCCGGTGTATGTGAGTGCATTTTAAAGTTAAATCCTGCCTCAATCCGAATCCGTCGAATCATCCGACGGCCCACCCCCTGATTTCTGTTGCATGATTGCGCCAAAATCCGATCGCGTGCGACACAATCCCTTTCTAAATAGCTGCCACAGTGGTGCAAATCCTGAACATTTCCAAAATCCGCCGAAAGTGTGTTCCGCGGACCTTTAGTAAATAAGCCCCAATGTATTCAACTATAATGAATGTCCTCCAGCATGCTCAGACTTTTCTGTGTTCTGACTTTTGTGGGATATTAACGAGATCTCATCTTTACTTGGCAGGTGGAAGACCTCCTCTCCGTGCCACAAGCAGTGCTACAGTGTTTGTAAATTTGCTGGATCTTAATGATAATGACCCCACTTTTCAGAATCTGCCATTTATCGCGGAGATCCTGGAGGGCACGCCTGCTGGAGCATCTGTATTCCAGGTAATCATGTCTATAGTATCAAGAAATAAATGAATTCATGTTACAATGACAAATGAACACAAGTCTGCAAGAGATCACAAAGCCGACCTGTGGTTGCTAAAGTGAATTTAGAAACCATCTGTCATCACCATGCTGTTTTTGGATATGTTTTTGTATTTCATTTAGTATAATATGAGTAGATCACTTTGTTCAGAACATTAACATTGTGGATAGAGATGAGCGAAACATTCATGACTTGCTTCACTGAAGCTGCAAATCATTTTCTAAATGTCCGATTTGGGTCTAGATCTGTTTGGTCTGAACCGCTGTTGCTCCAATTTTCCTGGAAATCAGTATATACTCCTCTAAAGCAGTGGTCCCCAATTTTTTTGTATTCGAGACTACACTCGCAATTTTTTTGGACCTTTAATGGCCCCCTTTAATGAAATGTCCACAGCAGATCACCCTTTAATAAAATGTTCACAGCAGATCCCCCTTTAATTAATTTCCACAGCAGATCCCCCTTCAAGAAAATGTCCACAGCAGAGCCCTCTTTAATGAAAGGTCGACAGCAGAACCCCCTTAAAAAAACCTCTATACTCACCTCTGGCTTCTTCTCCCCGCAGCTCCGTCTTCTCCTCTTGCCTGCGTGCACACACTATGACATCACATGGCCAAGACACCGCTGCGTCATAATGTATGCATGTGGGGGTGAAGAGAAGATGGAGCCGAGGGGAGAAGGAGCTGGGGGTAAGTATAGAGGTTTTTTTGTAAGTTGGCCGCGGGAAGGGACCATGTGTTTTACGGGTGGTCTTGGGAAGCGGCCTGGCGGTTGGGCACCATTTTTCATGAAAAGCTTCTAACTAGTTTTGTTAATGTTTTTATTGCTTTTTGAATTATCCTTCCCCCATCCCCCTCTCTAAGCTTTGGAACTGACAGCAGGAGCTATCCACCATAGGTTTGTTATAAACAAAACAAAACAGACTTGGCTTTGATTTGGTGTTTTAAAATTGTCAGATTCATGCCGAATCTACGAACCAACAAGTAGATTTGCTCATCTGAAATTGTGGATGTCATATGTGCTAAAGTTACATGCTCATTCATGCTCTGTCCTATGATGTGACCTCACATTCACCTCTAAATAACTTGGCCAACGCTCTCATAGAGCTGCTCATCACTATGGAGATGTCTTGCTCGAGTGACCATTTTTTGCACATGGCCTCAAGGTTCAGTGCACCCACTACGCTTTGGTTGACAGTCCCCTAGTCCCTCTAGCAAACAGAGGGTTTATTAGACTTTTTTATTATTATTACCATGCTAATTGTTTAAAATATATATAAGCTTACTTATAAATGCAAATGACTATTTCTCTAGATTGATACCATGCATTTTTACAAGAAAATCATGCAGTTTGTCTACTTTCTACGTGACTCAGGAGCTGACAGGTTCTCCTTGAATAAACAATTTAAAAAACGGAACAGTTTTTTTTCAGTGAGATAAATTCTTACCCTTTTAGCATTGATCAATGACTTAAAATCCATCTGTGATGCTAAATATGCAGCAATGAAAGGTAATGTATACATAAGATACACAGAAATCTTTTGTATGCAGTTTATTAAGCAACAAAATGAATTCTGATTTTATTCCCTATTCATAGGTGGTGGCTATAGACCTAGATGAAGGGCTGAATGGTCAAGTAACTTACCGGATGCAGGTTGGAATGCCACGGATGGACTTTGTTATGAACAGTACAAGTGGGCTGGTCACTTCCACAGCTGTTCTAGACAGAGAGAGGATTGCAGAATATTACCTCCGGGTAGTGGCCACTGATGCTGGATCTCCATCCAAAAGTTCCACCAGTACTCTTACAATTCGTGGTAATGTCCTGCTTCCTTTACAATGTCTTTGTTTATTAATAATAATAACAATAATAATGTATTCATAATGTATTGATCCATTCATGGGCAGCACAGTGGCTGAGTGGGTTTCATCCAGGTTTCATCTGGGTCCTCCCATTTCCTCCCATACTTCAAAAAAGGTATGTGGATTAGAGGGTAGGTTGATTAGATTGTAAGCCCCATGGGGACAGGGACTGATTTGGCAAGCACTTTGTAGCGCTGCGTAATCTGAGTGTGTATATAAATAAATAAAGGAATTACAATTATTAATTGCTTAACACCAGGGATAGGCATGCATTAGGTGTAATGTATAATGTTCTCATTGCGGTGTATTCATGGGTGATATTTTAAACCCCCCGTTCATAAAAGGCAGCAGATGGATTCTCATGTGATCCTATATATCCATGACCAATCCAGAACCTTATGATTGTATTCATGAACACAAGCTAAGGTCCTGGAAGGTAGATTGATCATGGACATTTAGGGATTGATCATGGACATGAACCTCCATCTCCGGGCATTTTATGGACAGTAATGGCGGCTAATGAGGTAAAATAAGGGATTCACTTTACATTTCAAGAAAGTGGAGCAGAACTGTGGAGCCAAATCCCAGTTATCTGTGACAGATAGTAGGGAAAATGTCATTCTGTTCTTAATCATGCAACTAATTTCTCAAATGAATTGTTGATAAATATCTGACTTTCCTTGAGATGTGGCACTGGCATTCATACATTTCTTGTGCTTTTGTACCTTCTGTGGAACATTGGTGCTTATGTACCAGGCACAGCAGCTGCATGCCAGTGTTTCATAGTAGAGGTGTGTAAGGAGCTAATGATTCTCTAAGGCGATCCTATTATTATTCAAAACATGATTTTGTATGAATCTAATAGAAACAATAGTGGCAGGCTCCATCTCATAAATGAATGTGTATGGGTGCTATGTAAATATAAGATTTTTAAACAGTTTTCACGCACGCGTTTTCATTCTGTTTAAAAATGGTCCAAGAACTGTCCAAGAGCGGAACCGTGTGACAGCACCCTGAGGCATTTAGCTCGAATTCAATGTTGTGGAAAACATGGCCCTGTGTGTGAGCCCACTACATTGTACGTGTTCACATGTTGCATCTCACCTGAATCGTAATCAGTCCTGATGTCGTTTAGAGGGCAATTTCCTAATTTAACAGGTGAAAAAGATGAACTGACCAGGTGAATGATATATTTAATATAGTAATATAGTTCATATAGTAATATGACTTTCACCTGATAAAACAATACCTGCAGTTAATATCACATCAGAATGGATTACGATGCAGTTGAGATGCGGATCTGCAATGTGTGAACGTACCCTCAATGTTAATAAATGTCTCTACATCCTACCCAGCGCATCCCTGTACAGCTGCTCTCCATGGTATAGCAGCTTAGCTCTTCATTACAATAGTATTAATGTGTAACCAGGTTATATGACTAATGACTGGCCTGGGAAGTGTCCACTCAAGTGCCACAACTATGTCAGACGGATCAACCCGGAGATGCAGGTTTGATCCCATGTCCTTAGGCTGCGATCACACACAGTGTTTGCTTTATGTTTCAAAATCCTGTGAGCACCAATTGAAGAAAGATTGTGTTTAAGTTGTGTATAAAGAGAAACACACCGAATTAAGGTCCTCTTGCCTCTATAGCCTATATATTTACTAAGGGTTTCGCGGCCGCATTTCCGTTTTTGGGGATCGCGCTGGGGATTGCGTCGCACAAGTTCGGATTGTGTCGCAATTGCGCCGGCTTCCATGCGACACAAATTGGGGGGCGGGCGCATGGGAATTAACATTTAAAACTGTGTCACAAGCCAAGCACTTACATACACCGGGAAGAAGAAGGTGAACTCCGGCGAACCTGATCGGGGAAGCATCGGATGCAGGATATGAATCCCGGCAGACGTTATCCTCGTTGGACATTCCGAATCGAGGATCGCGTAGGGACCGGGTAAGTAAATGTGCCCCAATATTTTCAATGATAGATTCTGTTACTCCAAGTTGGCTGGAAAATGTTTAAATCATGAAGGTAATAACGAGAGTACACTACAAATATGGATTTTTAATATCGTGAAATAAAAGTGATGTTTCAAACAAAAAGTAATGACTAATGGGTCTCAGTGAGGTCATCATGGACTTCTTGTAAAAAGTGTTAAATAGTGGAAATATGGACCCAGTCATATTATCAGTCCACAATTATGTCAGGTATTAAATGTGATGTAAACACAACCTTACTTGATTAGGTGATTGCGGGCAGAGTATGTGCACTGCAAATTCAATGCAAACGCCCAGCGTGAACGCGGCCTCAGTTATTAAAAACTAAAATATCTCTCTAAGCTGTTATTGACCTTTTCTTCTTTGTTTTTAGTTCTGGACCTCAACGACGAAACCCCTACTTTTTACCCATCTCTGTATAACATTTCTCTGCTGGAAAATGTACCTCGGGATTTCATTGTGGCTCGTCTGAATTGCTCCGATGCTGATACGGGATTAAATGCTGAACTAAGTTATTTTATTACAGGTATTTCACTCTTAAAGTTTCATCATGAGACATTTATGTATATGAGAGTTTTGTGCCCAGTTAATAAAAAAATAAGGTGCAAAAGGGAGAACCAATACAGGGAACATAACATCAAGTAACATCATATGCAATATCCTTTTTGCTTTCCTTGGAATACTTTGCTTTATACATATGGAAGTGGAGACTTGGGTATGTAAAAACCATGAACCTGGCAGTAGGTTAGGCATTGTCTAAGTGATCATGTAAGAGTTAACCCTATACAAGAATCCAGGCTCTTTTGTACAGGGCCACCACTAGGAGTAGCGGGAGAGGAGAAGGGTAAAGAGTGAACACTATTTTTATTCATATTGGCCTGACAGAGATTTGGGCCTACTGGGGTCACTGGAGTTCTACAGAAATGTATGGTGTATACAGCATGTGTCATTTCTGGTATATACAACCATGCTAGAGCTTTGTGATGTGAATATAGTCTTATTTAAACTAGGGGTACCATGGTATCATTCCATGCATATAAGAAGGAAACAGAAGGTTCTCAAATCCTGTGTTAAAAAAAGTGTTTGCCTAAGGCATCGTCTGAAACTATTCCAGCTAATATCAAACTAGATAACCGGAACAGGTGACCTACAGGAATGGGACGCATGATGAACAGAATTTTAAAGTTTAAAATTGTAAATTGACACCCCAAAAAATGGGATAGGCATGACTAATACAGGAGATGATATAAAGATCCATTTCCTATTGCCTAAAGTAAAGTCTACAATTTGTAAACTGTCTCATTTGCGTTTTCCGTAAGTGCAGGTAACTCTTCCATTATTGCTAGTTGCCACTTAATCGCTGTCATGATCTTAAAGTAGACTTCGTGCTTCGCTCTCTAAAACCGAAGCGTTGCGTGTATGATGGGAACAGCGGTGATACATCGCCCTCTAGTGGTAACTGTGAGATTATCTGTCCCTCCGCTTATCTCTCTCCTGCCATACAAGAGAAGGTTCTGTATCGCACACTCAGAGATTTCTGTAATCATCTTCACTTATCTGATTTCTGTCACTTTTCTTCATTCTCTGCGTTTACCAAGGTCTTTTCATTTCCACTCCTGACAAGACTCTTCTAACATCATTTCTAAAGCTCTGTCACCTAAAAGAAAACTAAATCAAATTCATTAACCTTACACGCACGTCTTACTGAAAGTGAAATATGAAAACTGAATTAATGTTAATTAATTCCAAAAAGAGTTTTTTTTAGCCTAAAAAGATGAAGCTAAAGGAAGGAAATACCATAAAAATAGATAATGTTGTCTATATCCACTCCCCTGCCACTCCATTCAATAGTATTGGATATAAAGATACAAAAATGTTCCTCCGCTTCAACGACTCTTTCATCAACTTAATTGGATAAAAACAGCACCTCTAGACTGCTTCACTCCAAGCAGAAAGCTATCACATGGGGGATTTTCACAGTATGGCGTTCGTCCTCCTGGAGTAGCTCACCCGTCCCTCAGCTCGAGGAGTGTTGCGGTGTACGTTTATAGTCTTCCGGATCAGGAACCTGGTCGCTCCACCGTTAGTTCCAATTGTTCCTCCAGAGCGTACGTTCCGCCAGTAGGAAAGGATCGCAATAGTGTAACCAGGTTTTGTGTTATTAAAATTATTTTTAATCAATATACTCACACTCAATCAGTAAAATGCAAGCTTTTAAAAGGTTTGTGCAGTCAACACTGCTTGCCCGACTCGAGTTTCACCTAGGAATGGCTTCTTCCGGGGCTTGTCCACGCTAACGTGATCCCAGTTTTTATAGGTTCCAACTCAAAAAGTTATTTTTTGATGTTTCTAAAATGTTCACTGATTCCAGTTTTTAATTTTCTTATGGTCCTCCCACATATTTTAGACCACATCGGCAGATAACCATATATACAACTCCCTAATAGTATTGGATAGTCAGAAATGACCAAGCACAGTGTTCAGCGATCTCTGGCACTCTCATTCACTGTGATGGCTGGAGATAGCCGAACACTGTGTTTGGGAATTTCTTCCACTACTTTACTAGTGAATGGAATGCAGGACGCATGCTCGACCTACTCCATCCATTAGTGAGGACTGGACTCTCATTCTCCAGATCGATTTGGGTCCCAGTAGTTGGACCATCACAGATTAGCTTATTATCTCCTAGCCACATAACTTGGAAACTTGGTACATCCTTTTTAAGAACCTGTCACCAGGTTTTACCCCACTTAACTCCCAGTCCCCTCAAGTACCATATGAGATATCCTTTGTAGAACTCCCTCTGTTATGTGAAATCTCCCAAATTTATCTATAAAATGTCTCCCCCAGAGTCAGACAAACACAACTCTTCTCACCTCATTTTACATGTAATGAGTCAAGTTTAGTGGTTGCAGGTGTAATGTCATTACAGGAAACCCCTTTTGTGGTTCTATAGCACCTAGAATCACGTATTTTGTGTCATATTAAAGTTAAGAACATAATCTTTCAGATCATACCAGGCTTATGACCTTGGGAGCAGAGACACAGGCAGTTAAATACATAGTTGAAAATACAAACTATAAACTTAAAATCCAATTCCTGACTATTTTATAATTGCATGCATGTCCAGTTCTGTATATTACAGAACTATAAACCCAATGGGATCTAAAAAAAAATGGGATATGAAACAGACTCTTATCTTTTATATGACACAACAAACATGTATCAAGGTCCTATAGAACAGGAGATGGGGACTTCTAAAGTGACCCCCCACCTGCAACTCCTAACCTTGGCTCAAACCCCATGTGAAAATGGGGTGAGAACAGTAATATTTGCCTGACTTTGGAGGATATTTTTTTATAGGTAAACCGAGATGTCACATAAATTAGGGAATTCTAAAAAGGACATTTCATCCTCTACCTAAAGGGAGTAGAAGGTTAGTGGCTTAAAACCTGGTGACAGGTTCTTTTAAGCTTCATAGTAAGATGTCTAAATATGATTTCTATATATTAAGATTGCAGAATTGTGGTTTCCAAACTGGTTAGATTGTTGCCTTCCGGCACTGGCAGTTCTGAAATCTGAACTTTGATTCTGTCACCAGGATTCATGTCCAGGAGCTTCCTTTCACCCTATGGCACCAACATGGAAGGTCAAAACAGAGTGCACATAGAAATCATGGGTCATCAGGTCTCAGTCACTAATTCTCCTGTCAATACTAGTTGGAGAGAGAAATTGATGTTACTGCTGTTACCCCTTCCCTCTCCTCCCCCTGCTCATGTCTGTGTAACGTACAGTAAAGCATTGCTAGTGTCTGTGTGAGAGACACAGACATCAGCTGCACAAATACCTGACATGCTCTCTCCTCCTATGCACATGTGCGAGACTCAGACATCAGCTACACAAGTACCTGACATACTCTGCTCTCATATTGACATGTGCGAGACTCAGACATCAGCTACACAAGTACCTGACATACTCTGCACCCCTATAGATATGTGTGAGACACAGACATCAGCTACACAAATACCTGACATACTCTGCTCTCCTATATACAAGTGGGAGACACAGACATCAGCTACACAAGTACCTGACATGTTCTGCTATACACATGTGAGAGACATAGACATCAGCTACACAAGTGCCTGACATGTTCTCCTATACACGTGTATAAGACACAGACATCAGCTACAGACATATCTGACATACTCTGCTCTCCTATATACATGTGGGAGACACAAACATCAGCTACACAAGTACCTGACATGTTCTGCTATACACGTGTATGAGACACAGACATCAGCTACACAAGTGCCTGACATGTTCTGCTATACATGTGTATGAGACACAGACATCAGCTACACAAGTACCTGACATGTTCTGCTATACACATGTGAGAGACACAGACATCAGCTATACAAGCACCTGACATGTTCTCTCCTTTTATACATATGACCGACATTTTAAGGAAGCTTTGTAGGGATATTGGCAAGTAAGGACATTAAGAATGTACTAGAAGCTGAAAGCCAGTAATTTATAATTATCACACATAATAATTATTAGTATGAAGTAACATTCCTTTTATTAAAGTCTTCACTCTGCCACACACACATTTCTCATGGTGACTTGCCCCTAATCTCTTGAACTGTCTGAAGAACTATGCATAACCTAGTCTGATACTTGTGTTAATATGTATTTAGACAACCATAAATCATAACCCAGGTGAGAGAATGCTATAAAATCCTCATGCACACATAATCTTTAGCTGGTCCTTCCATTCTGCAGATGGGCTATGGCCTTACAAAAGGCCAACTTGAAAAACACAGCAGTAAGTTTATGAGCAGGGGAAGTAAGTAGCATCAAGGTCTTTGAAGATCCAACAAAGCAAATATTTTGTTAAAATATATACAATTTTTTTTCACTGTACTTTTTTATTGCAGGAGGGAACCAAGATGGGAAGTTCATGGTTGGGTTTCGTGATGGCATATTGAGAACAGTTGTGAGTCTTGACCGTGAGACCGTGGCTTCTTATAACCTTATTCTAGAAGCTATAGGTAATTAAAAAATGTTTGATTAGAAAGAGACTTTGTTTTGTTTATCTATTATTAGTTTCTTATGACTACATAAACATAGTGTAAAACAAGTCAAAAATCAATACATAACCACAGAAAGCATATACATATTATGACACTTGGAGTAACTTGGCATCAATGGTACATTCTTCTGGGGCCTCACATATGTCTTTTATGTTGCTGAAGACCAAATAAATAGTGCAGAAGTTTGTAGCAATCCAAAAGTAACGCTTTTATTCAGCTTTAAAATAACAAACGGCTTAACCCCCACATAGGGCATTACCTCACTTCTTGAACCCTAGCTTCATTCTAGGTAAAATTCTGCTTAGGTCCATCCTCTGCACTCTGGCTCTCAAAAGTCCTTCTTGGGACAGATCACCTGTCTTTCTCCAATTGGTTCAAATCCACCTATGGACTGAAGGACGCGCAGCACTACCTCGCTGTGAGCTCTCCCTCTGGCCAGCCATAGGTGTAGTCAAGGTCCTTTTTAACCCTGGTTTTTGTAGGTTCACACTCTTAAAATATATATTTTCCATACAAACAGTATACAGGCACCGCCCCCACCCTACCCTTTCCTTGACCCAGTTGTTACAGGGGAAAGCAATAAACCAAAAAAACAAAGTCACAAATTACTTCTAATTTTTGGAAGATGCGATCCCCTAAATTCCAAATCTTCTCCCATTACTTTACACACATATGTATAATGTGTGATGATAAAGGATCATAATACACCATATTTCTATAAATATGAAACGCGGTTTATTTTGTACTATTATATCTAAGCATTGAAATTTATTGGAGTTTACTTTTATGTTTTCAGACAATGGACCAGCAGAAACAGCAAAAAAAACAGAACAGCTACTGTCTTGGTTACAGTACTGGACATCAATGATAACAAACCTATCTTCTTAAAAAGTAGTTATGAAGCGACAGTTCTGAAAATATCCCTCAATCCAGCACATGTTGTTCGGTATGTAAGGATGTAAACCAACCAAATTACTCACTAAGTGTGAAAAAAAAAATTGTGTAATCAACACCCTTTTATCACATGACACTTCACTCGGGTAACGTTGGGGAGGGTAGATATATACCCCACCCACTACGTCCTCATACGGTTGACGAAGTCGCAGGGTGCGTGAAACGGTCCGTCGCCGGAGCTTTTACAGTGCCACAACCACCTGCCCATTATCACTTTAAATAAAGAAGATTGATTGGGTGAGTGCCGCAACTTTTTTTCCTTTACTTGGCATGAGATGCTCCACATCGTTGGCTGAGCACCACCCTTGAAAATCAACACGCACCCGATTGCATGACACTTGCCTTGGCTGTCCGTGCCTTCCATGCTAGTCTGGTAGTGCCGACGTTCTTTGGATGGTGCGAACATCGCCTCTAGAACTTTTTGCATGATCTGGTGCTGGTGTGAAAATCCTTGAAAATTGAGTGCCAGGTCCCCCGACTAAATCTATATGTCTTTATATAACTAAATCTGTCAAATGGTAAGTGACACGTTATGGCCCCCTAAGCCCTCTGGGCCCAGTACGCACCCTCTGACACCCTTCAGGTTGATTTTCTTTCTTTTTGTAGCAGGTTCAGAAATGTTTGCAATTTTGGTAGAAATGTGCAATGTTTGGAAGTAGTTTGTAGTTTTTATTGTAGTTCCCTTGTGTAGACAGAAGGTGTCACTTCGGAGCTAATTAATGGAATATAGAACACCCTATAAAACAATAATAAAGCAAAGTATCAACAAGACTTTGTCAAATGGGACTGAGCAACAAAAAATATACAAATTGGGTTGATTTATAAAGGTTTGATAAAGTCGCAACCAAGAATTGCAACTATAACTAACCCCTCTTAAACCACATCCACAGGCTCCCCCTTGCCGCCCTGCCGCACATTGGCTATAGCTCTCCATTTCATGTTTGGTATGAAATTTCAACTGCGTCGGTGCGTCAATATAACTCAGAGATCAGATCATTTTGGCATATTCATGTGGCATTGAGGGTGTGTGAAACTTCAAACTGACTCACTATGTTCCAATAAAATAATTCCTTTATGTATATAGCACACATAGATTACACATCACTGCACAGAGATTGCCAAACCGCTTGTCACCCAACATGCTTCGCCCACTGGTAACCCCCACTGGCCAGGGGCATTTAAATGCTGCCACTGCCATTTTCCCAGGGTTGTCACTCCCAATTATGGCCTCGTGGAAGGACAATCCACAGAAAAATGTTGGTGCTTCGGCATTTAATATACCTTTGACCGCAGCGTTGTAAACATCCACAATCGGCTGTCTGGTGTTAACTGCAGGGAGGATGAGCCTAACACCTACGCTGTACTGCACGCCCCTCACATTGAAATGTCCACATATCACTATGTAAGCACTGAATGGTCAATTGCTGGCATGTTGGGACAAGAAATCTTGGATTATTTATTAATTTACTTTTTTTTAACTTCATACCTGTACTCTTACTGTAGGTCATTTACTCTAGGTTTGCTAAATAAATTTCGAGATGTATGCAATTTTATTAAATTGATAAAGTAGAATGAATATGGGCATACTGCCAAATGTTAGTATTAATTGGGTCACATTCTTTGTATCAGTGATGGTCGAGAAGGCTCAATTTTTGGCTTATCGTTACCTATTTTCTCCCATGAGTCTCCTACATACTTCCCTGTTTCCGGACTCCTTGTCCGTTGCCAGAAATTGTATGTATCTGTAGCTCAGTCACAGCTGCTGTTTCTATCTATTTGCTTGTTGCTCGATGTTAGAGTGTCCACTTTTCTCTTTTCTTTCTGATTTGGAGCCTCCTTAGTTCTGCTGTGACTTTGGACTTCTCTTTGTATCTTGGTGAATTTTATTTATCTGTCCCTTCCATCAACCAGCAGCTGCAGGGACAGCAAGTTTTTTGTCACCTTTTAGGGTCACTCCAGTCTTTTAGCAGGTTCCAGATTAGGATTTGTCTGCATCAGGGTGTAACCACGAGAGCCGGTCTCATAACAGACTCCTATGGGTCCTACCCCTCAGAAAATACACATATTCGTATACAAACACATTTATACTCTCTTACACCACATACACACATTTATCACAATCATGCTCACAATATTTATGCACTGATATAAACATTTAACACTACACAGACTGTCCCTGTAGATTCTGACCACGTGAGGGAAGTACACGGCAGGAAATTAGAGATGAGAGATATTCACTGTTAGTCTGACAGGTAGTGCCAAGTCGTTATTGGATGACCTATGCTGGATTAGTTCTGACATATCATTATTACATGTTATTATGAGCCCTGAGGTAGTATTCCCACCACCAGGCATGCCTGGCCAATGCCATAATGTGGATGATTAGCACTTGGTTGGCAGTAAGCAGCAGAGTAGTTGTTGGCTGATCATGTGGAGGTTCTATCTCTGCCCCTCTCACTGTCCACTCATCAAAGTACGAGTATAACTGTACTGGTGTTGTGAACATTGAGAGGTATTAGAAGCCTCTCCTCACCTTTAGTCATGTGAACTCCCTCCAATCTCCCCCCCTCCCTCATCCAACATCTCCTTACAATACCCTTGTTGACAAGTTGAGGAGAAGCACTCTGAGATCGAGAATGGGGCCTTTAAATCAAGGAATAGCACGAAGTTTTGCATGTCATATTTGCGAGTTTCTGTTATATCAGCACATACATTTTTAAAAGTTCACTTGTCAAAAAGTATACTTTACTTTTCTTGTAAAAACCTTTTAGAGTACCAAACATATATTCTCTAATGCAAGCCTCTAGAACTATATATTATTTGGACAGAAAGAAAAAAAAAAATGTACCCCTCTAACAGTATAATTTTATTAGGTATACGGCACTTTTGCAGATTTATGGCCTTGTTTTACATGATGGTTTTCCAGGTAATACCCTAAATTTCAGTGCAATCAATTACATTAATCATTGAATAAGAGTAATTACATTCAAAATTTTTGTGCAATAGTTCAGACGATATAAGAACTTAGGAGAAAATGCCTGTTTCTGCTTTTATCACTTTCTCTCCTGGCCTGCTAAACTGCTTAGTCCTGCTCAGATCCTTTTCCAATGAGATGCAGAGGAGTCAGAATGTACAGATACGAAAACACATGGCAAGTCGGGACCTGGCGTAGTTTTGTGTAAAAACATTGACAAAGTTTGCTGTCTTTTGCAAAGAACGCAGGCAACCCCTGCTAACACCCCACCACCACCCCCACACCACCACCAGCGCCGCACTGAGCAAGGATTCGCGATTATTCCACTGCTTTTACACAGAGAAACTGGCGTAGAAGCACTGATAATTCCCTCCCCCCTTATGTCCTATGATGCCCCATGTGCTACTATCTATGTGTCTGCTACTGAGCAACTCATCAACCTCTCCCTCTATAATCATATAAGATCTAAACAGTAAGCAGTTTGGCATTCAGGAAGAACTGAATAACCAGCAATAAGCCCATTTTAAATTGATAAAAATATATTGCATTGTTTTTACAATCACTAATGTATTCATTAGCAAAATAAAAAAATCCTATGACTTTTTTTAACAGGTGCAATAAAACTTTTCAGATGTGGATAAAGATTATGAGTTTATTGCTTAGATTATTTTGAGCAAAACCAGGCTTAAAATAACTGTCAAAAAAAAACTGATAACACTTAGATAGTTAACCGACCCTAACAAACAATATGAAGACGTACACAAGCAAATTGATGCACATTCATGCTCATTTTGGTTGCTCATATTCACACTACCACCAATTAGAGAGAATTTTGTGATTTTCTTCACTACATATTTCCCAGGTTTTCCTCCACTTTCTATTTCCAATGCCAAGTGTTAATGTAAGAATGCATTTTAATTTAGATTGTAAAAAAAGAGACAGATACATGGTTAATTTTTAATGATTTGAACTTGTAGATGCCGCTCACTAGTATACTCGTTGCATGTGACAACAGTGTATTAAAACCCCCTAAAAAATTCAACTCATTTATCTACATCTATTCTTTTTAGACCCAGTCCGGATGACATTATCAATCAATTATTCAGTTTGTACTTGTGAAAAATATAGTAGTGCCCAGTATAACTGTTGTGGATAGTGTGGATTTCGGTCTCTCTTCCTATTGGCGCTGGTTTTGGTTGTCCTCACTATTCATTTAGACAGTATGGAAAATGACGATTCAAATTCCAGCAAAAAGGAGGGGCGACACTGTCCCAATCCATTTTAGTGACTCAAAAGGACCAGTCATGAGTAGTTGTGTGCTGCCTGGACATGTCCTTTGGCACGGAGAGATTGGCGGCGACTACGTCGGAAAGCTGTTTATGACTGCCTAAGTGAGCCTAACTCTTCCAAAGGTCGGAGCTGAGGTTCACCTGGCGTCTTCCACATGATAGGGCATAATTCCCGTGGTCCGTAATGATTGATCAAAGGCAGCAGGGCCTTGCAAAGTGTCACAAATATGAGGCGGTCGGCAATCAGAAGGAAAGATGGCACAACAAAGAGAATGGACGAGGGAGTGGGGTGCTTCTGTAAATCCACCTGAAATTTTGGTGGCATTTTATTGAAACATTCTCCATGGTTAGAGTTATAACGTCAGAATAAGCGTGCTCCCCATGTTTTTCACATCTATTGACCTGACTGTCGTTTCAGTGGTCACTTTCCTGGGAAAAAGCAAAAAATATTGCATTGTTATAAAATATGGATTCTAATGTAAATAAATATTATTTCCGTAGATCTAAAACAGGACAAAACACAACTTATAGTGAATAGATACTACAATAAAGTCAGTGGGGCATTTTCGGAGAATATGCTTCGGTTCATAATGTTATAAAGAAATTGATACAACAAAATTCCATGGGGTGACTGTATATTTATTTGCTAGTTAATTGTCTCATTAATTACTTATGTTCATTTTTGAGGACTTTTCACTGCAACTGTTTAATGATGTTTTTCAAGTACAAAATATTCCTTGTGCAGTGCCTTTATTGTATCTTGATTTTCCAGAGGTTGTGCGACTTTACCTTTATTGTCTCACTTTTGATGTATTATTGTGATTTTTAGGCAAACACATTAACACTTGGTCCATGGCGGTGGCAAAGGAAAAAAAATTCATGACCCTGTTTAAATATCTAAATATAGGAATTATTTCACATGCTTTAAATGGTTTATAATATTTTTTGCACGATAACCTGTTGGGGCAAGTAATGATTGGAAGTTGTGGTCTGCTGTTTATATATTTTTTTAAATTCATACAATTTTTGTCAATTCACATTTCACTTCATTGAAAATTTATTTGTTTACTGGTGGGTGACCACTGCTCATATGTCGTCATAGAGAAAAAGAGGTTAGACGGCACTCTGTGAGCGGTACTCCGGTAAGGACTATGCCTTAGACAATAAGAAAGGAATCCCGGCACTTGCAAAAAATCTTCTGTCTCAGCACAAGTTTAATAGAAGTGTATATATCTTACCATCATAGACGGCAGGGGTTTAACATATTGAACGCGGTTTTTCACTCGTAACTAAGCCTCTGTCACAGTAAAATTTGTTTTACTGACTGCACCCTAGAAAGTAACTTAAAGGTTATTTATCGTGGGCAATTCAGATTAATTATTCATCTCATATATATATATTCAATTGACTTCAATTGCATGTTATTAAAACAAATGTCACCTGTCTGAAGATAAATTGTAGCCATGTTTATTCCCGTTAGAAACGTCCCGCATACAACCACCCCCAAAATTGGCAGCTTTGGCTGCAGGGATGCACTATGTTTTGTTGCCATGACACACCAACCCTGGATTCAGTAGTTTTCATGTGCCACATCTGGATGGGGATGGGACAGACACATAACTCCTGGATATCTCAATGGAAAAAAAAACTAGTGTTCTGTTTCTTTGTGAAATCACTCTCAGCAGCGGGTGGTCGTATCTAAGGACAACAACTCTTCATTTCTAGGGACAATCCATGACTACTAATAATGGAATTATATCCTTCACACAGTACTGTTTTTTTTCAATAACATCCATTGAATGAAGAATAAAATACAATTTGGCCGATAATGTATTTAAAATTCATTGCCAGAAGAGACTACCCCTTTCAGACATTCCCTCTTGCAGTATATTGTTCTTGTGATAAAAGTAGGCTCCTATACAGTTCCTGCATCATATAGTAATTGACAAGAATGGGACTCAAATACTGTGGTGACCTCTTTTCATTCGATTTGTGGGAGGGTAAATTGACTATAGTGTCAATTGGGATTACCTCACAATAAAATAGTGTCAATCAGGAATCCCATTAAAAGCAATACTGAGTACTCTCGCCATAAACAATAATGTTCAATCGAAGTGACTCCAAAAACAAAAACACTAAGTTATCAATAGATACTCCAATACAACCAATAGAAGGTACCTCCCTTATAAACAATATGTTTTATCTAGTACTCCAGATAACAACAATCACTGTCATTGGGGGGGGAAGTACTCCCAATATACAACAAGTGTCCCCATCGAGGTGCTCCCAGCAACAACAATAGCATCATCAACGTAGCTCACAATAAACAATACTCTCGGCAGTTAAAGTCAATTCACATGTAAAACATCCTATAAAACATGGGCTCCCCCCAACACAATGACCCCCCCCCAACAACTACTAATCGACGCAAATAAAAAGAATTCTATGATTAGTTTCTGCGAACCGTTCTATACAGAAATACTATCTAGTCTCCTTTTTGGGGACTCCAGGCCATCATAGACTGGGACACAACGAGCATCTTGACCCGTAGCAACTTTGCTACTTTATATTGTAATGCAATGTTTAATTCTGAATTGGAAATCTATACATGATTAGAACCTGCTTCATAGATGGAGAGTTTATCCAGACATGTGCTGTGTTGCCAGAGATATGATATACAAGTTTCACCACTACAGAAAATTTGTATAGAATATCATACATTACCCGATTCTACTATGGGTAACTAAGTGAATTCTGATGAAATAATAGTGAATAAATCTTACTGGTTTTGCTGTGGTCCGGGAGAAAGCCAGAAAGCAAGCATGTGGTGTCATCTTTTAGTGCAAACAGCATTTTGTTAGGTTTTGTGTCTCATGAGGCCTTGTGTTTGTACGGCAGCTCGCGTCTGGTCACTGTAGTTGATATATATCCTAAGTGCAGATCATCACAGCAGGGAGCCTTGAAATAGAAACAGACGTGAGGAGGATTTGCATACATACGAAAAGATATTTCAAGAGAGGCTCAATGCTATGGGGTTCTTCAGTAATAAGGGTGTTGTGAGCTTCCAAGAAATTGCTAATTCTATTATCGTATAATTGTAGTGCTTTGTGCAATTTAGGTTTAGCACATGACAATATAGGAGCTGAGGCAAGGGGAAAAAAATTACATTTTAATGGCTTACCACTTCTGTGTATTATAATGTATGGGTTTTTAAAAATACATAAATATAATCTAATCAGGTTCTTCATGGTTCGAGTATAATTTTTTCATGTTCTTGAAATACTGATCTGATAATTACTTCCGTTGTTTTAACACTAGAATATTGAAAAGTGGGCTGGGTCAGTGGTTTCATTACGTACGTTTGTGATACATTTGCACTGCTCACACTTTTGTACCATTGTCTTTGATAGGCACTAACATCTGCATGCTGGACACAGCCCCAACGACCGGCCATTTTTGGAAGAATTATGACCAGTTCTACAGCCATAACCAACTTTGGTATTCTTTTAAAATTGTTCAAGATCCTGAAAAGGCTTTATGCCAGGTTATGCTCCGATCATGGTTTTAGTTTGTGAATTCCCGGGAGTGTATACTGCCGGAATTTTATGACGGGACCCCAACTGTGAGGATGGGGTAATACACAAGCACTGCGCTTCAATAATGGACACAAGGACCCATGCATCATACACACTATGATTGATGAGGGTCCCATCGTAGGCCACGTGTTGGTCTCTTTTGATTCACTGGACCAAACCATAGTCATGTGTCTTCGACCTTATTTATTTTATGGCTCTGTTAAAATGATCGGGGGAGGGTGGGTTGCAATGAACGTCTGTTGCAAAAGGGCAGATGATGCATTATACACATTTTTATGTGTGCCCGTCAGAATTCATCCCATTATTGAAAGGAGAATGAGGCTGAGCTGAATACAAACGCACAAGCGCTGTACTCAAAATTAACTTGAGAAGCTTCGGCTGAATTACATTATCGCTATCGGAGGCACCGGAAGCTTCTTGGTCTTAGTTCCATAAATTTGTATATCTTTTCAGTATAAAAATATGGAGTTATAAAGAAGAGCAGATCCTGCCAGAGGTGGCATCACCACCAGTATTCAGTGTGTGCTTGGTTTTACAATCTTCATCGCTACTATAGATTCTTTAAAATGTACACCAAGTAGATTTTCTTTCAGAAAAAAAAAAAAAAATCGCATAAGAGATCATAATCTGGTTTTTTTTGATTTCAGAAGTGGACTCATTTTTTGGGTAGGTACTACAGCCAATCACGTGTTAGCAGAGCGCAGATTCTATATGGTTATCATTCAACGTCCAGGGAAGCTACTTGTTTAGAAAATGCAGCTTTCCGAGGGTTGTAGACGTATTTACATAGGTAGCCTAGGTATTGGCTGGGCTGAAAATCAAGCCACCATTGACCCCCCTGAAGGAGGTGGATAGGATGCCCCCTGTTGATGCAGGGGTACAGTATTTAATAAAAGAATACAGGAGCAATGGTCAGCATGTCGCATAGAGAAAAGTCACATATTCCCATCCCCTGCTGTTCGCAGGCAGCGTCACTCAGTGGGCGTACTAGACCGGATGCATCGTATAACGATGCTATAGCGACATTTGCGCATAAGTTTACACTAAAATAAGTACGATGATGTTGTCGGTTATTTCATTGCTGTACTCACCAGACTATCGCTACTAAAAATTAGTAGAATGTATACTTCACTGTCCTACCTCTCCAATAAAAAGGCTGCTTTCAAAACTTTGGCATAACAACAAGAGAGGCAAAGGTGCCTGGGTCCCGAACTGTTACAGCTGCGATACTAATGAATTCCGACATGCTTTCTGTAAGTTGCCGACTGTGACCCAGAGCTCGTGACGCCGACCGCCGTTTGTGAGCGCGGCTGCATGAGCATAGCAGCGCGCCGCCCGTTCAGCGCGTTACTAACCTCTTTCTAATGGACTGTGAGAGGCGGGGACTGCCGCGCATTGCGAGTCGTTCCCATGAAGCGCTTCTACTGCGCGCTGACAGGTGAAAACAACGAAAAACACTCAAGCCAGTGCGGCTCCCCGTCTTTCCGGCGTATATAAACGACCCCCCACGTACCTATTCAGGGTTTATACATGGTTATTCACACGTAGTCTTATACGCCAGTATATACCGTATAGCAATTCTTAAACCTGGTAGATGCAGTGTATTATACTGTTATGTCAGAAGTATGTTCCTTGAAGAGCGCAAATAAACATCAAGCTGCGCAGTCACGTTCTTGTAGGCCTCCGTTTCTACACAGGACAACACAATACGGAAGCCACCAAGGGACCCATGAATGGCTTCCATGTTTTCCGTTTCATTTCTTCGACTTCTAGTATTGTACGCTATCGAGGTCTGAAACCTCCTTGTACTCATATGCAATGTCGCTATGTGCACCGGTTGTTTTTAAAGCTACGTTTTATACGTGAGCGCTACGAAGCTGGTGTGGGGGGCTGGCAGGCTGCGTCTTGTCTCGAAGATAAAGTTAGCTAAAATACAGAACACTTATGGGTAAGTCCGGACGTCAAAGAGCATCTGGCAAATTTGATATAGCCCACGGCAGGGTAGCACGTAAATGTGCTCCAATAGATCGATATCTGCAATCCTGTCTTGAGAATTCATTTTTGGAGCCACTCACAGATTAACTCTTTCTGCAAAAATGGCATTTACTTGTTGATGCCAACTTACATTCATTGTATATGCGTACGGATTAAGGGTTTCATAGTACATTTTTATATCACCAGGGGCACAACTAGCAGAGCTGGCCCCTCGCAGACTTCGCAAGGGCCCCAATTCCCCTAAAAGAATATAGACATGTACATACTACAGATGTTTATCGTCACACAAATTATATATTATATACCACATATTATGTTTACGATGTTACTGTGATGATGACCATAGATATATTTAGAAATTATGCTGAAGATGTGAAGCATAATATTTATATAAGTTGCACCTGCTCCATTCTTAGGTGATTGCAAGCCCTCTGACTCAGTGGCCCCATAGCAGCTGCTATGGCTGTCTACCCTTGTATTATGCCCTTTGTCTCACTTTGTTCAGTAGCTAATTATATACAAGATGAGGGATTTTAGCATCTTTTAGTTCATACACATTGACACATTCACGATCTGTTGTAGTGTGGTTAACGTGCTTGTGCGAGCCCACACACCGGCAAACGGACTCTGGATCAGCCATGATTGCCCATCATAAGGGTTGATACAGAGTCAAGCAAAGGCGCTTGGTTCATTGTCATAACCCAGACACTAGCGGCACCTTTATTTTTCGGGACTTTTAAATTTCATGGCATCAGCATCCTGTCATTTACAGCTAACCCCATTGCACCTCATTGCAGTTGATTTAGGTTCTGTTTTGGGATCTGAGATGGTTAGGTACATATGGAGGCCTTGAAAGAGCGCTTTAATCTTGCATTGCTGGTGGTGGACCATTCTCCAGCTGCTGTTGTTGATGGTGTGGGGGCCAACATTGAAATCTGTACGCTAGTAGAGTCAAGACCGCCGAGGGTTAGGGCAATATGTGCAGGACAGACTGGCACTTGTGAACTTTTACGGTAAGAGAGGTCTTAAGTTTCTCAATACATTTATAATTGTAATAAAGCATAAAACTTGCATAATCACATTACATTCCTCATAAAAATCAAAATCCAACACATACTGGTCTTATATTTATCTATGTGACACCATGTTCAATAAATAACTTATTCTATCATGAATGTAGTTTGTTCAACACATAGTGACTAAGATTTATGGCTCAGAAACAGGAGTGATCATTAATAATCCATTAAAGGAACTCTCAGCAGAATGAGGATTGTTAAACCAACACACTGATGTGAGCCCCCTCTGACATGGATCTGCTCTTCTTTTGCTTCTTAGGTCCTTGTTTTAAGACAAAAAGCTTAAAAAATTATACAACTGAGCCTAAGTGCTCCGTAACCGCTATGGAACTTGAGCCCCTAGGGTTCATTTGCATACATTTAATCTTTTTTTTTTGTAAAAACTAGGGCCTAAGAGCTAAAGGAAAGAGCAGATCCCTGCACACACAAGTATGTGGGCGTGCTTGGTTTACAATCCTTCATCCTTGTGTTAGATTTTCTTAGCCCTTGTTTGTGGGAGTCGTGTGTACCTTTTCTATATACCCAATTTAACGTAGACACATTTCAGACTCTGTATTCACGTCACTTAGAAAGGTGATTTTAAAGAACATCTCTCTCTATTCCAACCTCGACAATAATGGCCGCTCAGTCATACCTTAACAGATTATAAAATTTTCTGCAGCACATCAGCAGATTACTGCATGCCAGTACCAGGGCTTCAGTAGTCTGAAGTATGAATACACATTTTATGTCATTATCTGCTGTCTCTGGTTTTCCATTTTCCTATACATAGTGCTCTTACATTGGCCTCTAATACAGTGCTTGCCTTTGCTCACACAATCAAAACCTCGATTTCTCCATGAATAAACAGAACACTGTATTTTGAGTAAGGAAAATGTGAACTCAATTTTACATCGTATCAGATAGGAATGACAACCCGACTTCAGCTTCTATCCTCAAAATACTCATCCTAACCAGTTTGCAATCGATCTTCGTGCTATATTCTTCCTGCAAGCTTACAGAGAATTCAGGTCATATTTTTAATTCTAGGGTTACCGCCACAGTTGTGGCATAGAACATAGGGTTACGATTTTATCTGAATACAAAGGTACTGTACAATTCTTGGGTCCCTAAAAATGAATCCCCCATGTAACTACTGTCTGGCCTATTCTCCACTGTAAATTAATGACAGTAGCCTAAATGTGGGATCTTAGGAAACAAACCCTGCAACCAGTTTCATATCTACCATGGCGATCCCCAGAGCTTTTCTCCTAGTGGTTTTGAAAAAATACGATTAAAGAAATCTACAAATATTATACAATTTCTCTTTATTAACCATATCACTGCTGGACACTCCCAGAAGTATGTTTATAGGAGCTCCGTTCCTGTATTTTATGTATAAAATAATCTCTATATTTTGGTAATTGAAGCACCAGTACGTCAAGGGGCAATCACCAAGCCCGGAGTTTCTGGCTAGTACCGCCCCTCCGAGCATTTGTGACCCGCCTCTTGCAACCATTGCCACTCTGTGGCAGAAATCTCCCTAGCACACAATGCTATATACCCACTGCTGTCTAAGTAGCGTTACCGGTAATTTCCTGTAACCCCTTAACTCTTGCGCAAACACCAGCCGGTAATGCCTACATTTAGTGTTGGCAGCCGTCTGTAGGTGTTGACCTTTAACTGTCACTGCAAAGCTGTCGCCTACAAATGGGTGGCCACCCTTATTGGCTTAATCTTCGCACTTGTGATGTTATCGTGGAGTCCACATCAGTTGCATGGCAGCCTGTATTGCTGCAGATCTATAAAACGTGTCCAAGTGGCACACTTTTACAGATCTATAGCACATTCCCTGTGTACTATAATCCAATAGTATTGCAGTATATGGTAGTACATCACACTCCTTATGTTAGGTACCCCGGATGGGGGGGGGGGGGTTCTAAAACTATGTAAAAGTGAAAGTTAAATAAAACTAAAAGTTAAACCGTCCCGTTCTTTTCCTAGACTGATGAAACTTAACAATAAAATAATATGTTTAGGAAATGCTGCTCCCAAGGCCCACCAATAAAAAAATCATCAAAAATAGCACCAAAACTTCCCTTTTTTGCGTCTTCTTTGAACCACAAAAAGTTTGCAAAAAGTGATCAAATGGTCTCTGTTCCCAAATGGTACGTTCACACACAGGGGGTGTGGGAGAGTCCATCTTGGGCAAGATCTGTGGACTCCCTGGACACCATGGGAGTGGTGGTACTTCGCAGAGGCGGAAAGCGGATGGTCTGCTGCGCGGAGCCACCGGTCGTTTCACGGGTCACTAAAGCCCGCGGTGGCAGGCGCAAGTAGGGAAGCAAGAAACCGAAACATGAAGCAGGACCATGGAAGGCAGGACTTTGGGTAGGTCAGGCCTCGGGTAGCAGGGCCTCAGATGGCCCCAGATACAGAACCACCACAGGAGTACAGTCCCGCCGCCAGTCACAACAGGACCGCCATGGAACACAGAAACGCCACAGAAACACGAGGCTTCTGGAAACGCACATTATGAACACTGGAGGCTTTCTCTTCAGTGGAATACTTGAAGATCCGCAGAGGTGAATGGAGGTGGCCGGATATAAAGTCAAGCCAGATTAACCAGCGCCATTTAGAGGACGCTGCCTTACTTTTTGAGTGGAGAATGAAAAGGGAAACAAAAAAGGACCATGGTTCCTTAAGGGGAAAAGGATATTTACAATTTATGTCCTAGTAGAAAGAGAATGGTCTCTGTCGCTGGATTAATCTGTATTATATAGCATCACCTGCCAGTCCCATACTCCCCCCTTCAATCTTTATATCTGATGGATGTGCCACCTCATTCTACATGTGGCTTGTGGTTCTTGAGATAACGTGTCACCTGTCCTAATATCTGCTGTCTGTAATCTATTGACTAACCAAGTCAATGCAAAATTACACAATTTGATACAGTAGGCTGTAAAATGACATGTTTGCAAATATCTTGTATATTTTTCAATACTATAAATATTTTATGATCTCTGACATGATTCCGGTAGGTAACGGACATACAGACTGCGATTGTATGCAGTTTTTTGACATGAATACAGCGTCTCCCTACTTAAGGCCACCCGACTTACAGACAACCCATAGTTACAACGGACCCCTCTGCCCACTGTGACCTCTGGTGAAGCTTCTGGATGCTAAATAGTCCCAGAATTGCAATAATCAGCTTAAATTGTTGCATGAAGCTTTATTGATAATTCGTTGGTCCTATTAAAGCAAAAAAATTTGAACCCAATTGTCACGGTCAACAAAAAAAATTGCAGGACTCAGGTGGGGGGAACAAAATATACAGTTTCGACTTACATACCAACTCAACTTAATAACAAACCTACATCCCTATCTTGTGTAACCCGGGACTGCCTGTACTGGACAAGGACTGACTATATAGAATTGCTATTGTCCTTTATATATCTCTCTCTTTATGATTTATTCCTAGTTTTGGCCTCAAAATAGCATAAAAACATGAATATGTGCCCTTGCGTCCACTCTGAAATGTATTTTTGTTCTGAATTTAGTGTGATATTGTCACATGGGAGTGCTTATTTCAGGTAGGGAGGGAAATATTGTTATAACTAAGAAAGAGTGCCATCTGCTGGCAAGATATGGATTGGAATTGAGAACTTTCATCACACAATTAAATAGGCTGCCACCCATGTGGCTACTAGACTACTGTGAAATAGCGGCCTGCATCTCTGTACTGTGACTCAGTACATCTACACCCGCATTAATTGTCACCCTTAGGTTACATGTACACCAATGTGCATTTTGGGATGAAACAAGGGGGGCTAGCAGCATGGCTCATGTATTTCATGGCTGCACCGGGCCTGTTCTTATCCTTTTCCATCTAAATGATTTTCTTTGATGGTAAGGAAGTGGACTGGGTTCTCATGTCCACCACACTTTCCTTTCACTTGCGTCCCATTCTGTTCCCTTCTCTCTCCTTCAGACTGACCTAAACTATTATAAAACCAAGTATCAGACATAACCTCTGAGATTTGTAGCTTATTCCTATACCATACCTCCCAACATTTGTGAAAAGGAAAGAGGGACAAAATGGCGGCACGTGTAGCGTGCCGCGGCGATCCCCCTAAGCACACCCCCAATCCTCCGGCCACGCCCCAAATGTAGCCATATTAAATAATAAAAATCATCGCATAAAAAAAATAAAAAATTATCCTCATTGGATTTCAACCCGAACCTGCAGTGTCCCATGTACAATAATAACACAGCACCTCAACCAACTGCGCTATAATCTTCCAGTGGATTAACCCCTTAAAGGGAACTCCCACACGAATCTACTAAAAGGTAGATCGGTGGTAGTGATGTTGGGGACGTGAGGATAGCCCTTTTTAATAGCTAATCCTCACGTCCCCTCTAGCGTAGCATAACTTTTATTGCCCTAATATGGTAATTTAATTAGTCGGATAACCGGGGCGTGGCGTAGCCGACACGAGGCTATAAAATACAACGCGCGGCTAATCCACCCCCAGTAGCTGCTTTCCCCCGCCACCTGTGATCTTCGCGCGCAGCTTCTGCACTGCCGCCCAATCTTCCGATACCGGAGTTCGCGCATGCGCAGTACGCCGGCCTCGTTTCCCCGAGATCGCACATCTTGACGGAGTTCTGCGCTGCGCAGAACGCCCGCTTCTCGGACGAGGGCCGCGCAGCTGCCGGGAGCTGCGCGCCGAAGATCACAGGGGTAGCGGGGAAACACTACTGGGGCTAGAGTAGCCGCGCCGTGAGCCTCGTGTCCGCTCTCCACGCCCCGGTAGCCGCTTAATTAAATTACATATTAGGGGCAATAAGTTTTCTACGCTAGCGGGGTACGTGAGGATTAGCCTCTAAAAAGGGCTATCCTCACGTCCCATACATACACCTACCACCCGATCTACTTTCTATGTAGATTCGTGGGGTGGTAGTGCCCTTTAACGCTCTGCGCCGTAGCTCTACGGCGCAGTGGTATAAGGGATGTATGAATAGGCTCCGGGCTGAGTCCTCTTCATACAAAGGGTGGGGGTTTTTGCATAATGCATAAACCCCTCACCGCTATAGCCGCGTCGGTGCTAGGCACCGAGGCGGCTATTAACCCCCCCGTTCCGCCGGCAAATCGCCGCGGCATTTAAAAAACGGCGTCGCGCGCGCGCCGCCATCTTTTTTCGATCGCCACTCCCCTAGGACGTATCGGGGGCGGCGATTGTTCCATGGTAGCCTCGTGTCTTCTTTTGACACGAGGCTATCTGGCACTGCAGATTCGTTCAATGGGCCCCAGGGGCGCATTGTAATGAATGTTCTGCAAAAATGCCGATATGGCAATACGAAGTATTCAGTATATGGTACAGCGATCTGACCATCCTAGGGTTATGTACGCCTAGATGTCTAAAGATAGTGAAAAAAAAAAAAAAAAAAAAAAAGAAAGAGAGTTTAAACATAAAAAAAATTAATAAAATCTTAAATTCAAATCACCCCCCTTTCCCTAGAACGGATATAAACATAATAAACATAAAAATCACAAACATATTAGTATCGTCGCGTCCAAAATGCCCGATCTATCAAATATAAAACGGTTACGGGCGGCGGTGACCTCCGAGACGGGAATGGCGCCAAACTTCCGAAATGCGACTTTTACACCTTTTCATACATAACAAATGCAATAAAAATTATCAAATGTCGCACAGACCTCAAAATGGTAGCAATGAAAACGTCTCCTCATTTCGCAAAACTGCACCTCACACAGCTCTCGGCGCCAAAGTATGAAAAATTATTAGCATCAGAAAGGCCAATTTTTTTTTACTTTTTTGTACACATTCGTTTAAATTTTTGAAAAAGTATTAAAACACAAAAAACGTATAGAAATTTTGTCATCACCGCGATGCACCGAACTGAGAAAATAAGCAAAAAGAGGAGATGGCAAAGAATAAAGTAGGCTTTTATTTGGGCGAAGAGTAAAGTCGTAAAAACTGAGCCCACAAGACGTGACGTGGCGTTTTTTTTTCAAGTTTTCCACATTTGGAATTTTTTTTTTCAGCTTCGATACACCGGCATGTAAAAGATAACATTACGGGAAAGTAAAATTTTTTACGCACAAATAAGCCCTCACACAGTCTGTACCGGAAAATGACAAAATTATGGATTTTTGAAGTTGGAGAGTGGAGAAATTGAGCGAAAAACCCTCGTCCTTAAGGGGTTAACAAGGAGATTTTGGTAAGCTAGAACTATACTATATACGTGGCTGGGGATATGGGAGGGAATCTTCTCCAGTTATGCAATTTTGAGACTATTATTATATTGAGATATTATTATTATTATTATTATTATTGAGATGACGATATTATGTTTTACCATTATTAATAATCATCTCCATAATACTAAATAATGAAAAAATTATAATAAAATAGTCTCAATAATTACAATAATAATCTCTGAAAGATCCCTCTCTATCTATCAGTGCATTAGTCGTATCACATGTAACACTGGCTGATAAAATGTCATTGTTCCAGAAATCCTCAGCTCTGTATCACTGGGCTTATAGCTCAGTTAGTAGCTTCTGTCTGAGTGCAGAGCTCCCAGGGTCGACTCTCGGCCTGGAAAAACTTTTTTACATTTGAATTATATAAAGAGCTTTTGTCGGGATGCATTCACATTTCATTGAAATTTATTGTTTACTGTGGGTGACCACTGCCTCATATGTCGTCATAGAGAAAAAGCAGGTAGACGGCACTCTGTGAGCGGTACTCCGGGTAAGGACTATGCCTTAGACAAGTAAGAAAGGAAATCCCGGCACTTGCAAAATCTTCTGCAGCACAAGTTTTAATAAGTGTATATATCTTACATCATAGAACGCAGGTATACATAGGGAACGCGTTTTCAGCTCAGTAACTAGAGCCTTCGTCAGCAGTAAATTTGTTTTACTGACTGCACCATAGAAAGTAACTTAAAGGTTATTCTCATCTGGGCATTCAGATTTAATTTAATTCATCTCATATATATATATTCAATTACTTCAATTGCATGTTATTAAAACAAATGTACCTGTCTGAAGATAATTGTAGCCATGTTATCCCTTAGAAACGTCCTTGCATACAACCACCCCCAAAATCTGGCAGCTTTGGCCAGGGATGCACTATTGTGCCCTGACCAACCACCTGGATTCAGTGTTCATTGCCACATGGTGGTATAAAAATATGAAACAGCGGTTTATTTTGTACTATTATATCTAATATCATTGAATTTATTGGAGTTTACTTTTATGTTTTCAGACAATGGACCAGCAGGAAACCGGAAAACGGGAACAGCTACTGTCTTGGTTACAGTACTGGACATCAATGATAACAAACCTATCTTCTTAAAAAGTAGTTATGAAGCGACAGTTCCTGAAAATATCCCTCAATCCAGCAGCATTGTTCAGGTATGTAGGATGTAACCGTCCAAATTGACTCACTTAATGTAAGTGTGGAAAAGAAAATTTGTGAATCCAACACCCCCTTTTATCACATGACACTTCACTACGGGTAACGTTGGTGGGAGGGTAGATATATCCCCACACCCACTAACGTCCCTCATACGGTTAGACGAAGCGCAGGAGTGCGTGAAACGGTCCGTCGCCGGAGCTTTTACCGTGCCACACCTCCCTGCCCTATGTATGGCTTTAAATAAAGAAGATTGATTGGGTGAGTGCCGCAACTTTTTGTCTTCCTTTACTTGCATGAGATGCTCACTCGTTGGCTGAGCACCACCCGTGAAAATCACACGCACCCGGATTGCATGACACTGCCTTGGCTGTCCGTTGCCTTCCATTGCTAGTCTGGTAGTGCCGACGTTCTTCTGGATGGTGCGAACATCGCCTCTAGACTTTTTTGCATGATCTGGTGCTGGTGTGAAAATCCAGTGAAAATTGAGTGCCAGGCCCCCGACTAAAATCTATGGTTTATAGTACTTGTCAAATCGTAAAGTGACACATTATGGGCCCCCTAAGCCTCTTGGACCCAGTAGCGCACCCTCTGAACCGCTTCAAGTTGATCATTTTTCTTTTTTGTAGCAGGTTCAGAAATGTTTGCAATTTTGGTGAAATGTGCATGTTGGAAATAGTTTGTAGTTTTTATTGTAGTTCCCTTGTGTAGACAGAAGGTGTCACTTCGGAGCTAATTAATGGAATATAGAACAGCCCTATAAAACAAGTAATAATAAAGCAAAGTATCAACAAGACATTTGTCAAATGTTGACTGAGCAACAAAAAATATACAAATTGGGTTGATTTATAAAGGTTTGATAAAGTCGCAACCAAGAATTGCAACTATACCCCTCTTACACCACATCCACACGGCTCCCCATGCCGGCACATTGGCTATAGCCTGCTCCATTTCATGTTTGGTATGGAAATTTCATTACATGCGGTCGGGCGTCATATATACTCAGAGATCAGAGCATTTTGGCATATTCATGGTGGCATGAGGGGTGTGAAAACTTCAAACTGACTCACTATGTTCCAATAATAATAATTCCTTTATGTATATAGCACACATAGATTACACATCACTGCACAGAGATTGCCAAACCGCTTGTCACCCAACAATGCTCGTCCCCACTGGTAACCCCCACTGGCCAGGGGCATTTAAATGCTGGCACTGCCATTTTCCCAAGGGTTGTCACTCCCTAATTATGCCTCGTGGAATGACAATCCACAGAAAAATGTTGGTGCTTCGGCATTTAATATACCTTTGACCGCAGCGTTTGTAAACATCCACAATCAGTGCTGGTGTTAACTGCAGGAGGATGAGACTAACACCTACGCTGTACTGCACGGCCCCTCACATTGAAATGTCCACATATCACTATTGGTAAGCACTGGAATGGCAATTCTGGCATGTTGGGACAAAGAAAGCTTGGATTTATTTATTTAATTTATTTTTTTTAACTTCATACTGTACTCTTAGTGTAGGTCATTTTCTCCAGGTTTCTCAAAATATATTTCAAGATGTATGCAAATTGCTATTAAATTTGATTTAAGTAGAATGAATATGTGCATACTTGCCAAATGTTAGTAATTAATTGGGTGTCACATTCTCTGTATTCAGTGATAGTCTGAGGGCTCAAATTTTGGCTTCTCGGTTACCTAATTTTCCCATGAGTCTCCTACATACTTTCCCTGTTTCCGGACTTCCTTGCCAGAAATTGTATTTTCTGTAGCTCAGTCACAGCTGCTGTTGTCTATCTATTTGCTTGTTGCTCGATGTTAGAGTGTCCACTTTTCTCTTTTATTTCTGATTTGGAGCCTCCTTAGTTCTGCTGTGACTTTGGACTTCTCTTTGTATCTTGGTGAATTTTATTTATCTGTCCCTTCCATCAACCAGCAGCTGCCAGGGGACAGCAAGTTTTTTGTCACCTTTTAGGGTCACTCCAAGTCTTTTAGCAGGTTCCAGATATAGGATTTGTCTGCATCAGGGGTGTAACCACGAGAGGCCTGGTCTCATAACAGACTTCTGAATGGGTCTCTCTACCCCCTCAGAAAATACACATATTTGTATACACACATATTTATACACTCTTACACACATACACACATTTATACAATCATGCACACATATTTATGCACTGATATAAACATTTATACACTTACACAGATCTGTCCCTGTAGATTCTGAACACGTGAGGGAAGTACACGGCAGGAATTAGAGATGAGAGATATTCACTGTTAGTCTGACAGGTAGTGCTAAGTCTAGTTGTTGATGTACCTTTTGCAGGACTAATTCTGACACTGGGATTATGGAGCCCGAGATAGTATTCCCCAACCACCAGGCCATGCCATGGGCCAATGCCATAATGTGGATGATTTAGCACTTGGTTGAAGTATGAGGCAAGAGTACTAGTTGGCTGATCGTGTGGAGGTTCTACTGGCCCTCACACTGTCAACTCATCAAAGTACGAGTATAACTGTACTGGTGTTGTGAACATTGAGAGGTATTAGAAGCCTCTCCCTCACACCTTTAGTCATGTAACTCCCTCCAATCTCCCCCTCTCCTCATCCAACATCTCCTTACAAATACCTTGTTGACAAGTTTGAGGAGAAAGCACTCTGAGATCGAGAATGGGCCTGTAAATCAAGGAATATAAGTAGTTTTGCATGTCATATTTGCGAGTTCTGTTATATCATCACATACATTTTAAAAGTTCACTTGTCAAAAAAGTATACTTTACTTTTCTTGTAAAAACCTTTTAGAGTACCAAACATATTATTCTCATAATGCAAGCCTCTAGAACTATATATTATTTGGAACAGAAAAGTAAAAAAAAAAATGTACCCCCTAACAGTATAATTTTATGAAGGTATACGGGCACTTTTGCAGATTTATGGCCTATGTTTTACATGATGGTTTTCCAGGTAATACCTAAATTTAAGTGCAATCAATTACATTAATCATTGAATAAAGAGTAATTATCATTCAAAATTTTTTGGTTGCTAATAGTTCAGACGAATATAAGAAACTTTAGGAGAAAATGCCTGTATCTGCTTTTATCACTTTTCTCCTGCCTGCTAAACTGCTTAGTCCACTGCTCAGATCCATTTTCCAATGAGATGCAGAGGAGTCAGGAATGTACAGATACAGAAAAAACCATGGCAAGTCGGACCTGGCATAGTTTTGTGTAAAAAACAGTGAACGAAAGTTTGCTGCTTTTGCAAAAGAACGCAGGCAACGCCCTGCTAACACCCCACCACCACCACCACCACCACGCCGCACTGAGCAAGGATTTGCGATTATTCCACTGCTTTTACAACAGAGAACTGGCGTAGAAGCACTGATAATTCCCCCCCTTAGTGTCCTATGATGCACCATGTGCTACTATCTATGTGTCTGCTACTGAGAAACTCATCAACCTTCTCCCTCTATAATCATATAAGATCTAAACAGTAAGCAGTTTGGCATTCAGGAGAGAACTGATAACCAGCAATAAAGCCCATTTAAATTGATAAAATATATTGCATTGTTTTTACAATCACTTAATGTATTCATTAGCAAAATAAAAAAATCCTATTACTTTTTTTTTACAGTGCAATAAAACTTTTCAGATGTGGATGAAGATTTATGAAGTTTATTGCTTAGATTATTTTGAGCAAAAACCAGGCTTAAAATAACTGATGCAAAAAAAAAAACTGATAACACTTAGATGTTAACCGACCCTAAAGCAAACAATATGATGACAGCTACACAAGCAAAATTGATGCACATCTATGCTCATTTTGTTGCTCAATATTCACTACCTCCAATTAGAGAGAATTTTGTGATTTTCTTCACTACATAATTTCCCAGGTTTTCCTCCACTTTCTATTTCCAATGCCAAGTGTTAAATGTAAGAAATGCATTTTAAATATTTAGATTTGTAAAAAAAAAAAAAAGAGACAGATACATGGTTAATTTTTAATGATTGTGAACTTGTGAAGATGCGCAGCTAAGTTATACTCGTTGCATGTGACAACAGTTGGTTTTAAAACCCCAGCTAAAAAATTCAACTCCTTTATCTACATCTATTTCTTTTTTAGACTCCATGTCCGGAGTGACATTATCAATCAAATTATTCAGTTTGTACTTGTGAAAAAATATAGTAGTGACCAGTAGTAACTGTTGTGGATAGGTGGGATTTCGGTCCTCTCTTCCATATTGGCGCTGGTTTATGGTTGTACCTCACTGTTCATTTAGACAGTATGGAAAATGACAATTCAAATTCAGCAAAAAAAAGGGGGTGACACTGTCCCATCACATTTTAGTGGACTCAAAAAAGGACCAGTCATGAGTAGTTGGTGTCTGCCTTGGACATGTCCTTTGGCACTGAGAGATTGGCCGACTACGTCGGAAGCTGTTTATCGATTGCCTAAGTGAGCCTAACCTCTTCCAAAGTCGGAGCTGAGGTTCACTGGCGTCTTCCACATGATAGGGCATAAATTCCCGTGGTCCGTAAAGTGATTGATCAAAGGCAGCAGGCTTGCAAAGTGTCACAAATATGAGGCAGGTGGCAATCAGAAGGAAAATGCACACAAGAGAAATGACGATGGGAAGTGGGTCTGTAAAATCCACTGGAATTTTGGTGGCATTTATTGAAACATTCTCCATGGTAGAGTTATAAACGTCAGGAATAGCCGTGCTCCCCAGTGTTTCATTATTGAACGTGATTGTCGTTTCAGTGGTCATCTTTCCTGGAAAGCAGAAAAATAATGAATTGTTTAAATATATGGATTCTTACATGTAAATAATTATCATTTCTAGATTTATTCTAAACAGACAAAACAGCAACTTATAATGAATAGATCTACATAAAGTCAATGGGACATTTTCGGAAATATGAACTTCTGATTCATAATGAATGGAATACAACAAAATTCCATGGGGGACATGTATATTTATTTCTGCTAGTTTAATTGTCTCATTTTAATGACTTTTGTCATTTTTGGAGACTTCACTGCAACTTTTGCTGATGTTTTTCAAGTACACCTTGTGCAGTGCCTTATGCATTTTTATTTTCCAGATGTTTTGTGTGACTTTACACTTATGTATCACTCTTTGGGGCAGATTTACTTACCCGGTCCATTCGCGATCCAGCGGCACGTTCTCTGCGGTGGATTCGGTCCCGGCCGGGATTCATTAAGGTAGTTCCACCGCCGTCCACCAGGTGGCACTGCTGCGCTGAAAAGCATAAGAACGCACTAGAATACACCGAGCCGGGCTGAGTGGAGGTAAGTGCAAGCTCCGCGACAGATTTTTTTAAAAAAATGCGGCGGTTTTTCTGAATCCGTTGGGATTTCGTTCGGGCACGCCCCCCAATTTCCGTCGCGTGCATGCCAGCGCCGATGCACCACAATCCGATCGCCAAAATCCCAGGGCAATTCAGGGGAAATCGGCGGAAATCGGAAATATTCGGGTAACACGTCAGGAAAACGTGAATCGGGCCCTTAGTAAATGACCCTCTTTGTGTTTATTTTTGTGAGTTTTTAGGCACAAATTAGCACTTGGTCCCAGGGCAGGTACAAAGGAAAAAATTTCATGGACCCTGATTTAATATATAAATATGGAGTTATTTCACATGTTTTAAATGTTTAAAATTTTGCACATAACCAGTTGGGCAGTGAAGTTTGGGCTGTTATATTTTTTTTAAATTCATACATTTTTGCATTCAGATTCATTGAAATTTATTGTTTACTTCTAAGGGTGACCACAGCCTCATATGTCTTCATGTCTCTGGGGTGTGATTCGAGTGCTCAAAAATGTAGGCCACAGCCTTAAATCCAAAATTGACAGTAGTGTACGCCCCTGTACTTAACCCCCTCACATTATAGACATTTGCAACAAAAAGTCTAAAAAAAACCCCAAAAGTACTAAGATACACAAAATGGAGCTTAAATTGTTTGCTTTTATGATTCACATGTTTTCTGGGGATCCCGGTGTGTCAAAACTAGCAAAAGAGAGCGCCTGGATCAAGATGAAGAGGAGCAGAGGTGAGTATTTATTTTTTGCGTCTGTTTTGGCTGGTTGATTTCCTTTAAAGATGTCTTTCTATATGGAGTTTAGCCCTATAGGCTTTCCCATACATGTAGTTCATGAATGAATACATTTTTGTATGGTCTCTGGTGTGCACAGAAAGATTCTTGGTACTTTTGTTATCTTTATATCATGTTAATTCTGCAGATTTCTTTAGCACCTTGTATAATCTTGAGTCGTGTAGTGCCCACCCTATCCTCATGTTGTATTGTGCTCAGGGCACTACTAAAAGTGATTAATTTTAATTCTTGATTTAGGCAGAGCTTTAAGCTAAAGTTGGCCCTATAGTTAAAGAAATAAAATAAATTTATTAAAACAGATGTACCTGTCTGAAGGTATTTGAAGCCATGTTATCTCTTAGAAACGTCCTTGCATATGACCACCCCCAAAATCTGGCAGTCTTGGCAGGGATGGCAGGGATGCACTATTGTGCCCTGACCAACCACCTGGATTCAGTGTTCATTGCCACATGGTGGCTGTGGGACATACAATAACTCCTGGATATCTCATAGGAAAAAAAACTATTTGTTTCTTTGTGAAATCACTCCAGCAGCGGTGGTTGTATCTTAGGACAACAATCTCATTTCAAAGGGACAACATGACTACATTAATGAGAAATTATCTTCACATAGGTTATTTTTTTTTTTCAATAACATCCAATTGAAGAAATATATCTGTGGCCGATAAATGTATTTAAATGTCATTGTCCAGAAGAGACTACCCCTTTCAGACATTCCCTCTTGCCATATTGTTCTTGTGATAAAGTAGGCCCTATAGCAGTTCCTGCAGTATAGTAATGACAGATGACTCAAATTACTGTGGCTGGCCTCTTTTTCATTTCATTGTGGGAGGGTATAATTGACTATAGTGTCAATTGAGTACTCACAATAAAAATATTAGTGAAAATCAAGGACTCCCAATAAAAGCAATACTGAGTACTCCCAATAAACAATAATGTCAATCGAGTACTCAAAAAAAAAAACACTAGTATCAATAGATTACTCCAAATACAAACAATAGAGTACTCCCTATAAAGAATGTCTATCTAGTACTCCCAATACAAGCAATACTGTCAATTGAGTACTCCCAATATACAATAGTGTCCATCGAGTGCTCCCAGCAACAACAATAGCATCAATCAAGTACTCACAATAAACAATACTCTCGGCAGTAAAGTAATTCACATGTAAACGTCTATAAACATGTCCTGAACTACTTGAAATCGCGCAAATAAAAATAATTCTTCTATTGATTAGTCCTGCATAAAACCTATTCTACCCTTTTTGGGGACTCCGGGACAATCTATGACTGGGGACACACAGAGCAGTTTGGACCGTAGTATAAGCTGTTGCTACTTTTATATTGTAATTGCAAATGTTGAATTCTGAACATGGAAATCTATAATGATTTAGGAACTGCTCATAGATGAAGAGTTATCCAGAATTGCTGTGTATGCAGAGATATGATATACAAGTTCACCACTACAGAAAATTTGTAATAGAATATTCTACATTACCCGTCTACTATGGGTAAATAAAGTGAATTTCTGAGAAATAGTAGTGATAAATCTTACTGGTTTTGCTGTGGTCCAGGAGGAAAGCAGAAGGCAAGCATTTGGTGTCATCTTTTAGTGCACTAGCATGTTGTTAGGTTTTGTGTCTCATGAGGCCTTGTGTTTGTACGGCAGCTCGGGTCTGGCTACTGTAGGTGTATATATATCCATAAGTGCAGATCATCACAGCAGGGAGCCTTGAAAACAGACGTGAGGAGGATTTGCATACATTACGAAAAGATATTCAAGAGCCAATGCTATGGGTTTCTTCAGTAATAAGGGTGTTGTGAGCTTCCAGAGGAAATTGCTAATTCTATCATGTTATATTGTTACGTGCTTTTGTCAATTTTTAGACATGAAAATATTAGGAGCTGAGCAAGGGGGAAAAATTACATGTTTTAATGGCTTACTACTTTCATGTGTACTATAATATGTATGGTAAAATACATAAAATCTAAATCAGATTTCTCATGGATGTGAGTATAATTTTTTCATGTTCTTGAAATACTGATCTGAATAATTTACTTCAGTTTTTCAACTAGAGATATTGAAAACGTGGCTCGGGTTCAAGTACAGTTTGTGATACATTTTCACTGCTCACACCTTCTTGTACCACTTTGATAGGCACTAACCACTGCATGCTGGACACAGCCCACACGACCGGCCATTTTGAAGAAGTTATGACCCAGTTCTACAGCCATAACAATTTGGTATCTTTAAAATTGTTCAAATCCTGAAAGGTTTAGGCCATTTATGCTCCGATCCTGGTTAGTTTGTGAATCCCGGATGGTGTACTGGCCGGATTTTATTGACGGACCCCAATGGTGAGGATGGGTAATAACACAGCACTGCTGTTCCAAATGGAAGAAGGGACTCCATGCATCATACATCACTATGATGCATGAGGTCCCATCGTAGCCACAGTGTTGCGTCTTTGATTCATTGACCAACCACAGTCATGTGTCTCTGACCTTATTTTTTTATGGTCTGTTAAAAATGGTCGGGGGAGGGGGGTTGCAATGAACGCTGCTTGCAAAGGGCAGATGAGTGGCATTATACACATTTGTTATGTGGCCCTTGTACAGATCAGTCCTATTATTAGGAATGAGGCTGAGTTGAAATACAAAGCACAGCTGCTGTACTTCAAATTAACTTGAGAAGCTTCAGGCTGAATTAACAGCTATGGAGCCCGAAGCTTCTCTGGCTTATTTCCATACATTTTTATAATCTTTTTCGTAAAAATATGAAGCTTAAAGAAGAGCAGATCCTGCCAGAGGGGCACACACCAGTATTTCAGTGTGCTTGGTTTACAATCCTTCATCCTGACTATAGATGTCCTTTAAATGTACACAAAGTAGATTTTCTTTCAGAAAAAAAAATCTGCATAAGGAGATCATAATCTGGTTTTGATTCTCAAGAAGTGGAGCTCATTTGGGTAGGTACTACAAGCCATATACAGGGTGAGCAGAGCAGATTCCATATGGTGATAATTCAAAGTCAAGGAAACTACTTAGAAATGCACCTTTCCATGGGGTAAGACGTATTTACATAGCCTAGGTATTGGCTGGGCTGAAATGCAAGGCACATGTAGTCCCTTGAAGAGGTGGATAGGATGCCCCCTGTTGAGAGGGTACAGTATAAAAGAATACAGGAGCAATGTCAGCAGGAAGAGGAAAGTCTCATATCCCACCCCTCTGTTCAGCACCACTGTCACTAGATATACCGTATATGCCGGCGTATAAGACGACTGGGCGTATAAGACGACCCCCAACTTCTGCACTAAAAATATAGAATTTGGTATATACTCACTGTATAAGACTACCCCTCTCCCAAATGAAAAAAAGGCTGCTTAAAACTTTGCAAAACAAACAAGAGAGCAAGTGCCTGGTGATCATAACTGTAAGCTGCGATATTAATGAAGATCCGACATGCTTCTGTAAGTGCCGACTGTGACCCCCAGCTCTGTGACGCCGACCGCTGTGACAGGGCGGCTGCATGAGCATACAGCGCGCCGCCCCGTCAGCGCGTACTAAGCCTCTTCTAATGACTGTGAGAGGCGGACTGCCGCGCATGCGCGGCGGTCCCAGGAAGCGGCTCTCTGCGCGCTGACAGGGAAAAAAAACACCTCACACAGTGCGGCCCCCGTATATCCGGCGTATAAGACGACCCCCCACTGTAGCCATTATTTTAAGGGGTTAAAAAGTAGTCTTATACGCCAGTATATACAGTATATGCAATTCTCTAAACCTGTAGATGAGTGTATATACTGTATGTCAGAAATATGTTCCTGAAGGGAAATAAACCATAAGCTGCGGCTACGTTTTTACACAGGAAAAAAGGAGCCCAAGGAATGGATTTGCATGTTTTCCGTTATCATCTTCTTCGATCTTCTAGTATTGTAGCTATGAGGTCTGAAACTCCGAATGTACTCAGTATGCAAATGTCTGCTATGTGCACAGGGTTTTAAAGCTACTTTTATACGTGAGAGAATGGTGGGGGGGCTGAAGAGCTGCGTCTTCTCTGAAGGGTTAGTCAATAGCTAGAAACATTATGGTAAAGCAAAGAAGATCTGCAATATGAATATAGCACAGGGTGCACGGAATATGTGTGCTCCATATAGATCAGATATCTGTCATTCAATGTATGAATCATTTTGAGAGACCAATAAGAATTAACTCTTTCTAGTCAAAAATGCTTTTGTGATGAAAACTTTACATTCATTGTATTGATAAGATTAAGGATATAGTAACATTTTTATATTCACCAGGGGCACAACTAGCAGAGGCTGGGCCCCATAGCAGACTTCTGCAAGGGCCCCAATTCCCCTTAAAAGAATATAGACAAATTGTACATACATACAGATGTTTATACAATCACACAAATTTATATACTTATATACACACATATATGTTTAGATGTTTACTGTGGATGATGGACCATAGATATATTTAGATATATTATGCTGAAGAATGTGAAGCATAATATGTATATAAGTGTGCACATGCTCCATTCTTTAGTGTGGGTGGTCAGGCCCCCTGACTCTGTGGGCCCCATAGCAGCTGCTATGGCTGCTACCCCTGTAGTTATGCCCCTTTGTCTCACTTTGTTCATAGCCATAATTATATACAAGATGAGGGATTTTAGCATCTTTTAGTTCATACACATTGACACATATCACATAGCTGTTAGCAGTGTGTTAACAGTGGCTATGTGAGAGCCCACACACCAGGCAAACAGACTCTGGACAGCCATGAAGGCCCATCATTAGAGGTTTGATACATATTACAAGCAAAAGCAGCTTGTTCATTGTCCATCACCCAGACACAGGCGGCACCTTTATTTTCGGGGACTTTTAAATTTCATGGCATTAGCATCCTGTCATTTACAGCTAGCCACCATTGCCACCTCATTTCATTTGGATTTAGGTTCTGTTTGGGATCTGAGGTTACAGTATGGAGGCCTTGGAAAGAGCGCTTTAATCCTGCCATTGCTGTGGGGGACACATTCTCCAGCTGCTGTTGTGATGGTGTGGGGAGCCATTACATATGAAGATCTGTGAGCTCTAGTAGAGATTCAAGACACGCCGAGGGTTAAGCAATATGTGCAGGACAGACTGGCCACTTGTGTTAACTTTTACAGTAGGTCTTATAGTTTCTCAATGCATGTATAATTTGTAATATAATCATAAAAACTTGCATATATCATCATTACATTCACTCACAGAAAAGTCAAAATCCAACAAATACTTGGTTCTTATATTTATCTATGTGAAACCATGTTCAATAAATAACTTATTCTATCATGAAATTTTAGTTTGTTCTACACATATAGTGACAAGATTTATGTCCAGAAACAAGGAAGTGATCATTAATAATCCATTAAAGGAAATCTACCAGCAGGATGAAGGATTGTAAACCAAGCACACTGATGTGAGCCCCCTCTTACTGGATCTGCTCTTCTTTTAGCTTCTTAGGTCCTTGTTTTTAAGACAAAAAGCTTTAAAATTATACAAATGAGCCTTAGGGGCTCCAGTAACAGCTATGGAACTTGGAGCCGCTAGGGTTCATTTGCATAATATTTAAAGTCTTTTTTATTTGTAAAAACTAGGGCCTAAGAAGCTAAAGGAAGAGCAGATCCTGCACACACAAGTATGTGGGCGTGCTTGGTTTACAATCCTTCATCCTTGTGGTAGATTTTCTTTAAGTCCATTGTTTGTGGGGGTCAGTGTGACATTTTCTATATACCTAATTTAACGTAGACACATGTTCAGAACTCTGTATTCACTGTCACTTAGAAAGGTGATTTAAAGAACATCTCTCTCTATTACAACCTCGACAATAATGGCCGCTCAGTCATACATTAACAGATTATAATTTCTGCAGCACACAGCTGACTACTGCACCAGTACACAGGGCTTCAGTAGATCTGAAGTATGAATGATCTACATTTTATGTCACTGGCGTCTCTGGTTTTCCATTTTTCCTATAAAATACTGCTCTTAGCAGTTGGCTCTCTAATACAAGTGCTTGCCTTTTGCTCACACAAATCAAAACATCGATTTCTCCATGAATAAACAGAACAATGTATTTTGAGGAAGGAAAATGTGGAAAATCAATTTTACATCGTAGCAGGATAGGAATGACAAACCGACTTCAGCTTCTATCCTCAAAATACTCATCACTAACACAGTTTGCAATCGATCTTCTGTGCTATATTCTTCCTGCAAGCTACAGAGAATATCATGTCATATTTTTATTCTCTGGTTTCCGCACAGCTGTGGCATATAACATAGGGTTACTGAATTTTACTGAATGATAAAGGTACTGTACAATTCTTGGGTCCCTAAATAATGGAACCCATGTAACTACTGTCTGGTCTATTCTCCCACTGTAAATAATGAAAAGTAGCCTAAATGTGTGGAACTTTAGAGGAAACAAACCCTGCAAACCATTTTCTACCATGGAGATCCCACAGAGCTTTTTCTCCTATATGGTTTTGAAAAAATACGATTTAAAGAAGATCTACAAATAGTTAATAAATTTCCTCTTTATTAACCATAATCACTGCTGAGACACTCCCAGAAGTATGTTTATAAGGAGCTCCGTTCCTGTATTTTATGTATAAAATAAGCTCTATATTTATGGTAATGAAGCACCAGTACTTCAAGGGGCATCACCAGAGCCCGGAGTTTCTGGCTAGTACACGCCCCTCAGAGCATTTGTGACCCGCCTCTTTGCACCATTGCCACTCTGTGCCAGAAATCTCACTGCAGCACAATGCATATACCCACTGCTGTCATAAGTAGCGTTTCCGGTAGATTTCCTGTAACCCCTTAACGACTTGCAGCAAACACCAGCCGGTAACGCCTACATTTAGTGTTGGCACCGTTTGTAGGTGTTGACCCTTTAACTGTCACTGGCAAAGCTGCGCCGACTAATGGGTGCCCCCTTATTGGCTTTAATCTTCGCACATTGTGACGTTATCGTGGAGCCACAATCAGTTGCCATGGCAGCCGGTTATTGCTGCAGATCTATAACAGTGTCCAAGTGGCACACTTTTACAGATCTATAGCAAATTCCCTGTGTACTATTGCAGTATATGGTAGGAGCAATCACACTCCTTATTGTTAAGGTACCCTGGATTGGGGGGGGGGGGGGGTTCTAAAAAATATTTAAAAATGTTAAAGTTTAAAATAAAACTAAAAGTTAAAACCTCCCTTCTTTTCCTAGAACTGATGAAACTTAACAAATAAAATAATATGTTAGGAAATGCTGCCTCCCAAAGGCCCCACCAATAGAAAAAATAATCAAAAATAGCACCAAAACTTCCCTTTTTTGCTGTCTTTGAACACACAAAAAATTTTGCAAAAAGTGATCAAATGGTCATACTGTTCCCAAAATGGTACTTTCACACACGGGGGTGTGGGAGAGTCTCTTGGGGCAAAAGTCTGTGGACTCCCTGGACCACCATGGGAGATGGTGGTACTTCGCCAGAGGCGGAAAGCGGAATGGTCCTGCTGCGGCGGGAAGCCACCAGGTCATTTCACGGGTGCAACTATGCCTGCGGTGGCAGCCAAGGTAGGGAAGCGGGAAACTGGACACAGTGAAAGCAGGACCATGGGAAGGCAGGACTTTGGGTAGGCAGGGCCTCAGGATGGCCACCAGAATACAGAACCACCACAGGAGTACAGGACCGCCGCAGGAACACAGGACCGCCACTGGAACACAGAAACGCCACAGGAAACACGGAGGCGTCTGGAAACGCACAGGAGGAACACTGGAGGCTTTCTCTTCAGTGGAATGACTTGAAGATCCGGCAGAGAGTGAAGGGAGGTGCCGGATTATAAAGGCAAGCCAGATTAACCAGCGCCAATTAGGAGGACGCTGGCCCTTTACATTTTTGAAGGTGGAGAATGAAAAATGGAAACAAAAACAAAAAAGGACCATGTTCTTAAGGGGTTAAAGGATATTATACCATGTAAGTAGAAAAGAATGGTCCTCTGTCTGCTGGATTATCTGTATTATATAGCATCACACTGCAGTCCCATACTCCCCCCTTCATATCTTTATATCTGATGGATGTCCACCTCATTCTACAAGTGGCTTGTGGCTCTTGAGGATAACTTGTCACCTGTCCTAATATCTGCTGTCTGTAATCTATTGACTATAACCATAGTCTAATGCAAAATTACTCAATTTAGATACAGTAGGTCTGTAAAATGACATGTTTGCAAATTATCTTCTATATTTTTCAATACTATAAAATATTTTATGATCTCTGACGTGATTCAGGTAGGTAACGGACATACAGACTGCAGATTTGTAATGCAGTTTTTGACATTAATACTGGACAAGGACTGACTATATAGAATTGCTATTTGTCCTTTATATATTCTCTCCCTTTATGATTTATTCCTAGTTTTGGCCTCAAAAATAGCATAAAAACCTGAATATGTGCCCTTGCGTCCAATCCTGAGAAACTTATTTTTGTTCTGAATTTAGTGTGATACTTTGCACATGGGATGCTTATTTCAGGTAGGAGAGGGAATAATTGTTATAACTAAGAAGAAGAGTGCCATCTGCTGGCAAGATATGAATTGAATTGAGAACTTTCATCACACAATGTAAATTAGGATGCTCCCCCATGTGGCTACTATACTACTGTGAAAATAAGCTGCCTGCATCTCTGATAAAATGTGACCAGCTACATCTACAGCCCGCATGAATGCACCCTTAGGTTTACATGTACACAAATGTGCATTTTGGAATTGAAACAATGGCTAGCACATGTCTCATGTATTTCAATGGGCTGGCACACACGGCCTGTTCTTATCCCTTTTACATTCTAAATTATTTTCTTTGATGGTAAGGGAAGGGGACTGGGTGCTCATGTCCACCACACTTTCCTTTCATTGCGTCCCATTCTGTTCCCTTCTCTTCTCCTTCAGACTGACCTAAACTATTATAAAACCAAGTATCAGACATAAGCTCTGAGATTTGTAGCTTATTCCTATACCCTAAACCAGTGATGGCTAACCTTTTAGAGCCTGCGTGCCCAAACTTTAACCAAAAGCTACTAATCTATTGCTAAGTGCCAGTGCAGCAATTTAAGCAGTAATGTATTTCTCATTGTTCTTTGACAACTTTCAATCATTCAGCCTCCTAAGGACACCAACACAGTTGAAAGGAGGAGGGAAGATTCTACAGGAAGATTCTTTGAGTCCTGTCTGATGAATTTCATGCTGGTGTGAAGGCCTGGGTTCCGAGTGCCGCCTCTGGCACCCGTGCCATAGGTCGCCACCACTGCCCTAAACTAACTCCAGATCAGTGCCACACAGAGCCCCTTGAAATGAATAAAAAAAAGAAAATGCTTTTACATTACATAAGTAAGCCCTGGATTAGACTACTTACTTAGTAAGGTGGAGGTTTTAATGATGTTGATGCCCCCCTGTGTACACCCCTCTAATATTCACCTAAATTTAGAACAACATCTTTTATAGGTTATAGAAAATTACATTAAAAAAATTAAACAGCGCCACTCTTGTTATTAAAGGGAATTGACAGCCTTCTTAAAGGGGTATTCCAGGAATCAGCATATACATTCATATACAGATGGGTCCTTAACCCCTTCACGCTCTATGACGGATATATCCACCGGAGAGCTATGAAGGTGTATGAAGAGGGCTCACTGAAATATACTGGTATTGCAGAAAATGGTAGAAACGATCAGACTATATAGGATTAAAGCACCCTAGAGGGTCTAAGACATAGGGAAAAAAAAAAATTTACACCATTTTATGTCACATAAAAAATGTAATAAAAAGTTATCAAAATGTCGCACAGTCCTCATAGTCTCAGCAATAAAAACGTCGACTCATTTCTCAAGAAATGACACCTCAACCAGCTACGTACACCAAAGTATGAAAAAGTGTCAGAAGATGGTGAAATGTTTTTTTTTTTTACTTTTTCGTACACATTCGTTTAATTTTTGAAAATGAATAAAAACTGAGCCTACAAGAAAGTGCTTTTTTTTCCACACTTGGAATTTTTTTCAGCTTCCCAGTACACAGCATGGAATATGTGTAACGCACACAATAAGTCCTCACACAGCTCTGTGCACGGAAAAATGAAATAGTTATGGATTTTTTAAGGTAGAGAGCAAGAAATGCGCAAAAAACCCTGCATCCTTAAGGGGTTAAAATATAAGCTAATATGTAATTAGTTGTTATGTAATATTTTGCTCCCCTTAGGAGAAAAATATTGTGCACAGGCACTATAACGAAGAATTAAAATGCTACCGGCCCTTTAATAAGTCTGTTGATTTCATCCACGTGGAGCAGACACAGGACAGAAGATGGCCGCTGGTCACATGTCCACATCACATGTCCTGTACCTGCCTGGGCAGGTCATGTGATCACCACTATGTTTGGCTGTAGTCGGTTGGTTGCAGTGCATCCAGTATGGCCAGTGCTGTGGTGAGACATCACCTTAGTGAGGTAATGTGCAGTGATGGCAGTTACACATCATTACTATGGTAACAGAGTACTATAATCTGTAACATCATCACTGGAGGCAGAGCATAAGAGAGAGGAGGAGTTACTGAGAACTAAAGCATAATAGGACTTTTAGTTTGCAGTGGCGGCCATCTTGGTGATAACTGCATACTTTAGAGATGCCAGAAAATATGTGAATTAAAAAACAAGCTATTTAAGCTACATTTTGGGACTAATTGAGTTTTGTTATATAATTTATTTATAGCATTATGGGTTTTTGTATCAGAGGTTCATATTCCCGGAATACCCCTTTAAGTATTCTAATCCATTGGCGGCATGTTGTAGAGAAATATTGTGATTTCAAAAATACTTTTATTATTTCTGTCCACTATGCTGTTCCTGGAAAATTCTCATTTGAATCTGTATGCTAATGAAGCAGTTGGCACACCCAGGACATGTGCACATCAGCACCTTGAGAACTGCTATTCCTCCCTGGACTACAGCTACTACATCAGATACACAGGAGACTTTGTGGGGGAACACTTGGATGAAAGAGAAGGGTTTTAGGCAGGAATAGAAGTGCTACAGTGCAGACACCAACTGCCACATTAGCATACACAGGAGACTGGGAGTGTCTCAGTAATGGCACAATAAACACAAATGATAAATTTATGTTGTAAATCCGCCTTTGTTTCTCTACAGCATGCTGGCAGCACGTTACAATACTTGGTAGAGATGGAAGACTGCCTTTAAAGGACATCTATCGCCAAATACTGTATGCAAATGAGCCTGAGGGGCTCCAGGCTCTATTAATATCTATGGAGCCTGGAGCCCCTCAGGCTCATTTGCATCCAGTCCTTCATCCTGATGGTAGAAGCCCTTTAAGTTGTACATAGCTGTCACTTCATTGAAATGAAGGTGAACCGTAATTTTTATATTTCATACTTAGACTGAAAGCCTCCTCATAGGTTGTCATAAACCTTACTAGTCATTTGAAATATTTTTGAGCAGTTCAGTGGTGCCAATTTCAATGAGGTTTCAACAATTGGACTGTTGCAAATAACCATTTATTGGAGTGTGGATGGTGGGGTAGGGATATAACAGGAGTGCCAATATATATTTCCTTTCTAGTTGGTTAATAAAAGGAGAATTTGGTTTTGTTAACATGAAGGATTGTTCTGACAGCTCCTGGCTCTAGATGTGAGATGATAAAACACTTGGCATACTTTAGATGATTCATTCTTTTCTTGATTCTTGTTCCTGAATGTAGCAGCCAGGTCTGTCTTATTGGCCAACCATTTCACCCATGTCTCTACCCTGTGCCAGTCGCTGTACTGGTTTCCCGATTACTATAGAATTTAGATAAAACTTCTCATTCTCCCCTACAAAACCCTCCACCATGCTGCACCTCCCTAGAGAACATCTCCTCCTTCTTCCCATCCCTCTGCAATACATTACTTATCTCTTTCTACAGCCGTAAAGTGCCTGTACTCTATAGAAATCTTTAGTAAAATTTTAAGATTGACATCCTCCATGATGCAAACTTGTCCAATACATCTCAACCCTTAAATGTGGCCATTTCTTTAAAAAAAAAAAACTATTCTTCAATGCACAGAATTCTTCAGATGCAGAATGTTCCTAAATAAGCTACAGGTGATTTATAGAATACTATAGGTCATCTATGCCACTACAGGCCTGTACCCTCTTGATGTTTACCTATGTTACTAATCTGTGATAAATGTATAAAAAAATTAAGCAATTTATAGATAAATATAAAATAAATATAAAAGCAGAGGGGCCTCTACCCCATTTAGGTCTATTCCTCAGCTCCTGGCACTATCAGTGGGGAGACAATGTGTAAGAATACATAAAGATACTGTACATTCATTAATCAAAGTGACCACCAGAGAGCCAGCGACCCTGTGTTTTTGTCAAAGATGGAAACCTGCTACCACATAACACTGGTGACACTTATGTCCCGGTTGAATCCTGCACATGATTTTTCTCGTTTTCCCTAACAGAAGAGGCTGGAGGAAAGCTGGATTGCCACACATTAGCAGGATTGTGGTGACATTAGCAGTTGTATCTCTGCAAGTATTCATCATTTATCTTCTACGTTATTCTTAATTTTTTACCCCAAAGCCCTAGATGCATCTATACCGGATACAAATAAGTAAACATTATTATAAGGATCATTATTGTAACTACTTTTGAGTTGTGTATGTCTACAGTAGGTAACATCTGCAGGACTATCTGTGCTCATGCAGAATTCTCCGGGTGATAAGATACTCTAGATCCTCTTTAAAGTTTCCATGGATTTAGCTTCAAACTGTGAATGAACTCAAGATCACAGACATGGCTGACACCTTTTATCCTCATGAGAGATTGATGGGGAGTAACATTCATTTATGAGTCTCTTTGTAGCTCAAGAATGGACCCCAGACTCTACTTTTGGATGCAGAGCAAATCCTAAAAAGAGAGCGGGGAGACTTCACTGGAAATCCTGAAAGGTTCTACAAGACGTCTCAAGTCTCTGACATCCGTTCAGTATATTGTGGCATAGATGAATCCCTGTGCACCATTCCTTTTTATTATTCTACATGGAACATACAGCAGATTTTACAAGATTTGCAACTAAATTACAATATTCAAAGTCAACTACAAAATCCCACCTGATTGTAAGAATTTTTTTCATCCAGTCTTCAAGTCTCTCATGATTCTGGAGTTCACTGCTGGATGCCTGTTTTTCTCAAACTTGGTTGCCCTTTGCATGGGGGATGGATGGAAAGATAGAGGCAGCAAGAGGGAGGAGAGGGGTGTGGGTGATGCAGACAAAGGGAGAGAAAGTAAAATGTTAATGGAAACAAATTAGAAGCTTTTCTTAATTCTGGTCGGATCTATATTACAAGAGGAATGTGTAGTGTCACCAAGTGGATCCCAGTCTACTCAGGGGACAATGCTCCAAACTTTTCTGGACTTTTTATTAGATCTTCTCGAGATTATTTTTCCTGTGATTAAGTTTAATGTTGTCTCCCGGCAGTTGATTTCCCCCTGTGGGATGTTTACATGGTACAGTCTGGTAGCTGGATTTTGTTCTCTGAATGCCAGCCTTCAGGTTGCTCTGAAGTTGAGATGGACTTTAGAGAGGAGGGGGGAGGGAGAGATGGTGTGAAGGATTGTATAAAGAGCCTCTTTATATTCTTCTCCACCAGAATATTTCCTGGCACACTTTAATGTAACATTTCCACTGACATCAACTTTTTTAAGTAATTAGGAACCGTATATTATTAGGTTATTTTATAGTATAAATTAATGTTTATGATGGTTTTACACTTTCGGTTTTTAGCCTCCATTAGACTGATGTTCTAGGGATAATGTGTGAAGCTGGCCGGGAACAATTATAAAGCGAAGAAACATCTTAATGGGGCAAAAAGCTGTGAATTCCCCATTATTGGGATATTTTAGCTACTATAGTCAAATAGCATATGTTATGAAGGATAATTTGTAGCTAGAAAAAGCATTTCGTTTTTGGTATTTATTTAGCTTTTTTTCTTTTTGAAAATGTCTAAATAAATGGACAATGAATGAAATAGAAACAGAAAATCACAATATAAACTAAGTTTTAAGTATAGGAAAGAAGTCTGTGGATCCAACATCAAATTGCATGGTTGAATCAGGTGCAAATTAACCAAATAAAAGGTACATTTCTGAACCATAAAAGTAACATTTCAATTAAAGGGGTTTGAACAGGAACCAACATAGCAACATAGTAGTATAAGAATTGTTGAGGATGGACCGGGTAAAAAACAAGATCTGAAAACTATGAAAATTGAACAATATTTACCATTTACAGTAGCGGCTGCTAAAATTAAAAAAAGAAATATTTAATTGGTCTCTTTCCTTCTAAAATCAACTTTTAAGATTATGCTAATGAGCCAGGATTTCTTGGAGTGTGGCTTTCTCAGAGCCTCTCTGTGCTGTAGCTTCATAAGCTGTTACAGTGAGCAGAACATGTAGCAGCAGCAGGAGGTACAGGGGTAAGGGAGACCTAATTGTAACAGTATGGGAAGCTACAGGACTGAGGGGCTCTGGAAAAAACCAGCAGAGCCCTTAAGGCTCATTAGCATTATTTTAGAAGTGAAGAAGCCATGGATAACAAATATAAGAAGATCACCACATTAATAGTGCTAGGATCTATAAGTGTCCCTGGTTTATCATGATGAATTTAGATGGGAGATTTCCTTTATAGGCAAGGTTATGATATTTGCTAACATAGTGAGGTGCCACCTTGTGTTCATAGTATATGGTACAAATACAAAAGTTGCTCTGGGGCAGCACATGACCAAACAAGGCTGACTGAATCTTGAACAGATATAATCCAAAGAAGCAGCATGAGGCAGCGCTCCATTGAAAACTTATGGTTATTCTACCCAAATAAGATACAGAATTGCACCATTTTACCCTTCCCATAAGGATATTTCCCTTATAGAAAGGGTGAAAAGTTGCGATACTGTATGATATTTGGGTGGAATAACCATAAGTTTTCATTGGAGCGCTGCCTCACGCTTCTTCTTTGTAGTATATGGTACATGTACCTGATGAGCTGGTGGACACATCTGTTCATTCACTCTAATCACAGTCAGGTCTCCAGGTAGTGATCCGTTGTTTATAGCAAAGTAGCCAATAGAAATAACATCTTGCCCTGCTTGTCAGGAAAGGAGCAGAACCTCTACATTAGGTGGCAGTGTAGCTGAGAAGGGAGGTCAGGCTTTGTCAGATACCAAAGATGAATTCTCTCTTGAGAGAGAAAAATGATTAGAGGTGTGGGTTTTTTGGCAACAAACACATTAAAACTTGTTATGAAATTTATTCCAATTGAAACCAAAATTGTATACCACTGGAAAATGAATGTTGGCAAAACAGCAAAGCAAGTAGTGGTAATTTTGCATTATTAGGCAATGGTTGTTAGTAAGAGTTTATGTGTTCTCTCAGTGTTTGCATGGGTGTCCTCCGGTTTCCTCCCACACTTCAAAACATACTGGTAGGTTGATAAGATTGTGAGCCCCATTGGGGACAGGGACTGGCAAGCTCTGTGCAGCGCTGTGTAATCTGTGTGCACTATATAAGTAAAGTATTATTATATTAAGTTTAATTCCCTCTGTGTGGTATCAGCAAGATGGTAAGTCAGTAGTCCTTGCCAAATACTCCTAAATAACAGAAGAATGAAGCCTCCGTATGATGAGATACACATGGCATTTGACAGCCAATCAGCAGTTAGGTTGTTCTGGTGCAATTTCTGGCAGTTCTATGATTCTAGTATAAAAATGAAAATATTAGAATACTGGTATGTAATAAAAAGACACTAGAGGGCAATCCTCACTTGTGTCTTGTAGAGAGTCAAAATATTTCATAGACTGTAAGCTCTTGTCCGCAGGGCCCTCACTCCTATTGTTCCATATGACTGTTTGTACTCTGCAATGTTATATTATACCAAACCAAATAATCAGCACAGAATGAAAAAACAATGTGTGTTTTGAACAGAAACTTCTTACTTGAACCCACTCCATTAACAACTCAATATCCAGCAACCAATAGATGAGTGAAACTCAGTCCTCATACAATTCATGACTACATGATTAAAAATACAATTCATTTTATTGAAGAATTTTAAAAGGAAAAACAATTACAACATTAGAATACAATATAAAGTAAATTGTTCCCGGTAATCCGTCTAATGCCTCTGCACATCAAGAACATATAATATACAATTTCATTGGGCATCATCATATGTGCAAACTGCTACAGTTTCAAAATAAAGTGCCAGTGCATATATAACTCCATAGCAGCTCAACATACAATCTCATAAGGTGCAAATGTTATATTATAATTGTATATTCCTCATATGATTTGTAAAATGCTACAGAATTTGATGGTGCAATATAAATAAAGATTATTATTATTAATAGTTTCTTATATTTCTTGTAAAGTGGTTATGAGGGTTAATGTAATGATATGAAAAAAAAAAAAAAACTAAGGTTAGATTATTAAGATTAGAGAAGAGCATGTGTCCAAACATATGTACAGTGTGGAATGAGTAGCATGGGTTGAATATACTGCTGTCAGGTTCCCCACATCACCACTGAACATCTGTCTGCATACGGCAGAGGCTGCCAAGAAGGGCTAAATGTCTATGAGGGGCAACAAAAAGGGAGTAAAGGCAGGGATTTGGATATACAAATTTAAGTCCAGACAAAACTTTGAGTTGTTCTTAGAGCAAGGATTAGCACTAAAAGAAGAAGGGTATTATATGCTGGCGGGCCACATATGGGGGTATTATATAAGGGGTCCACAGGGGGGCATTACAAAGTTTGTTGGGATGAACACAAAACAGGAGGTAATATATAATATGGGGGCCTCTAAGGAGGGCTGTATATGGCAATGGGCCGCATAAGGGGGTATTATGCCCTGTGGGAATATCAGTGTTTGGAGTAAGGGGTTGGACAAAGTGCACGGCTTAGAAAATATACATTTGCTATATTTTTTCCCCAAATACATTGTGTGGTCATCACGCAGGGAAGAGGTGAGCTTTGAAGTCGCCTTTAATCAGAGGTGTGACCGTATAGTATAATAATACAAACATGTGATTTAAGTCATATTTTGATGATCTACATATAAGAAAGCTTGATACTTAAAAGAGCTAGTCCAGGAAGCTAAAATACTTTGATACTGTGTCAATTTTTGTAGTATGTTTGTCACCTTTTTATCACTTGCAGTTTATGTAAGATAAAAATGAAGCTGCATTGCTGATTAATTAAAAAGATTTGTGGTTCCAGTTTCCATGCAGATTTGTGTGTCTCCATGGTTACAGAATAAACATATACTGTGTGTAGTCTGATACTGCAGTTATGTGTTATTTTCTACTGGTAGTATTACTGTATGTTCAGAAAAGGAAGTTTTAATTCAATAATGATCTATATCTTCCTTTAGTTGGACGCCACTGATGCAGATGAGGGAGAGAACGGACGTGTTTGGTATCGTATAATCAGTGGTAAGTAACATAGCCCTTTTTCTCACTAGACTATTAACAGTTAATCTAAAGCTCTTTTTTGTTTTTATAGCAATGTTAATTATGTGATATAAATAACATATAAAATTAGCCATGAGCTGTCAGATCATGTCTTTTGTATATCAGGAAAGCTGCCGTATACACTGAGTGTATACATTGACCTATAATGGCAGATGGAGCCACGTTTTTTGCCTTCTATACTGCGGAAAACACTGGTGGAAAAATGTTGCTCCTTCCTGCAGAGCAGGGGGCAACAAGGGATGGGGGGCATTGCATCCACCTAGGGAAGTCCCCAGTGATGTCACTGTACGGAGGACAGTGAAATAATTGAAGGAAACCACCAAAACATTAGCCATTCACCGGCTACTGCTCATGCTCAATCCAATGTGAACCCAGCCTTACAGACAGATGTACATGGATCAGTACAAAATGGATGCATCTCTGTCATTATACAAAAATTAATTGAAATATTTTTCACAGCCAAGAATCAATGTTGTTGTATGAATACAGTATAGCTATTTATAGAGTCTGTGCTATGCTGAAAAGATTAAAGAGGACCTGTCACCAGATTTTGACCACCATAAGTAACAATGCCTGCAGATAAAGGGTTACAAGTCCTCCCAATATCACCTAAAATTAGCTGCCAGTGAAGCAATGTACCTCAATTACAGGTGCTTTTCTGATATGCTAATTATCTTTTGTGACTCATACCAGGTGTTTGTGACTCTTCTCTATCTCAGGCTAGAGTTAGCCACGCCCCATTATTGTGAGTGACATCTCTGTGTCTCTTCAAACCCCTTCTTGCACTTAGGAACCGTCTTCTAATATTCAACTACAGATAAATAAAGCTCTATGTACATGAATTTTTTGTTACTAGTGTTACTAGTGTTACTAGTGACATCATTGTAGGTCCTTTAGCCTTCTAAGAATAGCAAACTGTACACCATGTATGTGATTACATGAAATCACAGCAGCCTCCATCAAGGATGGAGAGGAAGAGAAGTCCATGGAGGCTGCTGTGACTTCATGTGGTCAGGTACATGCATGGGGCACAGTTTGCTATTGTTAAGAAAGTAAAGTACCTGAGATGGTGTCACTCTGGTCACATGACATGAACTGTGACTAGTAAGAAAGCATAAGGCATGGGGAGGATTAGATGGGAAGGGCCAGATGAGCAGGACATGCCCCCCTCTGATGCCAAGTAATATAAGATAAAAGGTGATTTATGTAGATGTAAGCGAAACAATTTTTAGGTAAAAGAAGGTATCAGTTAGTTAATAGAGTTCTATTGGAACTCGTCACTGGCTGTATATGTGCGAATGTGGTGACAGGTTCCCTTTAAATGTATTGTTTTTGCAATATTTAATACTTTTACACTCATGCTATTATTTTATTTTTATTTTCTAATGGAGCTATATGAGGACTTGCTTTTTTGCAGGATGACTTTTAGTTTTCATTGATCCCATTTTGGGGTCATTTGGACTTTTTGAGAATTTTTTAATTACATTTTTATGCGGCTGATGGGAAAAGTAGCAAAATTGCAAAAAAAAAAATTACAACTTTCACCTTGGGGGTTAATGTCATGATACTTTTAAAGTGCATTTTGTAACAACTGTATAAATAATAATTTTTGGTAATATATTTTCTTGGGGTTTTAAATTTACTATATGGACTTGAACATGGGATCTCTTAATTAATTGTATACTGTTAGTAAGAAAATTAGACTGCCAACAAGAAATTACATATTAACAATAATATTCATTTGGATGTTGGGCCTTTATTTCTATTTATTAATGCGTTTTTCAGTTGCAAAATTTAATTTGTATGAAAAAATGAATTGTATAGGATATATTTTTAAAAAAATCCAATTAAGATTCTTTTCTTATTTTAGTGATTGACAATGATTGCTGATTGAGAGTCCAAGATCTTGAGGATGATTTGTTAACTCCGCTACTAAACTAATTGTTGTTCTTTATTTTGCTTAGCATCTTAATTACATGCTATATGTTTTCTTATTAGAAAATACAAGGAATTTTCAAATTGATGCTAGTACGGGACTTCTTAAGCGAGGACCACTGCCTCTGGACAGAGAAACCAATTCCTCTCATGTTTTGATGGTGGAGGCATATAATAGTGATCAAGGGCCAATGAGAAGTTCTGTAAGGGTAAGGCAAACATGCAAATATTAATATTTATTAGGTTTGTAAAAGGTCAAGTCACTGGATACTGTATATTCACAATAGTAGATTATAGTAGAAGTACAGTTTGTCAGTAGTTGGAAATATAGAAACACAGAAACTGTTTTAATAACTATGTATATTTTTCTGCAGGTAATAGTCTATGTAGATGATGTAAATGATGAACGGCCTGTCTTCACACAACAGCAATACAGTCGTTTGGGCCTCCGAGAAACTGTGGGGATTGGGACTTCTGTTACTGTTGTGAGGGCTACTGATCGGGACACAGGTACTTAAGAAAGAAATTTACAGAAATATCTAAAACTTATTCAAGGAAATCTCTTTATAGATAAATAGGGGCAGATTTATCAAGCTGTCTCAAAGTCAGAATATTTCTAGTTGCCCATGGCAACCAATCACAGCTCCCTTTAAAAATATTCATGGTAAAATGAAAATTGTGCTGCGATTGGTTGCCATGGGCAACTAGAAATATTCTGACTTTAAGACAGATTGATAAATATGTCCCATAGTGACAATACCTCCTATAATGTCCATACTATAGTTTGCCTTTATCTGAGAGTGGAGGCATGCACATAACTTTCGAAGAGATGGTTTATGTAGCAGTGAGTGATTCCTTATATTTAAATGAAAGTGATAATTCTATAGCCCTTTAAATAAGTCCACATTGGACAAAAAAGAAGATACACATAAGATAGGGTCGGCACTCACCAGACTGTAACAAGCTTCAAGCTTTATTTCAATGTTTACTTACAAAGTAGAAGAAAACACCTGTGAAAGGTAATGATCAGCAGAAACCCCTTTGTGAGGCGACGTCCATTTCACATTGGCTAGCGCTTCATTCCACTCCTGAACCTTGCACAATTTTTGCACAATTTTGTGACTAAATATCTAAGGCTGATGGACAAAGAAGATGGGCAGGGTCCTGTGACCCTTGACATCTTGGTCATACTCTAAACTGCTATACATAATTGATTAATTCTCTCCAAATTCCAATTAAAGTTGAGTCTTCAGTTGTTGATACCCTTATTGGCTAACTAAAAAGGTTAATGATAATTGCAAGCTTTTGAGAATACTAAGGTAGTAAGACAAACAAAGAACAGTATATAAACCCAGTGGTATAACTAGAAGAGGCAGGGCCCCATTGCAAACTTCTAAATGGGACTCCACTTAACCTGTAAAAATATACATGCAGTATATACAAACCATATATGCATACAGTACTATATCTTGTAGGTCATGCTTAATGTCAATGTAGCTGCCTTACAAGTTAGCTAAAAGAGGCGTAATTCTCCATATCCCATCCTGGAAAACTTATTTTAATTTTTACAGTACTATATACACAGACATACAACATATTCACATTCAATACCCCAGATGGTGGGGCCCCCTGACACTGTGGTCCCCATAGCAGCTGTTATGGCTGCTACCCATCTAGTTACAACCCTGTATAAACCCCTCCCCTTTATACCCTTTTTTGTACTATTCTAAATGCTTTATTGATTCTCTGCAGGTGATGGTGGAATTGTGGTGTACAAGTTACTTTCAGGTTCTGATGGAAAGTTTGAGATGGATGAAAGCACTGGTTTGCTGACCACTATAGATTACCTTGACTATGAGACTAAGACGAGTTATACCATGAATGTGTCAGCCACCGATCAAGCTCCACCATACAACCGTGCATTCTCCACTATCTACGTCACGTTGATGAATGAACCCGATGAAGTGGTCCAGTTCTCTAACAGCAGATATGAGGCAGTGATAGTAGAGAACATTGCCACAGGCACTGAAGTGGTCCGTGTACAGGCTCGCTCTATTGATAATCTAAACCAGCTCACCTATCGATTTGATAAGAACACAAATGCCCAAGCCTTAGCCCTTTTCAAAATTGATCAGATCACAGTAAGTAGATGTAAATGTTGAATATAATTATTTGTTGTCAAGTTCCTTACAAATAGTTAAACCACCATTGGACACCCATTGGACATCCTCAATCATATTTGCACCAACCTTATTTGTCAGAATGCCCCTATAGTTAAGTGGCTCTGCTTAAAACTAATGATTAATGATCCCCATAGACTCAATCCCAGGAACCTAGGAACAAAACCTATGTCACTACCTGTTGCAAATCAGAGGCGTACAGTGTGTCCCACCACAGACTACAGATGCAAGCCTCCAACCCATGCTGAGAGATTGTGCAGCATGGGCTAGTAAGTTGGTGTCCAACCTAGCAGCAGATTTTGGAATAATAAGGCCTTTTATAATTGCTACAATCCCTCCAAGCCTCATAGAATAAGATACTGGTGGGATAATAGTATTGATAAAGATGCCTACTGTACGCAATAACCCCTTTAACATCCTTGGATGTAAATGCACGTCCAGATCGGGGGGGGGGGGTTGCACCAATCAACCAGGACTCCCATGTAATAGTTGGGATGGCAATAGCCTCGATCCAGCCGTTTAACCATTTATGCGCTGTGGTCAAACATGACCAATGCTTCTAGCCATGTCCCAACCAGCTTGTCTCCATGGCAGCCCCAGGGTCCAGACGAGGATCCCAGAGATGTCTTCATCAGTAGAACAACAGACCCTGTGGGAGACGGGATCCGTCATTGTGTGTGCCAGCTTATACATCTGCATACACTGACTCTGAAATCCACTGCCATATATGTACATGTATGACATCAAAGTCCCCTAAATGCCCCATAAATGAGCAAACTCCTACATACAAAAAAAGTGAAAATTACCCCACAAACAGTACATATAATCTATTGCCACGTCCCTTACAACCCATACAATAAAATAAAATCATTACTAAACCCTTACAGTGAACAGCGTAAAATCATGAAAAAATTCGGATTTTTGCACATCAAACCAAACAAAAAAAGCAATAAAAAGTGATCAGCGTCCCATTTATGCCACAATGATTATAATAAAAAGTACAACTAATCACGCAAAAAATAAGACCTAATAGAGCTTAATCAACAATAATCTAAATGTTACGCCTCTTAGAAGATCGTGATGCAAAAACAAGTGATTTTTCTATCCAAATACGTTTTTACTCAGCAAAATTATTTAAACATAAAAAAGCAATATATATGGGATATCACTGTAATCATACTGAACCATAGGACATAAATAAAATATCTTTGCTATACAGTGTGTAAAACAAAAAATAAGTTACCCCTTGTAGACCATAGATAAAAATGCACATGCACTTTGGAGGATAGATCACTTGAATGTGCATTTAACAGTAAGCTATAACAGTAACAACTCTAAACAGTAACAGTCTAAACCTGGCTCTACGCGACAACTGGGATTGTGATAGTCGCAATCTCTGCTGCAGGTAATACGGCCAAATATGACTGTGGCGTTTATAGGGCTCCTCACTTGCCCCCACCCCCTGCAAGCCAGGTCAGGGGGTGATGATAGCCTTCATGGCAGCCCCCGGGTCCAATGAAGGACCCGCGGACTTTCTTCAGCTGCTGAGTGAATGTTCTTGTTTCTGACAGGTTTCTATCACTGTGCATGTCAGCCTATGCATCTGCATGGGTTGACACCATACATCAGGATTGCACTATATTAGTTTGAACAAGTGATCAAATGATTGCTGTTTCAAGTCCCAGAGTGGGACAGTAAAAGAAGTGATACAAATTTGTATGTAAAAAAAATTATAAAAATCCCCATATAATATAAAACTTCCACATATAATAAAAAAGTGAAAATCACCAAACAATCCGCACATGGTACATGGCACATGATATCGCTATGTCTGTAACAACCCATACAATAAAATAAAAACAAAACTTAACCTGTATGGTGATTATAGTAACAAAAATAATTATAAAAACATGAGGAAAATTTGAGTTTTTGCACATCTGACCAAAGAAAAAAGGAATAAAAAGTGATCAAAATGTCACATTTACACCACAATGATTTCAATAAAAGGCACAACTCAATCTGCAAAAGCTCTAATAAAGTTCAAGTGGACTTTGTAGTCCATTGTAGGAACCTGTCACCAGAAATTGGTCTAATAATCTATTAAAAGTTTGTTGTCAAGCAGCTGAAGAGCTTCAGTGTCATGTTTCTTTCATGACCCAGCTTGGTGGCATCATCCATAAATCAACTTTACAGTGAGATGCTAATTGCTTGTATGAAGTCAGGGAGTCAGAGTTTAACACTGAAGTCAACCTCTCCCCGTATCTAACCACCTCCTCCACTGTGATGGCGCTGGATCAGGATGCAAGACCGTTGATTACATGGATGGGCAGGAAGGGAGAGCTTGACTTTAGTGTTAACCCCTTCACGCTCCGCGGCGGATATATCCGCCACGGAGCGCAGTGACTTAGCGCTCAGTGGCGGATATATCCGCCACGGCGCCTATGCCGGCTCGGCTCTGGATCAGAGCCGAACCGGCATCGGGAAACACGGGGTGCCGGCTGTAACTAATAGCCGGCACCCCAGTGTAACACCCGCGATCGGAGTTGTCTCCGATCGCGGGTGCTTAACCCTTTAGATGCCGCGGTCAGCGCGACCGCGGCATCTAACAAGCATCTGGGGTGTCTTTCCCCCACGATCGGCCCCCCCGAACCGTTTTCGGGGGGCGCCGATCGTTGCTATAGTAACTCTGGGGTCCGATCTGGACCCCAGAGTTACTAGCAAGAATTGCCAGTAAGATGGCGTCTGTGACGTCATCTTACTGGCACAGTGCCAGCCTATGCAAGTGCATAGGCTGACACTGATAATACTCTGCAATACATGAGTATTGCAGAATATTATCATGAACAAGCAATCAGAGGATTTCTTGTTCATGTACCATGGTATAAAAGTAAAAAAGTAAAAAAAAAAGTTATTCAATAAAAAAATAAAGCCATAAATCACTAAAAATGCCCCAAACCCCCAAAACATATAAAGAGACATATAACTCAAAAAAAAAGTCTAAATCATAACACAAACCCCACATATATAGTATCACCGCGTCCGTAACAACCCGTAGAATAAAAGTAAATCATTATTGAACCCCCACGATAAACGCCGTAAAAAAAAACTGTTATAAACCCTCCAAAAATTATGATTTTTACCTTTTCAATCCCACCAAAAATGCTATAAAATGCGACCAAAAAACCATATGTACTTAGACATGATACTGGTGCAAAGTACAACATGTCCCGCAAAAAACAAGCCATCAACCAGCTCCGTAGCCAAAAACGTAACAAAGTTATGCCACTTGGAAGACGGCAATACAAAAATTATAGATTTTTCCCCACATTAGGGTTTTGTTTGACAAATTTAGTAAAACGTAAGAAAATATATTCATGTCTGGTATCCCCGTAATCGTATCAACCCATAGAATAAAGCTAACATGATTATTAGTCTATACGGTGAACACCAAAAAAAAAAAAGTCAAAAATCCAGTACAGAATTGATGCTTTTCTACTCCTGCCCTCAAAAAAAGTTCCTAAATTTTCAACAATAGGTGATACCAACCCCAAAATGGTAACAATGGAAAAAGCATCTCATCCCGCAAAAAAAATGCCGTCACATGGCCCCAATAACGAAAAAGCGAAAATTTTATAGCCTTCAAAAGGGGCCAATGAGGAAACTAAAATCCTGGCAGCTGCAGGGCTCTCCTTCCCTTCTGCGTCTCGCTGTGCGCCCATAAAACAAGTCACAGCCACATGTGGGGGGTCTTTGTACTCAGGAGAAATTGCAGAACAAATTGTATGGTGGGTTTTCTCTTTTTATATTTTGGAAATGTGTAAATTTTAGTGCTAAATGAACGTATAAGGGAACAATATGACCATTCTAAATTTCACCTCCATTTTGATTCAATTACTATGAAGATCTCAAGGGGTTAACAATCTTCGTAAAAGCTGTTTCTGATAGCTTGAGGGGTGCAGATTTGAAAATGGGTAGATTATATAGGGGGTTTTGATGCTAAATATGTAAAATTTCATTCAAAACTGTATTTATCCCCAAAATAGTCAATTCTGAAAATCCGGAAAAGCGATATTCTATTTGTAAGCCGCGTGACATCAAAATAAATTATCCAGACATTTCAGAAATTTTGAAAATGTAAAGTAGACAAATGGGAAATGTTATTCAGCAACTTATTTAGGTGGTAAATCTATCTGCCTGAAAACGCAATGATTTAGAATTTCGAAAATGGCAAATTTTTCAAAAAATTTATCATATTTTCTTTTTTTTGTAAATAAACGCAAAACTTATCAGCCAACATTTACCACTAAAATGAAGTACAACATGTGGGGAAAAAACAATCTCAGAATCGTTTTGATAAGTAACAGTGTTCAAAAGTTATAACCATATAAAGCGAAGCAAGTCAGAATCCAAAAAATCGGGCTGAGCCTTAAGCTGTAAAATGGCTGCGTCCTTAAGGGGTTAAACGTTCTGCCTTCTTGACTTTATAAAACCAATAAACACCTCACAGCAAAGTTCAATTTCTGGATGATGCCATCACATTAGGCCATGAAAGAAACCTGATCTAGAAGCTGCTTGACAACATACTGGTAGTGGTTTATTAGGCCAATTTCTGATGACAGGTTCCCTTTAAATATTCATGAAAATCTGGAAAAGTGCTGATTGATTTATTCGCCTCCTAACATCCTAATAAGATAAAATAACATTAAAAAATGTTAGTTGGCAACCAATGTGTGAGGTTGAACTAACTGTATGATAAGCATAGCATTTAGAAATCAGAATCACTAAATTTGAATTTTTTTCATAAATAAATAAAAAACATTTCAATCACAATATACCACTAAGGTGAAGTGAAACCTGTCACAAAAAAACAATCTGAAAATTACCTTGGCAAATACAGCGTTCTAAAGTTATAATCTCATAAAGTGACACATGTTGTATTACACCTAAACAAATACCTTCAATGTACTAAATAACAGGCACTGTTATCTTTTAATTTCCTTTGTTCTTATATGTTTATACTGCATATGTAATGTACCATATGTCAACAAAGTATTATGTTTCTTAATGTCATAATATTCAATATGATGCACATACGTGCTGTTCTTTGTATTAAATTTTGAAAACCAAATAAAAATAAAGTCACAAAAAAAATCTAATGTTATCTACTATATACTAATTGGATTATTTACATTTGTCTTAATAACAGGGAATGATAACTGTCAAAGGTTTAGTAGATCGTGAAAAAGGAGACTTTTATGCTTTAACTGTAGTAGCAGATGATGGAGGACCCAAGCTGGAGACAACTGTGGTGAGTTTATTGTATGTTCCCATTTTCTCTCTGACTTCCATCCTTCAACCCCGTCATAGGAGCATAACAACAATAATAATTGAAGTGCAGTTTGTTCAAAGGATGGACACTAATGTAGCTTAAGAGACATTGGGTGACTTATTGACACATTTTATGGTTTCTTTTACTACTTTTTTATCCCATATTTTTCCCAGTTGAGATTTATTTTTCTCCACTGAGACAAATAAGTTTTAAAAAGTAGTAAAGGAAACCTGACCGATATGGTAACCTTTGTGCAGCGCTGCGTAATCTATGTGCGCTATGTAAATATAGGGTCAGACAGTAGGTGTTCTCCTTAAGGAGACAATGCCAATTAAGGCCACCTTAAAGGCGTGTGGAGACTTAAAGCCATAGATGCTCCACTAGGGAATTCTGGGAAGAATGCAAATAAGTTTTCCAAGGTGTTAAATGGAAAACAATACCTCCTTTTGCTACCTTGAAAGGCAGCCCCCTTAACTTCAAGTATGACCTACAAGAAGTCTAAAAACATGATGTGGGATTAAGCCTAACCAGTATATCTATTCCATAAGGAACAGACTCCCAACTGTAGACAGCACTTTTTCGACCTAACTGGGTCTCATCAGTACAGCGTAGGGAGCTGATTTGGCTATGTGAGAGGCTATTGACTAGGGTCAGGCAGTAGGTGTTCTCCTTAAGGAGACAATGCCAATTAAGGCCACCTTAAAGGCGTGTGGAGACGCAGCCAAATCAGTTCCCTATGCTGTACTGAGGAGACCCAATCAAGTTGAAACAGTGCTGTCTACAGTTGGGAGCCTGTTCCTTATGGAATAGATATACTGGTTTGGCTTAATCCCACATCATGTTTTTAGACTTCTTGTAGGTCATACTTGATGTTAAGGGGGCTGCCTTTCAAGGTAGCAAAAGGAGGTATTGTTTTCCATGTAACACCTTGGAAAACATATTTGCATTCTTCTATGTAAATATAGGAATTATTATTATTATTACATACAACCTGCTAATAGGTCAACCCCATAGATTTCCCTTATATGTCTTATATATAAGTAGCTTAATTTAAATGAAATCTACCACCAGGCTCAATGATTGTAAACCAAGGACACTTAATGCTGGTGCATGCCCTCTGGCAGGATCCGTTCTTATTTTAGCTTTTAATGCCCTTGTTTTATATGAGTGTGAGTGTCTATGGGATCCGTTGATGTTAATTGAGCCCAGAGCCAATCAGACTCATTTGCATATTTTTGTAAAAACAAGGGCATAAGAAGTACAGATCCTACCAATGGATGCACACACCAGCATGTAAGTGTGCTTGGTCTACAATCCTTGATCCAGGTGGTAGATTTCCTTTAAGTTACTAAATCGTGCATAATACATTTCTGTTTGTATGGCTTACCTAAGGAAGATTTACACATGTACCATCCTGGAACTGTGGTAGCATGTTGGTCTTTATAGCCACTAGAAAAGGTAGCGGTGACAATAACACTTTGAATGCCAACTTATAGCAAACAATAAAATGATCCCCCTGTGTTCCCTTCCTTACTCCCCCTCGCTTCCTTTAGGACGCTGTTATAATACATTTTGCAGATCCATCTTCCTCTCTACGGGTTTGCCTTTCCTTAGAGTTCATTAAGGAGTTGTTCTCCCACTACATATTACCATGTTAATTATTTGTGACTGCCTTTCCTGCTTTTAACACAGCCCCTTCCAACCAGCACAATTGGTTAATTAGGAGCTGCACCTGGATGTCTATTTCTGGCAAACTAGAAGGATAAATAACATTAGTATGGAACATTAGTAAATAGGTTGGCGACTCTTCAGAGCATATAGTCATGTGAAAAAAGATCCTTTGTGCCTTGAGGGTTATTATTCAACTATAGTTTATCTGAAAATATTAATATATTATCTTCATGTAAAACATATACTCTTTAAAGGGAACCTGACACCAGGGACCCAATTTTCACCAAAGACAGGTTGCAGAAGCCCATTACAGCAGCATTGCAAATATGCCGTCTCTAAGCATTAGTATTATAATATAATTGTGTGTTATAACTTCACTTGCACCCTGACAGAATCCTCTGTGTAGTCCCAGGGGTTTGGCTTTAGTTTGGATGCATTTCAAAAAAACAACATGTTACTTGTCTGAGATGCAGATGGCTTAGCTCTTGGGCCCCACCTTTGTGGTCTTGTGCAGCTCCTCCCTCCTGCTCCTTCACGGAGCTCCCAGCCTGGTGGTACAACACTTTAGTCGGAGAGGGAGGAGCTGCACAGGATCACAAAGGTGGGGACCAAGAGTTTGGGGAGTGAACAGCACAGACAACTCACTTGTTGTTTTTTGAAATGCATCCAAACCAAAGCCCAACCTCTAAGACTACACAGGGTGCAAGGTAAGTTACAACACATAATTACTTTGTAATCCAAATGCTTAGAGAAAGCAGAAAAGCATATGTGCAATGCAGCTGTAATGGGCTTCTGCAACCTGTCTTTAGTGAAAATTAGGTCCCTGCAGATATGTTCCCTTTAAGGGTAAAAGTGTAATTTTATTTTAAGTTTCATTGACACTTTTTGGATCATTGGCCTGGGATGGGAAGCTCGACACATAAAAAAGAATATTCTACAAAAAAAATAAACTGAAGATATTGGAGGGATTTATCTTCCTATGCCTTCTCAATGCCAAGTGGATGTGTAGGGGGCAGGCAATGGCTTTTGGAGGGGACTCCACAGCCTGGTGCATTTGATCCTGATGAATCCTATAAAAGAATTCTACAACAGGCAGAACGTGGCAATGAATTCACCTGGTCACCCAATACACCAAAAGAACAGAAACTCTTAGTATATTGGGAGTATATGGGAGTAGCACAATTGGCACACAATGCACCCAGTTGTGATAAATCCACCCCAGTGACTGTGCGGTGTCATTGTATTTAGGTGTTAATCATGCCGACCAACTGTTTTTACAGGTACAGATAACTGTTTTGGATGAGAATGATAATAGTCCCCAATTTGATCCGACATCTGAGTCGGTAATAAGTGTGGCTGAGGATTGTCCCACTGGAAGAAGAATAGCTCTAGTCTTGGCCAGAGACCCCGATGCCGGAGCTAATGGGGTGGTAAGTATCCACATCTAACTTTAAAAAAGGTTGGTTTGAGATTGAGACTCCAAAACAAAGGTGCACTCATAATGCACCAAACTCATCCCAAATAAAGGAACAATTTGATTGCAATGCAATCTTACCAAAAAGTTATCACCTGCGTGTCTTACAACCATAGGGGGAGATTTATCAGAAGGGTCTGTGGAAAACTGTTTTAGTTGGCCATGGAAACCAATCAGAGCTCAGATTCCATTTATAAACAGCTGTGGAAAAATGAAAGCTGAGCTCTGATTGGTTGCCATGGAACAGTTCTTCTCTCAGACACTGCTGATAAGTATATACTGCAGTTTGATATTGATGTTTCAGTCAACAAATTCTCTTCAAAACTAAAGTCCTACTTTGATCCAATTCTTTGTTTCACATCCCCTGTCTCTTCTGGCTTTACTGTTACTCTTTGAAGGTTTATCAAATGTTTTCTTGCTTACTATTTTCTAGGTGTCTTTTTCTCTAACTGGGGGCAATACGGACAAGCTTTTTGAGATTCGTCTTACGAATGATACCTATGGTGAAATTTTCCTTATGAAATCCCTGGACAGAGAACTACAAGAAGTGCACACATTAAAGGTAAGACCTGATGAATACATTCTATGGTTGACTATACCTTGAGTTATGAATATCTTTTTATTCAGTAGGATTGTATGTGATGTTCAACTTGATATCTTTCAGATTCAGGCATCTGACAATGGTTCACCACCTCGACGAACAGACTTTACATTGACTGTCAACGTCATTGATGTGAACGACAACCCCCCCATTATCAATAGCCCTTTTGGCTATAATGTCAGTGTTTTTGAGGTAGGTGTTTTTTTAGCGTGTGAATGGAAGCACTATGTTTTTCAGAAAGGTAACTTGTTCATTTGTGCAAATTCATGTAACTCACTTGTTAAATATGCATTGATTTTAAGCTTATTAAAGGGGTGTTTAAGTTTAAATGGAAAACTCCTGCGGGCACAGGGCAGGAAAGAAAGATAAAAATAAAAGGAACTGGACCAGTAGCACTTCATGGCATCTGGTCATTTTGCTGCCAGCTGGCCCAGGTTTCTGTTGTCATAGATTTTATGTTATTATTTAACGTCTACAGCAATCAAATGGCAATAGCAGTCCCTACCCCAAACCTGAAAACCCTTTTAAGATATTGGGGACGTGACTGGCGGCAGAGTTGCTAACTATAGCCTGGAATCATCCAGGTCAGAACAGAGTCAGACACAAGTTAAAGTGCAATTCCATGCCTCGAAGGGCCTGGTGGAAAGTTATTTGCCAGGGCAGCTGGCCACTGGATTTATCCATATCTAATGCTTGCAACACATTATGCCGGTGATATGTTAAGTTAATTGGTCAGAAGCTAGTGACGTGTTCCTTTTAAGTTACAGTATACTAATAACTATTTCCCTCAAAACTATATACCATTCTGCTCAGCCTCTCCTGCTCCATCTCTAATGTGATGTTTTGTTGTAATGTGAAAAGTTCCCTTTAAATGCTAGAAAATGGTTAAAGGGAACCTGTCACCAGGAACCAGATTTTTTACTAAAGACAGGTTGCAGAAGCCCATCACACATGCCTTCTCTAATTTGCATTACAATATAATGGTGTGTTATAACTTGCTTTGCACCCTCATAGAATCCTCTGTGTAGGTTGGGTTGGGCTTTGGTTTGGATGCATTTCAAAAAACAAAATGTGAGTTGTATGTGCTGCAAACTCCTCAGCTCTTGGCTCCTGTACAGCTCCTCCCTCCTGCTCCTTCACAGAGCTCCCAGGCTGGTGAGCACAAAGGTGGGGGCCAAGAGCTGAGCTGTCTGCAGCACAGACTAGTCACAAGTTTTTTGAAATGCATCCAAAGCAAAGCCCAACCCTCTGGACTAAACAGAGAATTATGTCAGGATGCAAGGTAAGTTGTAACATGCAATTATATTGTAATGCAAATGCTTAGAGAAAGAAGAAAGACATATTTGCAATTAAGCTGTAATGGGCTTCTGCAACCTGTTTAGTGAAAATGCAGTCCCTGGTGACAGGTTCCCTTTAAATATTTGCAACTTGTAATGTAAATGCATCAGGTGAAGTCTTCTTGGCATATATACATTTAGAATACAATGGGGGATGTTTACTATGCCTTTTGCTAAAGTATTGTAGTAGATAAGGCATGTATAAAGCACTATTTCCGTCATTTATGTCAGTTTTTCTGAAAGAGGGCGTATTTTGATGGAGAGTAAGGGGTGGTTAGGGGGTGTTTGACACCCCAGCATGCCAAATTTGGTTGAGTCTCTTCCTGGAAAAACAGGGGGGACAAGATTCAAACTCTCAGACGAGTCTTATCTGTCAGAACTTCATACCGGCGGCTGAGCTGGATTTACTAAGATGGCCATAGGCCACCCAACATGCACCAGGCATCAAAGGGGTGCAGTATGGCAGTATTAGTAAATTCTCCCTATTGTGTTGTGCTGTTTTTGTGTTTAAGAACTGTACTAAACTGAATTGCATCATGTACGTTTACTGTAGTCTCCTTGTATAATGGCCTTCTCATCTCTTTCTTGGGTTAGTGATGGAGGAATCAATTTTCAAACATCCAGTTGATGCCAACTATACAACACCAGACAGATTATTAGCCCATGTGTGGTTGGCGGTGATGTAGCTGCATTGGTAACAAAAATAAAATCTGTTTTACCCCTTGTTTTTAGAATGTTGGAGGGGGGACATCCGTAATTAAAGTGACAGCAAGTGACAAGGACAAAGGACTGAACAGTGTCCTCTCTTATTACATTACACAAGGCAATGAAGACTTAATTTTCCGCATGGATAGGCTTACAGGTGAAATTGCCACTCGTCCATCTCCTCCTGACCGTGAAAAACAGAGCTTCTATCGCCTCACGGTTGTTGTGGAGGATGAAGGAACCCCGGCCTTATCAGTGAGTACTTTTCTGAATTGTAATTTTTTGCTATTTTGCTAAGAGTCATTAACAAGAATTTGCAGATTTGTTTTCAATGTTTAAAATAGATATTATTTGATAGTCATATTGATTTATGTTCATTTCTACATTGTGGATCATCTTTTCTGAGAATTCAACTCTACCATGTGTCTTTGCTCTGTTAGTCCTCCTCCAAATGTAAAATTCAATTTACAACTGGATGTTAGCTTTTCTAATATTGAGACTACCGACACATCCCAATGGTTAAACCAAGCTCTATTCTAATCCGAGGAATCTAAACTCCTTATGGAGATTTGCCTTTGCAACCCACCCTTTTGTAGTAGGAATAAACGAAGAATATCACAACATTGGGACAAATAAAAATAGTTTTCACCTGAATTCTGTTCTAATTTGTTCCAAAAACTGTCTAAAACACCTTGCCCACTGCTCGCCCCTGCTTAAATTTATAGAAACACGTCTAAAGTCATGGAGTTTTCTTTCCCTATCGTGGTTTGGCAGGATGAACACGCTCAAAATGGACTCATTACTGAAGATCTTATATATTTTCCGAACTGTCCCATTAGAGCTCCTACCATCTTTTACTTTGCTTATGCATTCTCTAATTGGACTCAAGCTACCCCCTAGGTCCTGGTCCACAGTCACGAGCCTCTTTTATATATTCCTGGATCTTGGTATAACTGCCCATGAAGTTGTGAGTAGCACCATCCTCTTTTTCCCTTCACCCTAATATTATCCCCTTTGTCTTATTTAGTTTTTCTTTTTCATTTATTTTGCCATTTAATGTTGGAGAGAGCTGATTTTTTGAGCTTATTTTGTCTTACTCATGTTTCTTTATGGGGCTGCATGCTGGCCCTCTTGCTCTTCACCTTCCCCTCTTGTTATAATATGTTCCTCTTCAATAAAACATTATTGAATCATTGCCCCAAGTTTATTAAGGGCTTTAGACAGTTTTTAGACACTTCACCGATTAGTAAAACAAAGGGGCGTGGCCTCAAAAGGGGGTGTGTCTTCACAGGCAAAAGTCAGTGCAACAAAAATTATGCAACATTTATGGCACATTTCTGGCATAAACTAGAACAATTAACAGGTGGTAAAATATATTAGACAGTCATGCACTAAGGTAGAAGACTCTTATATGCACACTCTTACTTTACAAAAAAAATTCCCCTATTGTATTTTGAGAAACTGCTTATTTTTGTTAACCTGAGGTGTTTTTACTGATGTCTTTTGTCTGTGCTCCTTCTGAGTAATGTGCATTGTGAGAGCTGGCAGAACATGTGTAGGAAGGGAAGTGACAACTCAGTTTACTTGTTATGTAGAGAAGTGTTTGTCACTTTTCAAGTCATTCACCAATTGTCCTCAAAACTATATAAAACACCTTAACCAATGTAATATGGCACCTCATGAATTTTAATGTGTAGGAGAATATTAAGTTCTATTGGAGTAGTTATAAGAAGGGTTCTTTGTGCTGAAGAAAAGAAATGGTTCTCAATCATTAAATCTAAAAGTTAAATTTGATGCGCATGTTGCTTCCTGTTAAGGTTTAAAGAGTTTTTTTCTTTTGGATAAAACGGGAAAAATCTTAAACTCATAGCTCACATTGGGCTGAACATCATATGAATTGCTGCCTCTTTCAAATTGCTTGATTTTTTACTCCACTAGGGGATTCTGAGAAATATGCAAATAAGTTTTCCAGGATGGGATAAGGAAAACCACACCTTTTTTGCTACCTTGTAGGGCCTCCCCCTTAACATCAAGTATGACTTTCAGGGAGCCTAATGACCAGTATATCTAAAAGGCTTTTGGCTGGGATTGGAAAGTAAGAGCTCTCCTTACAGAGAGGGAAATATGCAAATACGTTTTCCTTAATGGGATAAGAAAATCATTGAGGCACATTTACTTACCTGGTCCCTGCGCGATCCCCGATCCGGAATGTCCGACAAGGATGAAGTCTACCGGGATTCACTACCAGGGTGCGCCCGATATCCTGCATCTGTCGATTCCCTGATCAGGTCCGCCGGAGTTCACCTTCTTCTTCCCAGGGCATGTAAGTGCTTGGCTTGCGACACAATTTTAAATGTTAAAGCATATGTTCGCTTGGAGAGGTGAGCACTCCTCACACCATCTCGTGCAGCCGGGCCACACATGGCAAAACATGGAGCATGCATGGTGACGGTACAGGGACACAAGTCTGTGCTCATCCTACCATGCCATGCACAATGCATTACTTCACAATCCTTACTTTGTATCAAAATTTGTGGCATACAAATCCTTGTGCCTAAAGTTGAATTTCTAGATGATATCACCAGGCTGGTCCATAAAAGGAACATGATTTGTAAGGTTTTTTTCTAAATTATGGATTTAGTTTTACCTAACTAAATAATGTGAAAATAGGAGAAAGACTGGAATGTGTTTTCTTCTGTCCTATATTTTGGTAAATTTCCACTCGCTTCTAGAACAGCATATATAGAAAACAGATGCAGCTACCACTTGCATCTTATGTCTTTTCGGCACTTAAATAATTGAAGTCTTGAGTAGAGATGAGCGAACATACTCGTCCGAGCTTGATGTTCGAGCATTAGCGTACTCGAAACTGCTCGTTGCTCGGACGAATACTTCGCCCGCTCGAGAAAAGGCAGCTCACCCCCGCCGTTTTGCTTTTTGGCGTCCAGAACAGAGCCAATCACAAGCAGAGACTCTGCCTCCACCCAGCATGACGTGGTACCCTACACGTCGATAGCATGGGTTGGCTGGCCAGATCATGTGTAGTCCCTGGCATTGCTAGCCCTGCCTATGCATCTGACATTCTTGTCTGATGCCGCTAGGAGAGAGCTGCTGCTGGTCAACTAAAGCGTTAGGCTGTTCTATTAGAATAGTGTTAGGCAGGAGTGTTCTAACAAAACCACAACCCTTCTTCGGGTACAATAACGTTATACGTTATTTTTTTTTTTTTTTTATTTGCAGCTAGTACCATATGTGTGAGGAATTGCAGTGGGGACTTGCTTACCGTTGTGTTTTAGCTCTTAGATGACACACATATCCACCTCAAAAAACCCAAAGTGGAAATTATTAGGGTTGATTTCAATTAGGCACGTCTGCCAGTTTCTTTTTATTTACGTTTATTTTTTTAATAACTAGCGTCAATTCATCTGGCATAGCAGTGTGCTTTCATACTGGGCTAGAAATAGCCATAGGAGAATCCAAACGGCTTTACTTATTTACGCCTACAATAGCGTTATATATTTTAATTTTCTGGTTTATTGCTGGGGCTGTCCTTGCTGGCAGTGCATCTACTACCAAATTGGTGAGAATTTGTAGTGAGACTTGCGACCTTTGTGTTAGCGCTAGTGACGCACATATCCATCGCAAAGACCGAAGTGGGAAAATGTATTAGGGGTTGTGATCTTCAATAGGCACAGTGCTGCCATTTCCTTTTTATTTTAACGTTTATTTTTCTTTATTACCTAACTCACGCGTATCTCATCTGGCATAGTAGTGTGCTTTCATACTTGGCTAGAAAATAGCCATAGCAATAGGATAGCATCGTTTGGTTTAAAAACTAAAAAACACAAAAAAAAAAAAACACAAAAAACAACACAAAAAAGGAGAAAAAATTAAAGTTATACTTTCTTTTCAAAATGTTTAAACCCGAGGGCTAGGGGTAGAGGACGAGGGGGGACGTGGGCGTCCAACTACTGCAGGGGTCAGAGGCCGTGGTCCTGGGCGGGGTGAGACACACCTGCTGATGAGGAGCAGGGGAACGCCGCAGAGCTACACTCCCTAGGTTCATGTCTGAAGTTATGGGACCTGCGTGTAGAGCACTGTGCAGGCCAGAACAGTGCGAACAGTGATGTTTGGATTGCCACAATGCTTCGAGCACTTTGCCACCAGTCAGTCTTCCACGCAGTCCACCCATCATCACCGAAATCGGCATCATCCTCCAGCTCCTGCACCCAGCCTCCTCCCCCCCAGTCTGCCTGACCCTCCTCCCAGGAAAATTTGGCATTTGAACCGGCATACTCTGAGGAACTGTTTTCTGAACCTGCCACAGTCACAACCACTTGTTCCGGTTGCTGCTGAGCAATTTTCCGATGCCCAGTTTTCCACCATCGCAGTCTGTGGTGATGATGACCTTTCTTGCGTAGTGGAAGAAGTGTGTAAAAGGTGCCCGAATCGAGTGAGAACGGTTTGTCAGACATGGTGAATGTTTTTTGTCGGGCAGAAGTCGGAGGGAGCAGGACTGAGGGATCGGAGGATGATAGAGTGACAGACCACCAGCGGTTGAGAGGCCGTGCCAGCGCTTCATGAACGGAGGAAGGTCCCCCACTGCCAACAGGTTGGAAGAGGCATGGTGGGGCCAACGAGGAGCAGGGCCAGAGTGTCCATCAGCGCCAAATTGTGCCCGATCAAGCTTCCCGTGGCGGAGGCCTGATTTTCGAAGTCTGGAGGTTTAAGAAACCCCGGATACCGACGGGACTGTGGTGTGCAACCTTTGCAAAACCAGGATCCGCAGGGTTTCCACCACTACTAGCTAACTACCACCAGTAGCGCAGGGCATATGAATGCAAAAACCCCCACTCAGTGGCACCAAGCCCGTTCACCCGTCCGGCCGTGCACACACTGCTACTTGCTCCCCCCTTGTGTCATCTGATGTCAGCCCCCTGCCCAGGACCCTGCACAACCCCATCTCTCCGTCCACGATCCTCCAACACAGCTCCACCACCGCGTTCAGCCTCAATCCCCAACGTACACCGCGTGAGCGGAACGGAATATAGTGCAACCACCCGCACGCCCACCTAATGTCCACATCTCCAGATTGCTTACCTTAGATGCTGCCCTATAGGCTAGTAGAGACCGAGGCCTTTCGCACCTCATGGCGGCGGCCGCCCTCGGTATCCGGTCCCCAGCCGCCACTACTTTTCCGATTTGCCGTATCAGCCCTGCACACAGCACGTGTCAGACACATCATCCGTGCCGGACCACGTCCGTTTCTCTGACAAGGTCCACCGACCACGAACACGTGGACGAGTGCTGCGGTCAGGCCACATGAATATCGCTGACGGCACATTGTTAACTTGTGGAGGCGGGACCGAGTCTGAACCCTAGGGCTGGTCATATACTGCTGCCGACGCCGAGGATTGCGGGCCTACCTCGGTCCAGGTCTTTCAGGCAATCTATGCCTCCTCCTCCTCCCCACCCCTCCCCCTCCACCTCCCTCCTCCTCGACTACCATCCGTGGGCATGGCGCCATCAGTCGCTAGCTCTAGGCACAGCAGCAGTGCCGTCGCTAAGCGACAGCAGGCTTTCTCAACTTGCCCTAGGCGATAAAAGGCACACCGCCAAGAACTATTACAGGGCATACACGGCGCAGACTGATCTGTGGCTGGCACCGTGAACGCTAAGCCAGGCATGGTTGTGTGTGACAACGGCCGTAACCTGGTGGCGGCTCTGCAACCTGCAGACTGACACATGTCCATGCTGGCCCATGTGTTAAATCTCATATTAGCGTTTCCTCAGACATACCCCAATCTGTCTGATTTGCTCGCAGGTGCCCGCATCTGTGCGCATTTCAGAAGTCCAGCACAGATGCTGCCACTCTCAGGGCACGCAGCGCCCTCCAACTGCCCGCTCACCGACTGTTGGCGACGTGCCCACGAGTGGATTCAACATTAACCACTGTTATCCAAGTTTACCAGCAGCGCAGAGCGATTGTAGACTGCCAGATGTCAACTTCCACCGAACTGGTGTCAGTCGGTCAGTCACTTCCTCAAGTTACAATGAGGAGTGGACGTGGATTCTGATATCTGTCACGAGTAACTTTGCGAGTCAACACAGATGGTCATGCGATGCCGCCATCATTAGCCTCACCATCCCCTGCTGGCCTGTGAAAAACTTCTGATCGCATGAGTCGGAGCTTTGCGCTCTCACGACAGACGGGGAAGATTCCTGTGATAGCCAAGCAGCACCCTTAGGTCTGTTCCTCAGAACTGATATGGAGGAGGTGAGCGCTCGGGGACGTTGGGCCCCTTTGGTCCTTACCCTGTTCCGTTGATAATTGCCGGCTCGCTTTGCCAATTCCGGACTCCCTGTTCCCCTCCGAAGTCATATATGGGGGCGAGTCAGGCTCTTCAGGCGGGGATCCTTACTTGTCGCTTGATCAGGCTCTCTAGCCCATTCAAAGCTTGGTCTCCTATCCAGTAATGAATCTTCCCTCGCGGAGAGGTTTCCACTCCCAAAATTTATTCTGCACCGATCGTTCCTGCTCCTATCCTGCACGGTACAAGAACAAAATCTTCCACTCTCATCCCTGAGAGGAAGGGCCGTGTGAGAATGCATGAATACCAGCGTGCCCTGTGGCACAAGCTGAAACACTATTTCCCTTCTGACAGCGCTAGCGGCAGAGTGCGTGTTTTGCGGGACATTAGCAGGAGAGAGCGACAGGCAGCTTGTCCAGCACGGCAGGGGTACCTTTACAAGGCTTTTGCCAGCTTTATGTCACCCCAGCAAGACACTGTCACCTGTCCCCAGTCTCGGCAACTGGCTGATCTTTACAAAGATGGTGAGGGAGTACGTAGCTAACCATACCATCGTCCTAATGTATCACACAGCTCCTACAACTACTGGGTTTCAAACTGGACATTTGGCACGAACTGGCTGCTGTACCCTTGGAGGTTCTTGCCTGCCCGCCCGCTAGCTGTTGTCCGAGCGGGTTTTCAGTGCAGCTGGTGCATCATCACCGATAAGCGTACACGCCTGGCACTGACAGCGCTGACAGGCTGACGCTTATTAAGATATAAGCCTGGATTTCTCATAATTTCCAATCTCCACCAGGTGAAGGAAGCTCAACCGTGATAATTTAGCACTCCTCCTCCTCCTCATTTTCCTCTTCTCCTCTCCTCCTTTTGTACACTAAAGCAGAGGAAACTGGCTATTTTTGTGACAGGGCCCACTGGCTCTAGCTATAGTACTTTATGCATTTAATTTTTTTCTGGAGGGCCACCTACCCGGTCCTCTTTTTAAAAAAAAACAATTTTTGGGATGTCCACATACAGCACTCAATCTATTAAATTTTTCGGAGGGTCACCCTACCTGCTCCTCTGGTTTGAAAACTTTTTGGACTGCCACATACAGGCACTCAATCTATTCACATTTTCTGGAGGGCCACCTACCTGCTCTCTGGTTTGAAAGCTTTTTTTTGACTGCCACATACAGGCACCAATCTATTTCATTTTTCTGGAGGGTCCCTACCTGTCCTCTGGTTTGAAAACTTTTTGGACTGCCACATACAGGCACTCAATCTATTCAATTTTTCTGGAGGGCCCCTACCTGCTCCTCTGGTTGAAAACTTTTTGGACTGCCACATACAGGTACTCAATCTATTTCATTTTTCTGGAGGGCCACCTACCTGCTCCTCTGGTTGAAAACTTTTTTGGACTGCCACATCCAGGCACTCAATCTATTCATTTTTTCTGGAGGCCACCTACCTGCTCCTCTGTTTGAAAACTTTTTTGAACTGCCACATACAGGCACTCAATCTATTTCATTTTTCTGGAGGGCCACCTACCTCTCCTCTGGTTTGAAAACTTTTTTGGACTGCACATCAGGCACTCAATCATTTCATTTTTCTGGAGGGCCACCTATCTGCTCCTCTGGTTTGAAAACTTTTTTGAACTGCCACATACGGCACTCAATCTATTTCATTTTTCTGGAGGGCCACCTACCTGCTCCTCTGGTTTGAAAACTTTTTGGACGGCCACATACAGGCACTCAATCTATTTCATTTTTCTGGAGGGCCCCCTACCTGCTCCTCTGGTTTGAAACTTTTTCGGACTGCCACTACAGGCACTCATCATTCATTTTTCTGGGGCCACCACCTGCTCCTCTGGTTGAAAACTTTTTGGACTGCCACATCACGGCACTATCCAAATTAATTTGTCTCCATAGCAGCCTCCACACGTTGTCTCCATTCTACCGTACCTCCAAAGTCGAGCCATATGCTTGCTCCCATACATCGTTCCCCTCCCTTATCAAACGAGGTGTGGTCAGGCAGAATTTGGGTTTGTTTTCATGGATTCCACATCAAAAGTTGTTAACTTTGTCGCCACCTCTGTTGTTTATCCACAAAATATACTGGCAAACTTTTACCATTTACGGATATTTTCAGCGCTTCTTGCGCATCTGTTTAAATTCCCTCACCCCCATATCCCAAACTTATAAGACGCTACATAGTACACTTACACTTGGTGCAGGCTGGGACTGAGTCTACCTGGGGCTGGTCATATAGATACTACTGCCGACCCAGTGGATTGCTGCGGGCCTACCCTCGGTCCAGGTCTCAAAGGCCTACTATACCTCCTCTCCTCCCCCCCCTCCTCCCCTCCTCCCCCTCCTCCCGAATTCCATCCGTGGGCATGGCGCCATAGTCGGTAGCTCTAGGCACAGCAGCAGCATGCCGGCGCTAACGCGACAGCACGTTGCTCAACTGGCTGAGCCAAGGCGATAAAGGCACACCGCCCAAGAGCTATTACAGGCATTCACACAAACTTGTTAACTTTGTCGCCACCTGCTGTGTAATCCACAAAATACTGGCAAACTTTAATGCATTACCAATATTCATTTCAGCGCGCTTTTGCGCATCTGTTTTACATTCCCCTCACCCGCCATATCCTATAACTTATAAGAACGCTACTACACTTGATTTATACAAAAGGTTCTTAGAAGTGCTGTTTGGGGAGTAGCCTAGAGACAGGGCTTGGATTGGCGAAAGCTCGCCTGGCAGCGGAGCGCCAGCTCCCTGCCAAGATCCAACTAACTAGTTTAAAAAAACTGCAGCAGCACCTTTAATCTACTACTATCTCACGCCGTCACTGCCTCCATACATGGTCCCCCTTATCAACGAGCTGTGTCAGGCAGAATTTGGGATTGTTTTTCATCATGGCTTTTCCATGTTAACCTTTGTCGCCACCCTGCTGGTAATCCCAAAATATACTGGCAAAACTTTTATCATATACCGATATTTATTTGAGCGCTTCTTGCTCACTCCTTTGGTTCCTCTCTGCCCGACCAGTTGTTTGAAGCCTGAGTCCATTTAAGGTATGTCGCCATGCCACTCTTCTAAGCCTGCCTCCCTGCTTGCCTCTGCATGCCGTCCCCTAGTGTCAGGGTCAATTATTGGATGTTTTAGATGGCAATCTATTCATTCTGTCCACTCTGTCATGCCATGCTTTTGCCCATAATTTTGGCATAATGGTGCGTTTAAGCAGCCTCAGAGGCATCCATGCATGCTGCCCTGCTGTTTCCTGTCCATTTCCGTGGTGTTTCCATCCTTTTCTGAGGTTCCAGGTGTTTTGGCCATCTTCCCTGTGCAGGAGCCTTGGTCCCCTTTGAAAAAATGCTCGAGTCTCCCATTGACTTCAATGGGGCTCGTTATTCGAGACGAGCACTCGAACATCGGGAAAAGTTCGTCGCGATAACGAGTACCCGAGCTTTTTAGTGCTCGCTCATCTCTGTCTTGAGTTAATTCCATCTATATGTTCATCTGCTTAGTAACATGTTGTACATCAGGCTCCAGAACCACCATTGTTGTGGGCTCCCCTTGCAGATGTTTAGTGAGTTTTTCATTAGATAAATGGTGTTCCTCCTTTGGATTAATAGAAACCTCTCTACTACTACCAATGACCTTACCCTGGTTATAAAAGCTCCTGTTCTTCTGCCACATTATTTTCAATATGGATTCATTCTGGTGGTTCCTTTAGATTGCATTATCAAACTTATTTTTTTCTGCGTGTGAAAACCACACAGGATAAGTGGCCAAGTCACACAAAATATTCTACCAGGTGTTTCCTGGACAAACTTCTTGCAAAGTGTAAGAGTTTTATGACAACCGTTGTCCATTGGTATGTAATGATCTTATGTTGAACACATTTGGCATGATTTATTAGGACATATGGGCAGCTAGGCCATTGCGGGGATTGGCAGAGATTATTGAAACACTTATGATCATAATTTATATTTATTAAAACAGTAATGTATACCCAAATCCAGTAGTTGGGGTTTTTGATTTCTGCTTAAACTTTGCAAATAGGTTTTTTGATTTTAGCTCAAGAAAACAAGAGTTCCTTGCCACTTAAAGGAAATCTAACCACCGGATCAGGATTGTAACCCAAGCACACTGGTTCTGGTGTGTGTCCAACCTCTGGCCGGATCTGCTTTTTTTTTTAGCTCATTATCCCTTTCCATTTAAGAAAAAACTTAAAATTATTTAAATGAGCTTGAGGTGCTCCAGGCTCAGTTTTATACTACGGAGCCTGGAGCCACTCAGGCTTATTTGTATAATTTTAAAAGCTTTTTTTTTTTTTTAAAACAGGTCATAATGAGCGTAAAGAACAACTGATCCTGCTAGAGGGGGTATACACCAGTAATGTCAGTGTGCTTGGTTAAATACCTGATTCTTGGTAGATTCTCTTTAATAGAAGAACAGGTTGTAAATTTGTAGTACGGCAGTCCACTAGTTTACCTGACTTACCTACAACCCCAGGTTAAAAACGACCCTCTCTGACCACTGGTGGTTCTGCTTGGAAAGGGACCTCAACTTTTCCATCTAATGTTGCAGAGTCCCTGCTTCTTCATTAATCAGCGGCAGACCATTGTAATGATTACAGTATTTAGCACACCGGTCTTAAGATGTAAGAAGTCCCGCCCAGCAGTTTCAGTCCCATCTCATAGGACTCTAAATGGTAATTTGGTTCACGAGACCACAAGTAATTCCTTATACACAGATTAAGGCTTTTCAATTCAGCGTCTAATCTTATCAGAATGTAGTCAGCCTCCAGTTCATGTTCCTTTATTATGGACTGGCTGTACAATACTTATGATTACACAATGAGCACTCCCTTTGTTAAAGCCAATCCCTTTCCTGTTGTCATAAATAAGAGAAGAGAAGGTCTTGAGGTGTCCTCTGGCTGCTGGTGATAGACTACTTTACACACTGTAGCCGTTCCAAGACTGACATAGCTGTCGACTGGTATATTAATGGATGGTTTTCTTGTTAACATTCAGGATATCCTCTGTATTTTTCTACCTAATTTTTATTTCCTAACCCTGTTAGCATTCTTTCCAGTGTGAAGCAATCTCGCCCTCTTCTTTTATTATTGCTCGAACCAACCTCTCACCTTGCCCAATCTACAGAATACTGCTGCACCATCTTCCTGAAATCATTTTCCTTCCCTTCCTTTCAAGTCTTTTGCATTGTGTGAATGTACTGTCACTTTATCATTTCATTTATCTATGTATAACTTTTGTTATAGTAAATTAAATACTTGTACTGTAACGACGGTGCGACAGGCACAAAAGGGTTTTTTGCTGTAGCAAAGTTGGTTTTTAATACATTGAGTGATTTTATATTTTATAAACTCCTATAGTATAAGAAATTCGAACATGAAGGAAACAAGAACCACGTACAAGTAGACTTCAAATAAGATAGAGGCAGGGGTGCCCTAGCCTTTCTGCTGCCTGAGGCGAACTATAGAAAGACGCCCCCCCCCTCCATATATATATATCAGGAGTGTCAGGACCAGACCCAATCATATTGTTTATGTGAAAATAAAGCAATGCTATATACTAGAGCATCCCACCGTGTTCTGTGACACAGCAACTACCACAAGCACAGAATACATACACACCGCCAATAATATAAAATCAATACGCGTGCCCACATACCATATCATACTACAGCATGCCGCCATATACCATACAATACATACATCATGCCGCCATATACCAACAAACATCAAGCGTGCCCTATACCATAAATACATACAGCGTGCCGCCATATACCATACAATACATACAGCGTGCCCCATATACCTACATAACTACAGCGTGCGCCATATACCAATATAAACAACGCGTACCGCCATATACCATTTAATACATACAGTGTGCCTCCATATACAATAATACATACAGCGTGCCGCCATATACCATATATACATCCAGTGTGCCGCCACATATACCATATAATACATACAGTGTGCCTCCATATCCATATTACATACAGTGTGCCCTCTATACCATATAACATACAAGCCGCATATACCAAATACATAAAGTGCCGCCATATACCATATAATACATACAGCGTGCCGCCATATACCATATAATACATCAGTGTGCCCATATACCATATACTACATACAGCCGTGCCCATATACCATATAACACAGACATGCCACATATAAACAACAGCGTGCACCATATACCATAATACATACAGCGTGTCCTCCATATACCATATGAATACTACACGTGCCGCCATAACCATATATACAGACAGTGTGCCGCCATATACCTATACATACTACAGGTGCCGCCATATACCATATATACATACAGTTGCCACCAATAATACAGCGTGCCACCATAACCAATAATACATACACGCGTGCTCATACCATATAATACATACAGCTGCCGCCATATACCATATAATACATACAGCGTGCCGCCATATACCATATAATACATACAGCGTGCCGCCATATCCCATATAATACATACGCGTGCCGCCATATCATATAATGCATACAGTGTGCCGCCATATACCATATAATACATACAGGTGCCTCCTATACCATATAATACATACGCGTGCCGCCATAACCATATAAAATACACGTGCGCCATATACCATATAATACATACAGCGTGCCGCCGCCATATACCATAATATACATACAGCGTGCCGCCATATCCCATATAATACATACATTGGCCGCATATACCATATAATACAGACAGTGTGCCGCCATATACCATATAATACATACAGTGTGCGTCATATACCATATAATACAAGCGTGCCGCCATATCCATATAATACATACAGCTGCCACCATATACCAATAATACATACAGCGTGCCGCCATATACCATATAATACATACAGCGTCCACCATATACAACATAACTACCGCGTGCCGCCATATACTATATAATACATACAGCGTGCCCCATATCTATAATACATACAGCGTGCCCCCATATACCATATAATACTACACGTGCCGCCATATACCATATAAGACATACGCGTGCCGCCATATACCATATAATACATACAGCGTGCCACCATATACCATATAATACAACAGCGTGCCGCCATATACTATATAATACACAGCGTGCCCCCATATACTATATAATCATACAGCGTGCCCCATATACCATAATACATACAGCGTGCCGCCATATACCATATAATACATACAGCGTGGTCCATCTACCATAAATACATACAGCGTGCTGCCATATACCATAAATACAGACAGCATGGTGCCATCTAGTAATTTTACATGGTGGCACGCTGAATGTACACACATACATACACATATATAAACAGTATATACAGCAAATATACACACATACATTACAGAACATATATATATTACACACATACCAACACACACACGAGACATCTATGCATACTTCACACACACACCACATATATATACATACATAGGAGTTACCTAACTCTTCTTCTTTCTTTTCTCGTCTGCCTTGTCCTCGGGGGGCTGGGGAAGGGTTGCCGGGGACGTGACGCATCGCCCGGGGTGGGGAGGGGGAACGGTGAGTCAGAGCCGGGGGGGGGGGGCGACGACCAGCGCGGCACTTGGCTGGGGCAGGAAACTGGTACCTGTGCCGGCGGTAGATGTGATAGGCGGGCTGCGGGGGGGGGGGGAAGTGTCGGCCGGCACGCAGGTACATGTGCAGGAAACGCGCGTGTTGAATGGATGGGCGGGCCGCTGGGGGAAGGGTCGGCCCGCGCGCTGTTACCTGTGCCGGGTGTTTGGATGTGATAGGCGGGCCGCTGGGGGAAATGTCGGCCTGCGCGCCGCCACAGGCGCCGGCCGCCGCCGGGTGAATACGATGGGCGGCGGTATTGTCCGGGGGGGTTGGGGGCGGTAAAATGTGCTAGCTGGAACCCATGCCAGTGGGCAGGAGCCCGACGCCGCCCCCTAGTCTAGCAGGAGGCGTGCCGTCTGAGGCGAGAATCTCAACTCGCCTCATGGCTGGTGCGCCCCTGGATAGAGGTTGTGTCAAATAGTTACACCTGGTTGGTGCTATTGGGTTTTTATGCTTTTTTAAAATTCAATAATTCAGACCAATGAAAAGGATGATGATATGGCCTGTGACAATACAAACTCTGTGAATCAGAATTCCTCCAAAAAAAACATAAAAAGTAAGGATGCACTGTGATGATCGTTTCACAATGAATTCAGGATATAAAAGGTTTAGGACCACATACTAGGTCCTACGGCCATGGTATTAAAGGCATTGTCCAGTGACAAGATAGTCCCTGTCCGCAGGGACTATAGGGGGACTGATAAATAAATATCCACACAAAAAATTGTTATCACAATCAGGGAATTCCAAGTCCCTTAAAAAGTATGTAACTTGCGTTCAAATGACTATATGTCAAAGGGGGCCCAGTACACATTGCACCAGTCTGTGATTTAGTACCAATTTCAGTGTGTATGCATATATATCATGTCACATGCATCAATACATGGTAGATCTGATCTATCGCCTGCTGCAGCATATTTCAGACAGCTAGATTATTGTGTAAGGTAATGTCTGTCATGTAATAACCTCTGTGACATCCCTTTAAACTGCAGAAATAAAATAAATGCCACAATCGGATTTTAGTTACACCCTCAGATCAAAAACTATAGTGCTCGACTGCAACCTTAATAAGTTTTATTTTGGTAGACGATATGAAAAACATAAGCAAATATTTATTGTCAACTTAATACACAATTATTAAAAAAGAAAATGTTTTTGATTCAGGAGCATCATAAAGTACTGTACAGAATTAGGATGAAAGTCCTTTTTTTAATAGAATTGGTAGCTTTGGTACCACCTGCACACTGAGTTTTTGTGCTACAGAGTGGATTCTACTCGGGACTTTAGCGCAACATAGTATGATACCAACCATTTTTATTCACAATGAATGAAACTATACAAACATATTTATTCTCCAGCTCAGCATATCTCCCCTTTTATCCTGTGCTGCCATCATATAAGGAGTACTAAGGTGACCTCATATAAACTGCCTCCATTCTACCAGGCTGTTCTACCCATACTATGCTGAAATTGGTATGTATGACACTATTCAATGTGATTACTTATGTGACAGACAGGAGGAAATGTGACTTCCCCTTCCTACTTTACTTCTGTTAGGCAGCAAATAATTAGGCAAAAAGAATCACGCAGTGATATCAGCCACCAGTGTTTCTCTTCCCAATGATCCTCTGTTCATACAGGCAGTGCAGGTATCTGGTTAGTCCACCATTAGGCATAACTCCAAACCGCCCCAGATTCAGCGGGACAGTCCTGAATTTTGGCACTCTGTCCTGTCCAGTCGGGGGGTGGGGGGGATGTGTCAGGACACCAGCTCTGCTGCCATACTCTGTCTGACGGCTTCACTGCTATATACAGCAGAAGAAGAGGATAGAGGAGCTCCTGCGGGGGAACAGGGGAAATTGAGTATCTGCGTTTGTTTTACTGTTGGGGCACAATATGAGAGGGAGCTGCTGGGGGGACAATAAGAGGGGGAACTTCTCGGAGTGCACAATAAAAAGGAGCTGCTGCGGGCTCTATAAGAAAAGGAGATGCTGGGCAGGCACATTAGGAGGGGAAACTGCGTGGAGGTACTATAAGAGGGGGAAATGTTGGGTTTCAAAATAATAGGGGGAGCTGCTGGGGGGCTTTAATCCCGTATGATGGGAAGCTGGGGGCACAATATCAGAGGGGCTAAGCGCACTTCATCTTTTGTCCCTCTTTCTCTCCTGCAAAAGTTGGGAATTATGCATAAGGATTTCCTAAAGGAGCCCAACTATGGCCAATCATAGCCAAGTTGCTAGGGGCAACAGTTTTCCGGATTGGCTTTTTCGGCCACCAAACCGGTAATATGCCCAGATCTTGCAGGCAGAACTCGAACTGAATCTGCCTGAGGCCTCCTCATCTGTATCCAGCTTCTCTGTGGTGTTTAACATTAAAAGCAAATGTAAAAGTAAAAGTGGAGTAGTTTATTATGAAAACCAGATATCTGTTATTGCTGCTTTATAGGCTTTAGGAATATTTTTGGAAAAACATATATATATACAAGACTATATATCAAATAGCTTACAAAATAATGTACAGTTGCATACCCAGAAATAAAATCTGGCCTAAATGAAACTTTCTTAAAATACTATGTACAAAAAAAAATTAAAAAAACCAAAAGGGTCATTTGGGATAGCTCTGTTCAGCCATCAAGATGTCATCTATGTGCTGGTTTCATTCAACTTGGCAGTCATTTACAATTTTATTGTTGAAAGGGCTTTACGCAGCGTCAACCTTCAATTATGTAGAATCCAGGGAACATTAGGTGTGACATTCCAGTTTCATGATCTTTTTTTAAGACACTGCGTATGTGATAAGTCCAGAGAAGACGGCAAAGTGCTTAGACTTCAAATAAGTCAACGGAATAGTCTTTTCTCTCGAAAGTTAAGGATATTCTTGTTTGTAGTCTTCAGTTATACTGGATCAGGAGAATCTGGCACTGGTTCTGTAACACATTATGTAATGGGTTATGGAAGCCTTTTCAATAAAGAAATACTCTTTTATGTTTCGGTTTGAAGATCTGATCATTAAGCACATTGATAAGCAGCAGTCAAGCTAGATTATCTACAGAGATGTAATGTATTGGGCTCTTCAGTTACAAGAGAGGCCTGGGTGTGGTCACCTAAAGAAATGTAAGATTCATGATGTGTACAGATGGTATATTCTAAAGTGAGCTGAAAACTCCCAATAGCTTTAGAGTACAGCCACATGTATCGTACAGGGGTGTCCAAACAGTGCATCAGTTTTGCTTAGTATGGTTGGGTTCACAGCACAAATATTGCACTGGTTGAGCGTTTATTCCAAGAAAGCTCCGAATGTATATGCTAAATGTATATACTGGCAGACAGAGCCATCTTTTTTGCGTCTGTATGCATGATAAATGCAGGATGAAAAAACACAGCTAGCTGTGTTTTTCCATTCTGCTTTCTGCTAGAGAGAGAAGTGTACACTCTCAGCGGAAGCTTTTAGTGGCTATGGGGGACAGATGCAACTGTATTTCATCCACCTCTGGCCGCTGATGAGCAAATACTCTGGGTCTTTCCCCTGTAACTAACATTGTAACTATCATTGGCTAAACTTCGGTTGTATCCACTTTACTGAATGTAGACATGTCTTACCAAGTTCCCATGGAACCAGGGGCTTAACAGGGAGACACAGGGCCCCATAGCAGACATCTGAATTGGCCCCCGCTTCCCACTTAAATAATATACATATTTGTAATACTCATGCAAGTTATAATCACACATTTATACACGTATGCACACACATATAGAACATATACCTATTCATAAACAGTGCCATTTACAAATGTACAGAATATACATACGCATACAGTATATACATAGGCCATACATCATATACACATACAGCATATACACAGATATGATTATATATATATATATATATATATATATATATATATGTGTATAAAATGGTACAATGTGGAGCATATTATGCATATAATGGTGCACATCCTTAACTCTTTAGTGTGTCTGGTCGGATGACGGGGCCCCCTTACATTGTGGGCCCCATAGCAGATGCAATGGCTACTAACACTGTAGTTCCCCTGCGTGCAATTCGGCTCATGAGAACTTATTTTATTCTAACTCTATACGACATGACTTTGGCAGTATAGAGTTATAAAAATTATGTTTATCAATCTGGATCGCTGAGGCTACATCACCTTGTTATAATTAATTCACTCCCCCCATTACTATACAAGCGCCGCCTGGTCCCGCCCATCCACAGTGCATAGAGCAGCTGATGTGTAGGACCAGGCACGACTTGTATCATCCTATGGAGCATATTTCCCAAGGAACTGCTTAGCAGGAAACGTCTACTATTAGTAAAGCTGATGGTAGATGTCCTTCAAGGCTTCAGGTGGCATCTTACCAAGTGAAGGGAAAAAAACTTCATTGGGTCCAGGCGGAGAGAGAGGAGTGTTGGGTTCAGAGAGCAGATGACGACCAGAATCTGATTGCTGCCGACTGGACATAAAGATGAGTCTGGGTCTCTGCTCAGTATTTGCAGCAGGGGGATCATCAAAGACAGGATTCTCAAAACCATCAATACCCGCTTCACTAAAAGAGCACACAAGTCATGGTGAAACATGACATAAACTATTATATTTTGCATTTACTGTAAAACACATCTTCAGATCTGTGACAAAGAAAATGCCTATGACTCGAATCACCAATTTAGTGCAGAACATGATGTTACTGTATATAATGTTACACAAATTAAATGCTGCAGAAACACGAGGGTCCCCTAAGTAACTGCATAGTAATAGGACAGGCAAAAATAAGGACAACTTAAACTATTGTTATTTGTAGCTCTGCATACACAGTCTTCTAGGCCTATCGCTTTACAGTGCATAATCTTTTTATTTTTATAGAGATGCTTATCTAAACATACTTTCAGTGCTTAGTTCTATTAAACTAAACCTTTGAAGATATTTTTTTAAATTCAGAAATGAATAAGAGCAGATGATAACATTAAAACATTCTGATATGCTTCTTTAAAAAATATACTTCTGCATTAAAAAAAAAAACATGTAACTTGTCTGTGCCGTTCACTAACTTCTCAGCTCTCAGCCCCCAACCTCTGTGCTCCTGTACAACGTCTCTATGGCAGCTCACCACACTGTGAGCTCTGTCCTTGTGTGAGTGAAGGAGCAGGAGGTAAGAGTTGTACAGGAGCACAAGGTGGGGGCTGAGGAGTGATTGAGCAGCACAGAAAGTCACATGTTTTGTATTTTTTTTTAAATGCAGCCAAACCAAAACAAACCTGGGTCTCCGAATAGGATTCTATCAGGGTGAAAGGTAAGTTGAAACACACAATTATATAGTAATGCAAATGCACAGAAAAGGCAGGCAGATTTGCAATGCAGGTGTAATGGGCTTTTGCATCCTGTCTTTAGTGAAAATGAGGTCCCTGGTGACAGGTTCCCTTTACGTCATTAGAAACTGTCAGTGTGAGTATATGAGAGGAAACTGATTTATACACATTACTAAAAGCAGGAAGAGTGACAGGGAAAAAATGATGAACTCCTTTTTTCTCTCTCTCTCTCTCTCTCTATATATATATTTGGCCCCCAAATAACAGTCATAGCTCTTTTTTTCTACATAACCCTTGCATACCTTTTGATTCAATCTCCCACATTAGTTGCCGTAAAAATCAGTTGTAAAAAATATGCTAATGAGTCTGAAGTGCTGCATTCCAGATCTCTTCCATGCTTCAACAACAGCACTTTATCTATGCTACACACCAAACTTTAGATATGCCCTCTTCCTCTTCCAAAAATGTCTTCATTCCTCCAACGCAACCATTTTCTTGCATGATGCCATACAACTGTGGTAAAAATATTGCTGTCTGATGGTCCCTTCCCTCCATTGAAAGAATCCTGGCTTTATCAGGGTGTACTAAAAGCTACCACAATGAAGGTAAGGAGACAATATGTACCAAGATCTAGCAAGAGGACACTGACATGGAGGACAGAGGAAGGTTCAGAAGAGGAGGTGGGCGTTTCTGAAGTTTGTCAAAGGACTTCAGACTCGCTAGCATATTTTTTAAATGGGATTTTCAAGGGGATAGTGATGCTGAAGATTTAAAGGGGTTATCCGGGTTTTAAAAATAACTGAGGCCCGGGCTGGGGAGGGCTAGTTAAACATAATAAACATCTACTTACCTCGTCCGGCGCCGCCGATGTCCCGCTCCGCGGCCGGCCGGCCGGAAGGTCCTATCCGACACCATCTCTCAGCACTTACAACGCTGAGAGATAGGGACGGATAGGAGGAGCCGGCCACATCTCGGACCGGAAACTCCTTGTGCGCAGCTTCCGTGCCCCTGTAAACAAACAGGGGCATGGATCAAACTGACCGCGGCGCGGGACATCGGCGGCGCCGGAGGAGGTAAGTACGGGTTTATTATGTTTAAATATCCCTCCCCAGCCCAGCCATAAGAAATTTTTAAAACCCGGATAACCCCTTTAATCAAAAGGTATTTATGGGTTGTGTCTGGTTTTGGTTTTGGTTTGGTTTATCATCTGCATGATTAATTTATTAATTGAATATTCATAATATCTACTAATGGCCATATAATTATGGACTGAAATCAATTATGTTTTAGATTTAATTTGGTTTTCATTTGCACATAAAAAGATATAAATGAAGAAATGACACAGTAGAATAAAGTACTTTATATTACCTGTCCATCCTTACTAACTCTTGTGCCCCTATGAGAAAAAGGAGAGAGAAATTTGTTTTTATGTCTTCCATTATTGCTCATCAATTTGCTGTACATATTTATATACAATAGCAATTTTAGGGTTTATTCAGACTGGCATGTCCGTTCCACATTCACAGAAATGCATACTTTACACTCCGTGTTGTTGTCAGTAAAAAAAACCTGTTACCCTGAAAAACTGATGAAAAAATGTACTACATATGGATCCATATGCGGTGCATTTTTTGCAGTGATTGACCAGTATGAAAGACCATGGCCTGCAAATGAGAAGATAATTCTGCATGCATAATTTTTCATTTCTTGTTGGCCTCTGTTCTAGTATATTGAATATCCCATAAAAACAATGTGTGGAGAAATTATTGTTATATCTAATTTGTTATATCTAATGATACATGCAATTTAAGGTCTTTAAAAATTAAGATCCTGCCCAGCCCTAACACTAAAGGCAAATAAAGGAAATTCCTGAATGTTTAAAATCATTCATTTAGTGTGGCCTTCGTTATGTTCTATGCAAGGTTCCTAATGTTTATGTCTTAAACTGTAATTCCAATTGCCAAATGTGATTCCCTGTTTAACAACAGCAGAACTATGCTCATATTACACTGCTCAACCTTTACCTTCCAGAGTTATGAAATTTTCTGTTCTGAAGGTATTCTTCTTGTATCTGCCCTGAAACTGAGTCAAATTTAGGCTGCCCACAGTTCTCATAATGACTTGTTTTTTTCTCATTAAGTAATTTAACAGTAAATCCATTGAGATTCGTACAGGTAAATCCACTGAACACTTCATAGTGTACATACAAGATGTATATAGTGAATAGCGTGGCAGCTTTCATCACATGGAGTAACATGCAGAATGTAATAAGTAGTAGAAATCGGCAGTGAAATAGTTTGTAGTGTGTAGTCTGTGCTGTTTGAGCACTAAGATATAATAAATTCTCTATTGTACAGACAGAGTCCAGCGAGTGGAAGGTGGGGGAGGGGAAACAATTGAGGTTTCCTACGTCACTATTCTGTGTGAGAGACATATGCATCCACATATCTGCACACACTCCGCTCTCAGTTATACACAAAGAGCCTTGCTACATGACCCTCCCCATCCCCACCTGTGAGTGTATAGTTGTTTACAATATGGTTTCACACGGCTTTTCAACACAAGAAGGGGCAAAAGCTACTTCAGGAAAATGCTAAACTGGGAAGCATAGCAAAGAAACTGCCCGATATAGGTAATCAAATTAATAGCAAAATTTGTTCTACATCCCAATAGCTAATGATTTGTGGAAAAAAAAATATTGGAGTTGCGTTTAAAAGCATGGAATTGATATCTTGTATACTTACTTCGATTGGTGACTGCTTTTCTCTGTTTATAAACCAGCACTAGTATGAGAGGCATACACAGGATTCCAACTATGCAGGCCACAATTGCCAAGGCTGCTGCTGTTGTACCTGAAGATTACGGAAACATTATATTAAATGTGTTTCAATGGCCCCAAATCAGGTTGTAGATGTGCATTTTGCAAAATGTGTTCTTTGGAAAAGGCCTCATGCACATGAAAGTGAGCACTTTGTTGGGCACGAACCCCATTGATGAGTGCAATGCACACAGTGCCTCCACCAAACCCATCATAGCCCAATTCTCTGTGAGATTCAAAAAAAAAAAAAATTCAGTGTGCATGAGGCCTAACAAAAACCATTCACGTAGGCAAAATATTTAAGCCCCCTCACCATCACTCTCCTGGTCACGTGAATGAAATGAGCATGTTTGAAGATTAGGGTCATCTAAAATATAAGAAAGAGAATTACATTTTGGTATTAACACAAGGAAACCAATTTTGTAACAACTGGTAATAGCTTAAAATAGATGCTACAATTCAACATCATGAATGGGGCAAACCATGGTTGAGCTTTAGCGTTAATGGTGTTGCCCACATACAGAAATTCCTGTTCTGTGTAATGCAGTGACATAGTAGCTCTGCTGATCCTCCAGAATCTTACACTGATGGTCTATCGAAGGGGCAGGCAAACATTGGTATATTATATAAACCCATTAGATTTGAATCTATCGCAAAGAAAACACAGTCTTATTTGGGCTTAATAGATATATTCTGATTAAAATTTTATATACACCTGCAATACACCTTTGGTTGTTAAAGGAAATCTACCATCAAAATCCATCATGATAAACCAGGGACAGTTACTTATAGATCCAGACACTATGACTGTGGTAATCTTCTTATATTTGTTATCCATGGCCACTTTTTAATGGAAACTGTCCCAACATTATTCAAAAATACAAGTGACTGGTTTCTATAGTGCCCTATTAACTAAGTGTCACTCTACTTTTACCTTAATTGTTTCCCTCACATCCCCATATCCCCAATTTATGTTTTTCTATCTGACATCAGAGGGTGCGTGTCCTGCTCATCCGGCCCTTCCCATTTACTCCTCCCCATTCCATATGCCTTCTCACCATTAAGCATTCATGTCATATGACTCATCTGAGGTCCTTTACCCTGGAGTCTGCAAAGTCTACCCCATGTATGTATCTTATCACATGAAATCACAGCAGCCTCCATGCACTTCTACTGCTCCACATCCTCCATGGAGGCTGCTGTGATTTCATGTGATCAGATCTCTCTCTCAACTTTCCACCAAGGCATTGTGTAAAACATTTGACTCAGAATTTCATGTAAACAGTGCTGTATTTGCCTGTAGCTGAATATTGGCAGATGGTCCCTAAGTACAAGTGGATTTAATTTATGCTCACTAAAAGAAATATACCTTATGACATTTATAAAATTTTTAATACGTTTCAGATCAACGTTACCTCTTTTGACCTCAAAATCCATATAGCTGTGTGCTACATGTTGATGATGATGTTTCTCATATAGAAAACAGCAGTAACCTCCACTGTCCGATTCTGTGACATTGATAAAAGATTTGTGAAACGTCTTGCCATGTAGAACTCCCCCTTTATGTGGTTTGTGCCAGTCACTTTCTGTTCTGTTATCTGAATTTCTTCTGGCGGTGCAGTCTGGGTTTCTTTCCTTTGTATAGGTCCACTGTATGGCCAGCTGTTCATGTTGTTCCTTTGGATGTCCAGTGATGATGCACGTGAGGTTAACATTTTGCCCTACTGGACAAATATACTTTATGTATTGAGCAGAAACAGAGTATGCATCTATTTGATCTGCAGGAAAATGAGAAAAAAGACAAGGACAAGTTTATATGAGGAGACTTTGTAAATCTTGAGGGGTGTCGATTGTAAACAAGTTGAATATATAGAATGTGGGACAATTAAAAGGGTACTCCCACGAGGACAGATTCTCAGATGTACTCAGGATGACAAAATAACACACGCATTTCACAGATAAAAGTCCAAACTCTCTCTGTCCTGATGTTTAAAATTATGGTTGCCCCCGGATACGACCATAAATCTTCCGACTATGGTCAGATTTTTCTCATGAATAGCTTCTACAAAATGCAGTGCTCTTTTCCTCCTGCCCCTCCCCCCTGCATTGCAAGACACAGGCACTTCCTGCCAGCAAGCAGCATCATGCAGAGACTTACTCTACAAACTACAGGAAAGATAAGGTCAAGGTAAGAGAGGCATATAGCAGAGCTGACAGTGTATGTTATAGGGTAATTGTGTTTTATATCCATTCCATGGATCTCACCATCTCTCATCTCTGATAATAATTATTATTAATAATAATAATTCCTTTATTTATATAGCGCACACAGATTACGCAGTGTTACACAGAGCTTGCTAAATCGGTCCCTGTCCCCAATGGGGCTCACAATCTAACCTACTGACCAGTATGTTTTAGGAGTTGGAGAGGAAATCACACGAAACCCAGTGAATGTTTATAAGCTAAATAAAAGTGTAGATAAATCCTGTCCCCTGATATTCTAATTGTCAATACACAGCACCTCATAGCACAGAGGAATCAGGAAGTGTCTGCTTAGAGATAGGAGCTAAAACAGCAATGAAACTGAGTAAAATTAGGATGTTCTCTAAATGACTAGGGTGATTATATTTGTTATACATGGGCTCCTTCCTTCTCAAATCAATGTCTTAAATTATGCAAATGAGTCACAAGGGCTCCTGTGGGGAAGGGCATTACAGTGACTCTCTGTGTTGTAGCTTAACAGGCTGCTATACTATTCAAGGGCACTTCCCCTTACTACTTTGTACTGCAACTTCCTCTGCCGCAGTGAGATTACAACAGGCAGAGGGAGGGGGAGTGCTGAGGGGGAGACAGTGTAACAGGCTATGAAGCTACAGCCTAGGGGTGCTCTGGTAACCTGTAATCATGAGTGCAGTGAGCACATAGTAGGAGAGGAAAAATTGCTCCTGAACAATCAAACAGCCACGTACAACTCAGAGGGCTTCTTGTAACAACCCCATAGCCCTTCTAGCTCATTAGCATAATTTTACAAGTTGATTTTAGAAGGAAGGAGGCCACGGATAACTAATATAAGAAGATCGCCACAGTCACAGTGCCTAGATAGAAGTAGGTGACCTTGGTTTATCATGCTTTACATTGATGGTATATTTCCTTTAAGTTTTTCATCTTTCAAGATCTTCAGATGCAATTCCATAGTTTTCATTTCAGTATGTTCATGTTCTGTAAAGTATATGCTATAATTCTCAGTGGAAATACAATGAAGCTGAAAACTGCACATATCTGGTTAACACATCCTGTTTACAATAAGATGTTACACATTACTTTGTGATCTGGTTTCCTTGAGAACACAAAATACAAAGAAGTGATCTAGTGATAGGATTGTGCTGCTGTTTTGTCACTAGTTACTTGACACTGCTCTAAATTTGTACAGTGGAGGAGATTCTTTCTGCCTTCCACACCAGTTTTGTTTTCTCCGAGTGTAGAATACTGGATCCCTATAGGAAACAAGCTGCCAATGTATTCCTTTACATTCTAGGAGGAATAATATACAAATGGCACAATACAAAGTTATAAGAGAATTGAGTTTACGCAAAAGTACAGTCATCTTACTCAAGTTCCTCATGTCCAAATTAACCCTTTCATGACCAACATACACCTATCTACTTCCCTTTTTGTGCATGTTTTGAGCAGGGCCGGTTCTAGACAAATTGGGGCCCTGGGCAAAACTAAAAGTGGGGCCCCAAAATAAAACAATTTTATGACAAGTGGCTCCCTTTAGTTTGGTAAAACAAACTGTAATCTGGAAGGCGATAAACAGATTGATGATAGGCAGCACAGTGGTTCCGTGGTTAGCACTACAGCCTTGCAGCGCTGGTCATCATCGGCAAAGAGTTTGGGTCCTCCAGTTTCCTCCCACACTCCAAAAATTACTGGTTGGTTGAATAGATTGTGAGCCCCATGGGGACAGGGACTGATTTGGCAAGCGCTGTGTAATCTGTGTGCGCTATATAAACAATTATTAATTATTATGATAGAAGATAAATATGAAAGCTGATAGAGATTTCTAGATGCAGAGCTATAAAGTAGATGATATACACTCACCGGCCACTTTATTAGGTACACCTGTCCAACTGCTCGTTAACACTTAATTTCTAATCAGCCAATCACATGGCGGCAACTCAGTGCATTTAGGCATGTAGACATGGTCAAGACAATCTCCTGCAGTTCAAACCGAGCATCAGTATGGGGAAGAAAGGTGATTTGAGTGCCTTTGCACGTGGCATGGTTGTTGGTGCCAGAAGGGCTGGTCTGAGTATTTCAGAAACTGCTGATCTACTGGGATTTTCACACACAACCATCTCTAGGGTTTACAGAGAATGGTCTGAAAAAGAAAAAACATCCAGTGAGCGGCAGTTCTGTGGGCGGAAATGCCTTGTTGATGCCAGAGGTCAGAGGAGAATGGGCAGATTGGTTCGAGCTGATAGAAAGGCAACAGTGACTCAAATCGCCACCCGTTACAACCAAGGTAGGCAGAAGAGCATCTCTGAACACACAGTACGTCGAACTTTGAGGCAGATGGGCTACAGCAGCAGAAGACCACACCGGGTGCCACTCCTTTCAGCTAAGAACAGGAAACTGAGGCTACAATTTGCAAAAGCTCATCGAAATTGGACAGTAGAAGATTGGAAAAACGTTGCCTGGTCTGATGAGTCTCGATTTCTGCTGCGACAATTGGATGGTAGGGTCAGAATTTGGCGTCAACAACATGAAAGCATGGATCCATCCTGCCTTGTATCAACGGTTCAGGCTGGTGGTGGTGGTGTCATGGTGTGGGGAATATTTTCTTGGCACTCTTTGGGCCCCTTGGTACCAATTGAGCATCGTTGCAACTCCACAGCCTACCTGAGTATTGTTGCTGACCATGTCCATCCCTTTATGACCACAATGTACCCAACATCTGATGGCTACTTTCAGCAGGATAATGCGCCATGTCATAGAGCTGGAATCATCTCAGACTGGTTTCTTGAACATGACAATGAGTTCACTGTACTCAAATGGCCTCCACAGTCACCAGATCTCAATCCAATAGACCATCTTTGGGATGTGGTGGAACGGGAGATTCGCATCATGGATGTGCAGCCGACAAATCTGTGGCAACTGTGTGATGCCATCATGTCAATATGCACCAAAATCTCTGAGGAATGCTTCCAGCACCTTGTTGTATCTATGCCACGAAGAATTGAGGCAGTTCTGAAGGCAAAAGGGGGTCCAACCCGTTACTAGCATGGTGTACCTAATAAAGTGGCCGGTGAGTGTATACAGTATATGGATATGAGAGAAATACACTAGAACAGAAATAGATTGATTGATAAATAGAGAAAAAGCGAGATATATAAATGTTCAGATTACAGGAGATAGATATATAGACAGGACAGAGATGATAAGCATCTTCACCCGGGAATTCAACAGTCAGGTATTTCTGGATATTTTGTCGCATTATTGACCTAGGCAATTTTTACAATTTTGGCGTTTAAAATTAAACTAAAAAAAAATTAAAGTTACCCAACAAACCACATATTTTCTGAGGGCAGACACTTGCCCCATTTTCAAAATTGCATTAAAGAGTTTATAGACATAGGCGCCTTCATGCAATTTTGAATCAAACTCAAACATTTTATAAAAACGAAATAGTTAAAATTTGACTTCGATGGCAAAAAATGTTCTCCAAACAGAAAATATTTACCTTCACATCTCCTAAATGTAATAGAGTTCACAATATCACTAAAACTGTAATAACTAGATATCTGCTTTTCAACTAGAAATTCCATTATCTGTGAGGAGCACAGCAAATTCTCCCTGCAGCCTGATGGCTAAGAATCTGGTGGGGGGGGGGGGGACTTCAGAGGGCTGTATCTTTGGCTTTGTGACACAGGACATCACTTCTTTTTTCCTAAGAAGAGAGTCTCCTCTTTTATATGAATCCACATTTGTGTTTCTAAGTGTAAGGAAAACAGAGATATTATCGGTTAATTTGCCGTCGGGAGTGATTGTTATATATAAAAATGGCACCTGATATTCTCACTTTAAACCTGAATATCTCTGGATCCCTGGCACCTAGAAACAAAATTCAGGATTCATTTGAAAGAAGAGATTCTCCACTTTCAGTGGGCCCTGGGCAATTGCCCACTTTGCCTACCCATAGCGCCGGCCCTGGTTAATGTGGTAAATGTGGTAAAAGTGGTAAATGTCTAATGGCTATATCTTCTGAACCATGACACCCTGAAACAGTTCTGGTTCCATATTAAAGTGGAGAATCTCCTGCTTCCAAAAATATGGAGATAAGCAAGTAGGGCCCTATCCACAGAATAGTGCCTAACTTGCTGATAGGTCTCTGTGCTGGGACCCCCACGAATCAGAACAAAGGGGGTCCGATGTATAGCCGAGCGCCATACTGAGATCCCCACCGATCTGCACATAAAGCATGTTCATGCACGGAGACAGAGCTGAAAGTCTGAAGTACATCCACACTCTGAATCTGTAGCTCAATCTGGGGAAGGGCAACAGTTTGACATTGTACATATTTTTAACACATTTTTGTAAAGATTTATTAAATACATATTTATTGGGGGGAAAAGAATATTTTTTCACATTTCTATAATTTCTAATTTTATAAATAAAATACATGAAATGTCCTAACAAGTTAAAACCTCAAGTGTAAAAAAAACTGAGTAAAAATTTAAAGCTGTTCAAAACATATAGTCATTAGAAGAGCAGAACAGAACTAAAAAATATGACCTGTGCATTGAGATGACCATTGGCCATTAAAGGGTTAATAAATTCCTCTTTTTCCAGGCTTCCAATGCAGAAGTACAATACATGAAGGTGACCACATAAGACATTTACAAGAGACTTGTGGTTCTCTCTACTTCTTACCAGGAAGTCTGACAGAACTTGTATTTAGAGAAGTTATTTATTGGGGATAAAACTTAAAGGGAACCTGTCACCAGGAGACCCATTTTAATCACTCCCCACAGAGCATAGTACATACACTGCCAAAGTGTTTTTGTATTAAAAATTGGTTTTACAGAAAAAAAGATATGTTTTATTGTACCTTCCATTAGCATGTGCTGTGTGACTAGGCAGTTGCCAAATGGGAGGGTCTGGAAAGGAGCAGTTCCCCCCACCCTTGGGGAACAGCTACTCCATGTGACCTTTTCAAATATATGAAAACACCCATCACTGGGCTTAGTGATGCCCCCTGCTCCTCTACAGCCAATCCCGAGTGTGGGGAGTTATTCATATATTTGAAAAGGTCACATGTTTCCCAAGGGTGGGGGGAACTGCTCCTTTCCAGCCCCTCCCATTGGGCAACTCCCCTTTCCCTGCAGCAGCTCCTCTCTGCTTTCCTTCGGCTGCATGGAGCTCTGACGCCAGCTCTCAGATTTATCATTGTAATCAGCTTGGCCCCGGCCAGGGGTTTAACTTGAGGGGTTGAAGAGGTTGTGGTCGCACCCGGGCCCAAGAGGTTTAGGGGGGTTTTATGGTGTCACTTTCCCATATGAGAAGACTATTACTATAAACCATACATTATAGTCGGGGTCCTTGCACAGTCTTTGCACTGGGGTCCATCAGCTTCTAGTTACTCCACTGGCCCCGGCACACACCTCCCACTGGGCAGGACAGCATAGAAGAGTCCAAAAACCAGGACTGTCCGGATGGATCTAAGACAGTTGGGAGAAATGCATTACAGGGCGCAGGCGCTGTGGCTATGGGAGGGATCACTGTGGCTATGATTACAATTCATAACAGATGCAAAATCCTAGTTAAGAAGTAGCAATGGCAATCATTTTATGGTTGGGGGTCACCACAACATGATGAACTGTATAAAAGGGTTGCAACATTTTTACTGAGGAAGCTCCAATTATCAATTGCCCAACTTTCCCAAGCTGTCAATCCTCTACCAACAACATCATGCAGTGACTGTGAACAGTCATATTCTGTGCCGCCAGTAGATGGCAGCATCACTAGTCATGTAGCCTTCAGACTAGGGAAGAGTTTTCTACACTAATGGAAGGAGGAACTTGCGTTAGCACAATTCATGAACTTTTCTTGTGTTTTACTGAAAGTAGACAATTGTATTTGTATTAAGAAATGACTAACAATGGCATAAACACCTATAAAGTTTGCTTGTAGCATTTACTATAGAGTAAATGACTTGAGACCAGATCTGCTGACTCCATGAACTATTTGTCTTTACATCCATCAGAATTAGTATAACACATGTGTACAATGACTGGTTCCAGGTGTTAAATGACTGATTTTAGAGCAATAGACACATGTCAGTCTCATGAGACAAGTGGTGTTAAATATATCTAGTAAAGTGTGCTGAGGATGCACAGGATGCAGGTAGATTGCCTAAAGATTTTCTGCAAAACCGCATGTGGTTTCAGACACCTCTGCTCAGTCATCTGCTGCCGGTCTTCTGTGAGTGCTAAACACTCCCCTGTATATACCTAGAGTGGGATAAACCTCACATCGGGCTACATGCAGGGGTGCTGAATGCTATCTCTCCGCTGACTACCTTTCTTAAAGGGATTGTCGGACATTAATAATAACATGGTTGGTGGGCCGGGGAAGACTGTGAGAAAAAAACCCAATACTTACCTCTTGGTGTCCCGTGCCGCCTCCCATCCCTGCTGTGCTCCTGTTGTTCAAAGTGGCACGACAGCTCCGACAACTTCCAGCAGCCTGGCGCGCCCACCCGTCTCCAGTCCCAGTGCCTGCTACTGTGCTGGGACATCGGGACAGGTGGATTTGCCAGATGGGCAGTGCTGTCATAGCAATGGGTGGCACGGGACACTGGGGGTGCCAGAGGTAAGTTTAGGTTTATTTTTTTACCACATTCCCCCTAGCCCATCAGGGGGAAATTTTTTGAAATGTTGGACAACCCCTTTAATTCAGATGGATGATTTTATGGTTTTCATCAGTGGGAGGCCACAGTGGTAAAAATACTCCACAAGGTTTACAAGATAAAAATGTGTCAAATCAAAATTCTAATTAAAATCTAAATTCAACGCATTTTTGCGCTGGCACTGACTGCTTTCTCTGGGACTATGGATAGGTGGATGGCTGTGATCCTGCTGAAATCTGGGGTTTCTGTTATTCATTGTATGGACGCAATGATTTATGGTCCTGCTACTTTCTTGACCAATGTGAACAAACACAGCAGAAAACAATAGAAACCGCACAGAGTTCATCCAGTATTTTCTTTTATTGAGGGGGTCAGGATTTGTGCCACATTATTATTACAGGTCAGCAAATCGGCCCTAAAAAGTTTGACAGCAAGTTGTTAGCACAAATTCCCAGTGATACCCAATTCAATAGGAAGCACTTTATACAAAGGTCTGGTCACTAAGGAATAGAAAGGAAGGGCTGACACTCATTTATAACAAGAACTCGCCAGGAAACTGGAGAGCATGGAAGGGAACAATGTAAAGTATTAGACCATTGTCATAGCTGGGAGAGAGAAGTGATTGTGCCGTTTCAGGGATTTTCATATTGATGACCTACCCATGGCCATTAGTGTTAGATTAGTGGGGGGCAGACACTTGGCACCCCAATTAATCTTTTGTTATATTTAGTACTGACTTTACTGGATATTGCAGCCATGTCTAGTAATGGCGGCCTACCCTGTAATAGGCCATCGCAGTTCCATATCTAATGCTCTTGTGAATATAGAGGGGCTACACATGCACCAAAATTTACCTACTGTAAACCGACAACTGGAAATCTCTTGTTCGCTAAATTAGTAATAACAGATGTATTGTTTCTATATACAGTAGATCACAGAATACAGCCCCACAAGCCCTCACATTTCTTCTACAGCCATTACCTAAAAATGATCCACAGCTATCTGCACACCGACTTACACTTTTATATATAGTGGAGGTTGAGTGTCACCATGGGAACTACGGATTCATTGCTACTATATACCATAGTACAGGCAGTCCCCGACTTAAGAATTACAGAAGACCCCTGTTAAACTGACATCTCTTCCCCATGTGACCTCTGTTACCCAGGCTGTAATGATCAGCTGTAATGTCTATAACTAAGCTTTATTGATGATCCTTGTTCCCATGACAGCACAAAATTTGATACAAATACATTATCTGGAGTTACACAAGTCCCCCCTCACGTACAAATTCAACTTAAACCTAGAGAACCGTACATAACAGTTCCCGTTCTGTGCACAGGATATGGCCCCCATACCACGACATATGGTCTGGTGCATGTAGCCTTGTGCAATATCATGGCTAAATTATTACTGGCAATGAACAGGCTTCTGGCTGCCTTGACCTTTTCTCTGACGTTGTGTCTCTCTGAGAAAAAAATGGTTATGAAACAGGGTTATAAAAACTATATGGAAAGAAGTGAATTTGAAGAATTTGTATATTGGTGGTCTAATCTGTATGGACTTCCATGTAGTTCTTATTTATGTTTGTCTACTATCAAAAAATCCATCATGATAAACCAGGAACACTTACTCATAGATCCAGGCACCGTGACTGTGGTAATCTTCTAATATTTGTTATCCATGGTCTCCTTCCTTCTAAAAATCAACTTTTAAAGTTATGCTAATGAGCCCGACAGGCTCTGGTGGGTGTTACCTCAGCCCCTCAGTGATGTTTTTTCATTGGTTGTTACAAAGAGTAGAGCATGCCTCACCCTCCCCCTGCTCTCTCGCTCCTCCCTCTGCCTGTGTAATCTAGCAGAAGCAGGAAGTGCAGGGGAAGGGGGGACCTGCTCTGCTCTGCTCATTGTAACAACCTGTGCAGCTACAGCATCACAGGGGCTCTTGAAAATCCCACCAGAATATTAGAATTGTAAAAATGTATTTTAGAAGTTTTAGTCACGGTGCCTGGATCTATGAGTGTGTCTGGTGTATCGTGAAGGTATTTTTATGGTAGATTTTCTTTAAATATGGGCTATAATGAAAAGCATTTTTTTTGCTGGATTTGCTAAAATTATACCTTTTCAATATGTTTTTCATGCACAAGAGTATGAGTCAGAAGTTACCATCACAAATGAATTCATTTAGAGGCTCTTCTACCTCTCTCATCAATGAGGGTTCAAGGCCAGGCAACCTCCACTATGACATTCAAGTACCCTAATCATACATAGAGACAGGGGTCATTGACCTCATTTCCTTTAAGCATCACTTGTTACACATAATGCACTTCTTGTGCCTAGATAGTTTATCCTCAGCCTGAAGGGATATCTATAAATCTGAAGCATCACATCCGAATCTGGGGCCTGATGTGGGCAACAACAAGCAAGCTACCTAAGCTTCATCTCTTGGGATAACTCTCTGTTTTATTTTTCTCAAATGAGGTATAAATATTTTATTAAAAAAAAGGAGTTTGTAAAAAAAAGAACTATTTTGGAACATCTTCATGAACAAAATATTTCTCCTTCCCAATCAGTTCTATAGTAACATGCTTAGAATTTAGTTTATACTCGATGCTGATAACATATGTTGATGCAGTGCTGCTCCATTTTACCATCCAGATGCCTCATATACCTAGTATCCTATGATTTCATCAGGTTAAATATTTAGATGCCATTATCTGTATGACAAAACAAAAAAGTGAGACGCCGCTCCCTGATGATAGTATGGCGTTCAGTATGTCTGCCATATTTGTCTAATGTGCTAAGAGATGGAGGCTTACAACACAAGCTCTTTATTAAGAACTGTGAGATTGGTCAGCAGTATGACCGCCCAACCATCAAACGACATCACACAGTTAGATGAGGCAAAAACAAGAAAACAGAATGTCCAGTAAATTACAATTGGAATTTTAACAGCTGGGTTAAATAAAAAAATATGGAGGTCCACAAAACTGGTACGCTTCGTTCCTTGGCCTTTATTTGTTTTTAGAGGTGGACAAGCTCTTTGTCAGATCATTAAACTTTTCCCACCAAGTTAAGGATAACGGAGTCCTGCAGGTTAACTACTTAGATCCCCTTATCTATATAAACATAGCTCCCAACTTTCTTTTAGGTAAAAGGGGGACAGAACATGCGCCGTGCGGTGGGAATTTCCCATGGGAAAATTCAGGCAGAACTTACTGATGCGATTTACACCAATGTTATATGTTCTCAAAAAAAGGGATAACGGGGAAGATGTTATATCTAGTGCTGGCTAAGGCATGGCCTGGGAAATTGTACGGTAGGTAAAAGATAGCATAGAATTGGACACCGTTCGGCTTTTAGGTGGCTTAAAGTAAACCTACCATGAGGAATCTATAATCAGAAGTCGATCTGATGGTAGCCTTCTCCTGCCTGCCTCTACTCTAATTTGTAATTTAATAATCCTGGAATCCAACCTAACTTGTTAATAACTTTATTTAAGTAATATGTAAATGAACTGCAGAGGCTACTGGGTGTGGAGTAGCCTTACTTCCCAGTGCCCGAACAGGTTAGTACACGCCCCAGTAGCCTCTGCAGTTAATTTACATATTACTAATATAACGTTTTTAACAAGTTAGGTGGGGTTCAAGGATTATAAAATTACAGTTTGGGTAGAAGCCGGCAGGAGGAATCTACCATCAGATCTACATCTCATGGTAGATTTCCTTTAAGGGATAACAAATTGCTATTGCAACTATTGCAAGGCTTGTATGTCAGCTTACAGGCTGACTCCCCACCCTCCACAAATATTTCTCAGTCTCTATTTTTGCTTTATTTTTTTTTTTACATAATTATTTTCTATGTAACACCTCATTGATACCTTCTTGTTTTAGCTGTTTATGCATTTCTATAGTTTATAGCCCTCCTTAATGTATTAAATAACCAAATAGATTTTGGTGTTGTTTCCAAACAGATACCTTAATGTGCCTCATTTATTGTGTATAAATGTATATTTTACACCTGATGCCTTTTAAGATTCTGAAAATACAGTTTACGGTTTTTATAACCCCTCCGTATTAAAGTAAAAATTGAAAATCATTATGCCGTGGTGATATTCTGCCAGTTTTACAGGACTTATTTCCAGTTGTTTACCTACACTGTTGGTAAATGTGTAACTGGGCTCTAATTAAATGACTTCTCCAACCTTCTATCCATCTTCTCCTAGCTGTACCCTTTACATTGAGGTACAGCCTATCCCTCAAACACACTTCTCCAGGAAATCAAATCTCTCGTTACTACTCTATTTCATGGCAGACCACATAGTTATATTTAAGAATCTGGTCGAATATTTAAGAAAAATGGTCTAACCTAAAGCAACAGTGCATACAGGCTTGCTAATTTTTGGGAGAGCCCAAAACAGAGCCAACAGCCTTGATAAAATATCTTCTTTTGTGGAAACTTCTGCACAATGTGACTTTTAGTAGCTTCAATAAAATGTTTTTATTTATATGTCTATTATAATATTGACTAAATTTTTTCAATGGTCTTCACATATCTATTTCTTGTGCTATATTTGAGATGGTGGTGGGGGGCTGTGTGAGGTACCGAGCCCTGATATTACATAAGCTTGAGAATACTACTGTAATTTAAAACCTATAGCAGAGCACATGCCCGACCTGTGAGACATGCGGCAGGAGAACTATATCTCTGTGTTTGGGTGGGTTTCCTCCGGTTTCCTCCCACACTCCAAAACATACTGGTAGGTTGATTAGATTGTGAGCTCCATTGGGGACAGGGATTTGGCAAGCTCTGTGCAGCGCTGCGTAATCTGTGTGCACTACATAAATAAAGAAATTATTATTATTTATGACCAAGTACAAGAAATTCAAAGAATTAAATGTAGCACAGAAATTCTAAAAAAAAAAAAATGGAATTTATTTAAATGCTAGAGCAATGGTTCTCTGTTACGCAATACAGGAACAAGCACTCAAAGCAATAGGAGGAGGCATCTTAGTGCTGTGCTATCTAAGAGATATGTATACTTCAAGTGTATCCTGCCTTTGACATTCTTTACATTTGTAAATACAATATGTACAAGTGATATGTATCGCAAACAAAACAAAAAGTTTCCCATGGCATGTATAAATATAGTTTAAGCATTGGAGGTCCTGGTTGACTTTCCTATTTCCTGTGAAAGTCTAAGGTTAAGTAATATAACAAATAGATTGTTGAGCTTTCCTGCAGAAGTCACGCGTCAGCAATTAATCCATAGTCACACCCAAAGACTTTTTAGCATAAATACTAGATTTTTTTAATATAGTGCGATTATTTTCCCCTTCTGCCACCTATAAACCAGGGGGGAGTGAAGGGGGTTCCTGTCCCCGTGCATGCGCACTCTCTGCAGCCGGCATACATGACAATTCTTCAGCTGCAGTTTTTTCTATGCCAGATAGGGCCAGGCAGGCCCCCAAGGGATACATTAAGAGGACGGAGGCTCTTGACGTATCTGGCTGCGGTGCATGAGCACTGACGTATGATAAATAACCCCCTTTTGTACATTTTTCTGCTTTGTGGGTTTTTGTACTGTAACTAGTCCTAGTTCGGATGGAACTCATAAAGTTAAAGTATGTATAAAAAAAATTAAAAAACATATTTCATTTTTTTCCAGCTTCCAAGGTGCAAAGGATCCATTAGGTGCATCTAGTAAATTCTGATTACAGTTAGGCCAACATTTTCTATTTTGTAGGAACACACTCACTTCAATCCATTGATCTAATATAACTTTCATAGCTCAAAATAACAAATCACCTACTTATCTATCTATATCAAAAATGATTCCCCAATACTATTTTTATTAATAAAAAGTAAGCTATTTATGGAAGGACCTTTGAGCAAAGTATAGTCTACATATCCGCTTTTTTATCATGGTACCCAACAAGCTATTGCCCATGATAAGAATTAACTTGTCACGGTTCATCAATCCTTCAAATACAGTAATCAAATCAGAACAATAAGGGTTTCAACAAATGACCATCTACTTCCGCTTTTCAATGTGAAGTAAAGATTCTCCATTCCTTTCTGAAGATAATCCAGATTCTCATAAAGGCCTCCAAGCTTGCCTATGGCTTGAATAGTAATTTAAAGGAAATCTACCGCTTTAAAAATCCCTATTTAAAGGAAACCTACCACTTGTAGTGGCAGGTTTCCGATGGAAATACCGGGCACCAGCTCAGGCTGAGCTGGTGCCGGAGCTTATTTTAGTTAGTGTTTTAAACCGCAGTATCGCGGTTTAAAACACTTTTTAAACGTTATAGCCGGCGCAGGCAGGTACGCGCTCGGCGCTTCTCTACCGTGGGCGGCCTACATAGAGAGTGAATGAGAGCCGCGTGCACGGTAAGCCGAGCGCGTACCTGCCTGCGCCGGCTATAACGTTTACAAAGTGTTTAAACCGCGATACTGCTGTTGAAAACACTAACTAAAATAAGCTCCGGCACCAGCTAGCCTGAGCTGGTGCCCGGTATTCCACGAAACTGCCACTACAAGTGGTAGGTTTCCTTTAAGCCAAGTATGCTTTGTTCAAGCTGACTGCACCCGATGCTGATCTAGCCTTGAAATCTATAAAACCTGTGCTTTTTAATAAAAACTTATTAATTATGCAAATTATCCCTGGGTGCGTGTGCATCTGAGGCTCCGTCTGCTTCTAATCATGCACGTCCTCTTGTGAGCTGTGTAATCTACCCACTCCTGCTGTGTTCGTTCCTGAGAGCCGGTGATGTTACCTGGCTCTGGGAATGGGTTAAAGTAGAGGGTGGTGCCCACAATTTTGTTGCATTGAGAACCTCCAACAATGCGCTGCGAGTGCCAAAACCCCTGAAACACGTTTCCCCCAATTTAAAGTCACTTATATTATCCATAAAATACAGAAAATAAAAACATTGAAAGAATTTTTCCTTCTTTTGAATATGCCCCCAAAAAATAAAATAAAGTGAACAAATACCTATTTCCAAAGTGCTGTAGTAAAAATAAATGTGCCCGTCTTAAACGGGGCAAAATTTTAAAAATGCAAATTAGAGACGGTTAGAGAGAGAATACAAATCAGTCATTCAGGCTCTGTTTTGGTACTAGGCTATAAATATATATTTTTTTTATAGTATTTTCTTTTGGTATCACTGTATCCTAGAGGGCTGAGAGTAAAGTAACACGTTGTATATTCCACAAGTAAAGGTGCAAAATGTAAATCTTAGCTGACACTGAAAGTGAGGTTTTTTTTTATCCTCACCAGAAGTTATTCCAGATAGAGAGTTATTACAAGTTCATCAATATATCTTTGCTCCATGGAAAAATACAACGTATCCTGCAAAAATCAAGCACCACCTAAAAAGTTATGACCCTTATAGTGTCCCCAGTGGTCCTGCATGGGGTCAAGCATACATAACCTGCGCTACTTCTCCAAAATTGACAGTCTGTTACCTGTGCTCTTTGTATCCTTCCTTCCGCATAGGTCTGTTCCAGTGTAATTTGCTCTCAAAGGGAATAAGTTCCACTTTCACTAAATCAGCAATGCAGGTGTCTGGTGTCTAATGTGATCATTTGATGCATTCATGGCTGGGTATAAAGTAGGTGAATGACTTTCATGATTCTGCCTATTATAATCGAAGCAATTGGTGTATAGACCGATAGTTCTAAAACTTGTAATGCCGGCTTGTAGAGCATTGAAATGAGGGACTTTGTTGTTATTACCGCCCTGGGCTGCCCAGGATCCTATTTAATGGCCTCTTCAGCCCATACGGCTCTGGTGCACCCTTGCTAGTATAAATACGTTACCATGACATGCCGTTCCTCATTGCCTTCAAATAATGTTGAGTCGTTTTTTCCCACACCAGGAAGGTTTTGAAAAAAAAACTCAGCCTTTATTGGTACATATAATTGGCATTTTTAAAAAAACTCTTCTACTTTTTCTGCATAGAGAGCATATCCATTATATGTATGGGCCTGATGAATGTACCTTTGATACTGGCCATGGACGATTTACATCCTCAACAGGTTAAGACTGTACATAGAAGGTTCACCGGCTGGGCCCTACATCCATACATCCATCACCGGCTGGGCCCTACATCCATACATCCATCACCAGCTGGGCCCTACATCCATCCATACATCATCACCGGCTGGGCCCTACATCCATCACCGGCTGGGCCCTACATCCATACATCCATCACCGGCTGGGCCCTACATCCATACATCCATCACTGGCTGGGCCCTACATCCATACAGAGCAGGAATCTGCTGTATTATACACAACAAAAAGTAGCGACCAAGTAGCCAAATTGCCACTTATTGGCTATTTTACAACACATAAAATGACTAGGGTAATACGTAAATCTTAGTCTCAACATGAAAAGTCATCTTGTCCCACATTACTACCACCTACAAAGCTCCCCTACCACATTTTTAAAGGTATTAAAACCGAATAAAACTTTTTACATTTGGGAATTCTCATGAGTATAATGACCAAAAGAGGGTGCAAGTCAAAGCCGAAAAACAATGTCAACCAAAATGTGTCCTCGCGACACTCAAGTTATGGATTTTTAAAGACAGTAATTGATACATGCACAACATGTAAGGCTAGTGCTTAAGGAACTGTTTATTAGGATAAAAATCAGTTTAGCCTCAAAACTAATCTGTATTACTATGAAACCAATGTCAAGTTCCAAGGGTTGTGCAATTCACACGGTCTCCTCTTCCTGGCCTTTAACCCATTAATACCAGACCATTTTTTGTTTTCCCTTTTCTTTTAAACTCTGCAAAATCTTTAACTTTTTTATTTTTCCATAAAAAATGAAGGCTGTATGAGGACTTGTTTTCTTGCAATAACAATTGCACTTCATATTGACGGTATTTTATTCCATGCTGTGTACTGAGAATCGGAAAACATATCCCCCGTAAAAATGGGCAGTGGAAAAGATGAAAAACGCATTGCACACCATTTTTTGTTTGTTACCTTGGATTTTACGGCTTGTCACTGAGCAGCCCCAAAGACACTGTCATGCTTTATTCTTTGGGTCGGTGTGATCACGGGGACCAGAATTTTGTAGTTTGTATTATACCGCTCTACATACATTACAAAAATGAAAACCTCCTATACAAAATACAATTGCCTCATTTAGAACCGGTCTGTCCGGTGGCTAGACGTACTTTTTCATAATCAGATGTAGGAGCTTGTATAGGTTGGGCATTTTTGTCTTTGCAAGTATTTTAAGATGTTTGACTCACATTTTTCCGAACTCTTGAACAACAGCCTGGGATCACTTTTGTTTGGGAATTAGGAGGCGTATTTGTGCAATAGGGCAAGGCCAGTTGGGGGGCCTATTAATACCCTCCCGGGGTTGTATGGAGTAGGAACACAACAGGGTAATTAACCGTTGTTTATAGTTGATCGTTCTTGGGGAGCGTCAGGGGGGCCCAATACCCCACAGTTGGGTTTTAGTGGTTTTTGGTCAGGGTCCAGTTTCCAGGCAAAGGGGGAGACGGAGAAAGTTGTGAGGTGTCAACTATTGGATGCCAAACCCCCCAGGTGGGGATTTACGGACCCCGTAACGACCAACAAACACCACCTGCCGCCAACCAAACTCGTAACTTGAGCCACGGCATGACCGGCCAGTGGGCCCATTATTTACTGAGGGCCCCTCAGTGGCCCAAACAAATCAATATCGACCACCCTCTGGACATTAGAAAATCTATCCAGACCAGTTGCAGTACTATAAGAGGCCATAGGAACTCGATGTCAGAGGGGATCGCCTGGGCTGCCAGTGCTATGACTGTGACCCCAACATACACACCTGATCAGCAAGCAAAGCTAAAATTTTTAGCTATAAAGAAGGGTGGCGAGTTGAGGTAGAGGCGCTAAGAACGTGGCATAGCTGATTGTGTGAAAGTGGGTACGGTGCCCTGGAAAGGGGCAAAAGTGCCATTTCGGGCAATACAAACATTGGCTCGGACAAGTTTCCCCCCCTAAGATAGTTGACAGCATCGGGGATTTATGATTGTCACAGAATGCACTACCAAAATCACCAAGGACCAGACCACTTACAACCTGGGTATGTGTTTGATCCGATCACTGTTGGGTTGTAGCCCTCCTGGAAAGTTGTCTAAGCAGTGCCCAGCCGTCGACTCGGAGCTGGTGGGACGCAAGGCAATGGGTTACACATTGCAATATGCGCTGGAGGCGCGGCGCCACCAATTTCCCTATACCGCCAGGCCAGTTCAACCGCAAAGCATGATCGCGCTCTCCAAGTTCCGCAACACCCAATCCCAGAATACACAGCTGCAGCATACCCAACATGGATTCCTATCACCGTCGCCAGCGCTTGCCGGGGCCCGAGGGAAGGAGCCAGCAGTAAGATGGAATGGAGTAAATTAACTGAGGATGAGGGGCGCTGTGGCATATTTTAACAACTTTTCACAGGACGAAAAATGGATAAAATGCTGAACACAAACAAATCCTGATGCAAGGGACGACCACCAACATGTGGGGCTGTTCTGGGGGGTAGACTTCCGTTAATACATGGGGGAAAAAGTGGAATAGAAACGTTCTCCGAATAACTTGTTTGAAGAAACGACCACAGTACAAAAAAATGCCTGCAGACTAGTAAAAAGAGCAATGAGCACGAAACCAATATGCAGAAATGTTATCCAATGAGATGGTTTTATACACGAAACGCCCAATCACCTCACACACCCCCCCCCCCACCAATTCACTTCCTGTATGTCTTGACATTTATCCTACCACCAAAACAGCTGAAGACAAATCTCACATTTCCATTACTCGAACAAAAAAAAATAAGAAAATTCAGAAACTTTGCACAGTGGGCATAGGAGCTAGGCGTGAATTTATCCCTGGCTACACATCCAGAAACCAAAAAGATATGTTACGAGTCTTTGGTTGGTGTCTATGGCCAAATACTTGTGAGAGCGAAAGCTACAAGAAATCGAACTGTCAAACCATATATGATGAGCTCATGTATGGGAAATTCCCCTGCACAAGACCCAAAGGCCAAGTACCGGTGGAAAAGGCCCTCAGAAATCAGTAACGGTAAAGAGTTATCATTTAGACATGCTTGTCATATATATAGGAGGACATCGCTATGTACATCACGCAGCGGTGAATCAGCATATTCATTGTAGCAACTCAAGCTGGATTAAAAGGATGGCATAAGGATTTGTATGCGGGCTAAAGGGCGCGTGGTGATGCGGGTTGCGGGGTAGGGGATATGACTACGCACTATAATGCCGGCGGCTTAGGACACATGTATGCTATGTCACATCCTACACCAACGTCAGCCTGCCCTATACCATGACGCTTGCAGATTGGACCATCGGCGCAACGGCCATAGTCAGTAATAATTAAAAATTATTATTATTATCGTTATTAAAGCCTGGCCTGCGCTCATACATGCTGCCGCCCACAGCACACCCAGGGCATCTGCCAGCAGCATATGATAGAAAGAAGAGGCGAATCAATTTAAATAGTGTCCTAGTGCAGGCAGTATGTTTATTGGACAACACAGTGCGTTATTCGGTGTAGCATTACAGCTGTGCAGGCTGAGGACCTGGGTCAAGTCACAGGTCAACATGCTGCAAAAGTTTGTAGGTCTCTAATCTCGTGTTGGTGGGTTTGCTCTCCTCCCACACTCCAAAACATACTGGTAGGTTGTTAGATTTGTGAGTCCCATTGGGACAGGGACTGGCAAGCTTGTTAGCGCGGCGTAATCTTTGGGCATATAAATAAGGAATTATTCACTGTTTTTGTGAGCCAGAGAGCAGATGTACAATGGGCCCGATTATAACAACCAGTGTTTTTTCCGTTTGGTAGGCGCCACTTTATCAACCCATGTACAAGTAGTTTGCACGTTCTTTCAAGGGCATAGCCAGCAAAGAAAACGGTGCAAACGTGTAATAAATGTGGCCCATAGTGTCTCTGGAGCAGCGCAGCATGTATAAAGCAGGAAGGAGCTTGAAAATACGTACATTAGGTCCTGATAGCAAAGAAACCGGAATAAAATTGGTGGCCAGGATCCAACAGGCAGCATGGTCAATGTTTACTGATGAGCCCAAGGATAAGCACGCCCATATTTTTTAGGGGAGAAACAGTCATAAATCTTGCAATGTATGAGGAAATGACTTCGCTATGCAAAAAGTAGTCCATTGGTGGATTGAACACAGCTGTCTATGACATCTGATGCAGAAAGGCTGTCATCAGTACTAAGAAAACCGCCTACTAAGACTCCAAGATGAGAAACAAGTCAATACTTTCAATCAATTAGTTAAAATTACATTGCAAGTCTGCTAACAACTTTTTTATCATGCCTGCTCAGACTCTTTTTGCTTCTATAAACATAGGTATCAGTTTAGAGACATTCTGCGCAAATTGCAAAACTGAAAAATTAGAAAACCAAGAGACACCCGCAGCGTACCTCACATCCCAAGCCGCGAGACCCTCCCATCTCGGTTCTTTTGTTGCGTGACCATGGTTCAACCCTCATGGGCTCCACATCACAAGACAGGTGCATGGCGTAAAGCCACCAGCCCTGGATTTCAATCAATGTTCCTTCGTCCTCTCCTACATACCGAAACTTCTCGGTCTTGGTCTTGACTCCAAGGCACACGAGGTTGTGGAAGGCCCAGTGCACTGCCCTTTGTGAGCCCCCTGCGATAAACCTGATACCCCAGCTGGTGCTGGATGTTGACACGTCCACTCGGGGTTTTTTGTCAGTGGCTGAATTGGGGTGTGTTACGTCTGGTGGCTGAAGCCCCAGATGTGGCCATAAAACTAGACTAAAGTGGACTTAGGATGCCCCAATTTGGCATGATCCAGGTCAACCCATCCCCAGGAGTTAATTAATCTAACCCATCCCTTCAACCAAACAGTGAAACACGGTCTGGCTTCTCTGGTTTTATTAGCAACATAGAATGACGCCCTGTTCCTCCTCAGTCCTTGCCACAGACTCTGACTGCATCCCTCTCTCGATGCTGGGTGGCCTGCACAGAAGGAGGATCCACCTCCATAGGAATGCCAGGGTCATAGGGTCATAGTGCTAATCACTTTTCCTCTCAAGATGACTATGGACAGTGGAGGAGAGCTACGCAAAGTTATATGTGTCAAAGGTTTAATGATAATTGTCCCCATGACAAGATAAATAAGACCGAAACAAGCATATAAGTGAATGGAAAGTCAAGTCCTTTCTGCTTCCAACTTGGATCCACTCCTGAATTGCTTAACCACTGGGTGCGCCGAACTGTCCTCATGCATTCCTGCCTTATCACTAGCAATAAGAGAAAAGCTCTTCATCAAGGGCAGTGAATACAAAACACGCATAGATTCTCCTGTGCAGAGCTGAGACCAAGTGTGCTGTCTACCTTGGTAAAATCCAGGGACAAGGCAGAGCAGCTCAACAGTTCCAATAAGCTGACAGTGGGAGGTGGGACCATCCTGGAGAAAGCCATCCTTGCCATATGCAAGCACACACGCAGCTTTTCATGCCAATGGAAGTGGACAACACAGCATGGAGGAGTCAGCGGTTGTCAACACAGTAATTCAGAGCTGACTTCTACAAACCTGAACAAATCAAAGGACCCTGCCCTCTGGAGGTCATAGTATACAAGCACAGGCTTCTCTCATTAAATTCTGCCTAATGTTCTGTGTATACACAACATAATTGTACAGCGCGACTGCTAACCGTGTTTACTGAAGATGGGGTGGTTAAAAATGGTCAGTCTGCACCTATCATAGAAACATAATAACTGAATTATGCAAATACTTATAAGTAGATGATATAATATACTATATATATAGAATAAGAATATGTTATTAGGATTATTTTATAGCAGCATAAAGAAATATTCTCATGAGGAAATTACGACCTTGACAGGACTGATTTGCGACAGTCGGGAGCTCTATTGAATATAAGGTACAATATATTATGAGAAGAATAAGTTGGAATCTGGAAAACCCTTAAGGTCAACGTACCATCTATGGGCGTGTTTGCAGAGCGCACGTCAGCAAAAGGTGAAGCAATCATATCAGTGTCACGGACACGCGGATGAGGAGTCGGGCGAGCATGCCCCAGCCATAGGCACGAATTAGTTCTCAGATTTGTTATCTATGGCACCCTTCCTTCTAAAAACAACTGTTAAAAGTAGCCTAAGGAAGCTTAAGACGGGTACAAACACGGCCTCCCCCCATCCCGCCCCCTAGCTCCCTCATCCTTTGTACGTAAGAACGTCCCGTCCGCAGGCAGGGGGGGAGAGAAGACATTATAACAGCCGTGAGCTGCAGCACAGAGGGCTCCCCAGACGCTTCTTTGCATGTTACCATGCGCTTGGCTGGAATCAGTTGAGTGTGAACACAGCTGCTTACACTTCCAGAAATTAAGAAAAGGATTCAAACTAGCCAACACATTGTAACATGCATAAAACTGCCAGTTTGGAATACATTGAAGGTGACAATCACCGTTCGTTTGTTCAGGATGGAGTTTTTTGGATCAACGCAGGTGTGGGATCCTAATGGATTGGAGACAAATATAAAAGGAGCTGCTCTCCTCCTACTTTTTACTCCTTTTCCTGGTTTGGGCATCAAAAACGTGCAACTCACACAACCTCAGAATGCACCAAAAACACACCCTGTGATTGCACCTTTCGGATCTGGCTCATTAGCAGTCCTAATAGTCTTATTGATTTATACCCAACAGCTTCAAGTTTTGTCTTTGGTCCTTCATCTCTTCCCATCACCAAATCCAGAAACAATGAGAGTAAAGTATATGAATAGCTTACAGTGATGAGCTGAGTAGGACAGCAGGTCATACTCTGCCTTCGCTAGTCGAAATTTCAAAGCTACTAATATAGTTTAAAGGGGTTTCCTGCTTTGGTTTTAGGTTTGGATCCACAGAATGTGCATGAACTTGTTGTAGTAAAGATCAACCAACCATCACAAGCCCCTTCTACACTGGCGTTTTTCACGCGAGATCTGCCGTGCATTTGACGCTCAGAACTCGCCATTGCAACGCTGTCCCATTGGATTCACTGGGTCTTTCTCCATTTGCTTGGTGTTCAACGCGCGTGCTTGCGTTCTTGCAACGCGCGTCAAACTCGCAGCAGCTCTAATTTTTTGGCGAGTCACCGTCAATTTTCACGCAACCATTCAGTCCTATGGAGATGCCATCAAGACGCATTGGGCAACTCGCAATCATTGCAGTGCAATGGCAGATGCATGCGTTTTTAACGTACGGTTCCTAGGTGACCCGAAGACATTATTTCCCCTGCGCGCGAACGATCAATTTAATTAATAAACCAGTGAGAACAGGGAAGAATAGAATAAAATCATGTACACAGTGTACACCGTGCCACAAGGATCATTTACGATAAACACACATGTGCAGAACACGGTGCATAATAGATATACAGATGTTCGGCACATCTGCTTACTTTCGGGAGATACGCGCGGACTGCACGAACAAAATAGCATGTGAAGAAACAATATATATGTGTGAAGAAACATTGCAGATATGGCACATCTCAATTTTTTTCTTTACACACATATATATTGTTCTTCACATGCATTTTGTTCTAACCGCTCCGCGCGTATCTCCCGACCGTTAAGCAGATGTGTCCGACATCTGTAATCTTTCTGCATGTGTTCTGCACTGTGTTTTGATCTTAAATGTCCTGTGTCACTGTGTTCACTGTGTACAATGATTTTATGCTATCTTCACTGTTCTTCACATCTGCTCAATTGTCGGGAATAATAACGCGCGGAACATTGAAGAATAGATCCCGATGTTTGCACTTACTAAGAGACATTATTTTTCAATAAATAACACAGTTTAATCCCAAACAACTGTCCACTTGAAATATGCTCGAGTCTCCCATGCATCTGCGTCAAATGCGCCGAAAAACGCAACAAAACGCAAATTACTCTTTAGGAAAAATGGAACAAAAACGCAGCAAAAACGTCAGTTGTCCACGCATTGCCCCCGCACGTGAACGCAACGCGAGTGTGCAAGAGGCCCCAAAGTGAAAAGTCCTTACATCGACACTAAGATTTACATACAAGTTGTGCACACAGATACCATCAAGCGGTTGTAACTCAGTGGGAAATGGTGGTATAATGACAGAATGCATGCCCAAACCAAACAGAGTATGGAAGACATAGGGTAGTGTGAAAATAAAGGCCATGTTATGAAAAAAGAGCGTGCAACTTCATATTCTACATCATATCTATAACATTATCTTTGTGTATATTCTGCTATATAACCAGTATCTACATATCACTTTAACAACAGCTGTAGCGTGACATTCATGTCTGGACTCAGTCTCCATGTACGTCACACAGGGAAGCTTGGCCAAACACCCTGGGAACATCAGAAAAGGATGGAAACACACGAAATGGACAGAAACAGCAGGGCAGCATGCATGGATGCCTCTGAGGCTGCTTAATCGCCACCATTAGTGCCAAAACTATGGGCAACAGCATGGCCATGACAGGGACAGAAGAAGCTAGATAGCATCTAAAACATCCAATAATGACCCTGACACTATAGGGGACTTCATGCAGAGGCAGCGGCAGCAGCGGAGGCAGAGAGTGGCATGGCGACATACCCTACAATGGACTCAGGCTTCAAAACCAAGGGTGGCAGAGAGGAAACCAAAGGGGTGAGCAAAGCGCTCAAATAATATCGTACATGATAAAGTTTGCCAGTTATATTTTGTGGATTACACAGCAGGGTGGCGACAACGTTAACATGGAAGCCATGAAAACAAACCAAATTCTGCGCGACACAGCTCGTTTGATAAGGGGACCATGTATGCCTACATTCATGCCAGTCGCTGCTCTGGCTGCCAGTCTCCTTTCGAATGCAGTTTTAAAATAAAACCCTCATCCATAAGCTTTGTATATCTGCACCCCCCACCTCTCCTCTCTTATCTCATCTATCGCCAACCCTGCTCTTAGATCCGCCAGTGATCTTAGATCAACCTCTACCTCTAGTGCGGACCTCCCACTCGGCGCTCCAAGACTTCTCTAGAGCTGCACCAATTCTATGGAAGCTCTGCCCCGGACTATCAGACTAAACCTAACCTCCCAAAGTTTCAAACGTGCTCTTAAAACCCTTACTTAGGCAAGCCTATAACATCATTAACTGCATGAGTTTGAACTCTTACTACAACCCGTCCTGTGGTCGTCTCCATAGTTATCCAGCAACAACAGGCACCAGACTTCTAGCGTACCCATCACCGGACCTGGTGAACGGCCTGAGTGGTTCAAGCGACAGCATTCCATTTATTATTTTTTCTATTCCCCTAAGAAGAATGGCTTGACCATAAAATTCTTTTACCTCGTGTTACCCATCATCTTCATAACCGTAAGCTCTGGCGAGCAGGGACCTCACTCCTGTTGTTCCACAAATTGTGCTCTGTTACATTACATTTGTATTTGTTTCCTATGATTTGTTAAAGCGCTACGGAATATGGGCTTATATAAACAAAGATTATTATTATTATCTTTATGGAGCGCGTGAACTAGTAGTAGATTAAAGGTGCTGCATGCACTTAAAACTAGTTAGTTGTATCTTGGGATGGAGCTGGCGCTCCGCTCCAGGCGAGCTTTCGCCAATCCAAGCCCCTGTCTCTAGGCTACTCCCCAAACAGCACTTCTAAGAACCTTTTGTATAGATCAGAGTAGGTAGCGTTCTTATAAGTTGGGAATGGCGAGAGAGGGGAATGTAAACAGATGCGCAAGAAGCGCTGAAATATATCGGTAAATGATAAAAGTTTGCCGATATCTTTTGTGGATTACACAGCAGGGTGGCGAGGAAAGTTAAAAGTTTGATGTGGAATGCCCTGTAATAGCTCTTGGGGCGGTGCCTTTTATCGGCTAGGCTCAGCAGTTTGAGCACCGCCTGCGTCGCTTAGCGACGGCACTGCTGCTGTGCCTAGAGCTACCGACTGATGGCGCCATGGCCACGGATGGTAATTCGGAGGAGGAGGTGGAGGGAGGGGTGGGAGGAGAGGAGGTATAGTATGGCCTTTGAGACCTGGACCGAGGTAGGCCCCGCAATCCTCGGCGTCGGCAGTATATCACCAGCCCCAGGGTCAGACTCGTCGCTATCCAGGGATGAGAGTGGAAGATTTTTGCTTGTACCGTGGTCCAGGAGAGTGAACACCCAGTAATCGGTTGCTGAGATAAATTCTTTGAACGCGAGGGTACGGGATAGGCAGCCTAGCATGAAATTTGCCTATCTGCAGAGTACCATCAGCGTAAGAATGCACTCCCTCTCATGGCCTGACTGTCCATTTCCTCTCCTCCTCAACTCTCTCTGCTTTGCCCATACCGCTGAACAGTGAAGGACTCAACAAGGTCCCGTCTTGTGTCTCGCAACATTCTCTCCTCTTCCTCCTCATCCTCCTCCACCTCCAGCTCCTACGATATACGCTGAGAAAACAGACCTAAGGGGCTTTGGCTATCAACAAGGGAATTCTTCCCCCGTCTCTTGTGACGAGCGCAAAGCTTACCGACTTCATGCTGATCAGAGCGTTTTTCAACTGGCCAAGCAGCGGATGGCGAGGCTGATGATGCGGCTCCACACCTGACCATCTTGTTGACTCTCAAGTTACTCAGCCCTGACAGTATCAGCATCCACGTCACTCCTCATTGTGACATGAGGAAGCTGACTGATGACGTACAGTTCTGGTGGAAGTTGACATCTGGCAGTCTACAATCGCTCGGCGCTGCTGGTAACTTGGATAACCTGGTCAGTGTTGAATCCACCTCGTGGCACGTCGCCACAACAGTCGGTGAGCGGGCATTGGAGGCGGCCTGCGCTGGCCCTGAGAGTGGCATCTGTGCGGACTTCCTGAAATCGCACAGATGCGGCGCACCTTCGTGAAGCAAATCAGACAGATTGGGGTATGTCTTGAGAAACGCGAACTATCAGATTTAACACATGGGCCAGGCATGGCACATTGTCGTCTGCCGAGTTGCAGAGCCGCCACCAGGTTACGGCCGTGTCACACACAACCATGCTGGCTTCAGGTTCAGCGGTGGCCAGCCACAGATCAGTCTGCGCCTGATCCCTGTAATAGTGTCTTGGGCGGTGTGGCCTTTTATCGCCTCAGGCTCAGCAGTTTGAGCACCGCCTGCGTGTCGCTTAGCGACGGCACTGCTGCTGGCCTAGAGCTACCGACTGATGGCGCCATGCCCACGGATGGTAGTTCGGAGGAGGAGGTGGAGGAGGGGTGGGAGAGGAGGAGGCATTGAGGCCTTGAAACACCTGGACGAGGTAGGCCCCGCAATCCTTGGTCGGGGCAGTATATGACCAGCCGCAGGTGGTCAGAACTCGGTCCCAGCCTCCACCAAGTTAACCCAATGTGCGTCAGCGATATATAGTGGCCCTGCCCGGCGCAACTCGTCCACGTGTCCGTGGTCAGGTGGACCTTGTCGAAACGGTCGTTGGTCAGGGCAAGGATGATGTTGTTACATCGTGCGGTGCAGGGCTGGGACGGACATCGGGAAAGTAGTGGCGGCCTGGGGACGAATCAGGGCGTGCCGCCGCTGAGAGTTGCGAAAAGGCCCGGTCTCACTACCTATAGGGCAGCTCTCCGGCTGAGCAATCTGGAGATGTGGGATTAAGGGACTGGGCGTGCGGGTGGGTGACTTATATTGCGTTTCCGCTCCAGCGTCTGGGGTATGGAGAGCTGACGCGGAGGCGACGATGGGGTTTTTGTGGCAGGGTCCTGGGCAGGGGGACTGACTACAGCTGAACAGGGGAAGGCAGTGGTGTGCACGGCCGGAGGTGAACGGGCTTGTTGCCACTGGGGTGTTTAGCATCATATGCCTGCGCATACTGGTGGTAGTTAAGTATTATGTGGTGGAACACCCCTGCTGATCCTGGTTTGGCAAGGTTGACACACAGTCCGTCGGTCATCGTGTTTCCTTAAAGAACCTAGAACTTCTGAAAATCTAGCCCTCCCGCAGAGCCCTCGCCACGGGAGCTTCACTAGTGCACACATTTGGCGCTGAATGCACCAGGTCTGGCCCTGCCTCTGTCTGGCCCCACCACTGCCTCTTTCCAACCTGTTCTGGTCGAGGACTCTTCCTCCGTCTCAGAAGCAGTGTTCACCAGGCCTATCAACCCAGCTTGGGTCTGTCACCTCATTATCCTCCGATCCCTCATCTGCTCCCCCCATCGGACTTCCGCCTGACACAACCTTCCCACTGTCTGACAACCGTGTCTCCTCATCGCGGACCACCTATTACACACTTCATTCCACTACGTCAAGAAGGCATCATCACCCATAGATGCGACTGGTGGAAACCTGGGCATCGGAAAATTGCTCAGCAGCAACCGACAGTGGTTTTGTGACTGGGAAGGGTCCAGAAATAGTTCCTCAAGTTATGCCGGTTCAAATGCCAAATTTTCCTGGGAGGGGGCACGACTGGGGGGGTGCCGATTTCGGTGACATGGTGGACCTGCGTGGAAGACTGACTGGTGGACACATTGCTCGAAGCATTGTCGGCATCCACGACATCACCTGTTCGCCATGTTCTGGCTCAACATTGCTCTACCACAAGTCCCAGTAACTTCAGACATGACCTGGAGTTAGTCTCTGCGCGTTCCCCTGCTCCCTCATCAGCAGTGGTTTCTCACCCCGCCCAGGACCACGGCCTCTGATTCCTGCATAGTTGACGCCTACGCCCGCCTCGTCTCTACCCCTAGCTCTCGGGTTAAACATTTTGAAAATGAAAGTGTATAACTTTAATTTGTTTTTTAACTTTTTTTTGTGTTTTTTTGTGTTTTTTTAGTTTTTAAAAACCAAACAATGCTATCCTATGTTATGGCTATTTTCTAGCCAAGTATGAAGCACACTGCTATGCCAGATGAGATGACGCTGAGTTATGAAAAAATAAACGTAAAATAAAAGGAAATGGAAGACTGTGCCTATTGAAATCCAACCCCTAATAAATTCTTCCCACTTCTCTGGTGCGATGGATATGTGCTCATAAGCGCAAACACAGCGGTCGCAAGTCTCACTACCAAATTGCTCACAATTGCTAGTAGATGTCACTGCAGCAAGGACAGCACAAGCAGATCAACAGAAATAAATATATATAAACGCTATTGTTAGGCGTAAGTAAGCCGTTTGGATTCTCCTTTGGCTATTTTCTAGCCAGTATGAAGCAAACACTGATGCCAGATGAGATGACGCTGAGTTATGAAAAATAAATTAAAATAAAAAAAACTACCAGACTGTGCCTAATGAAATCCAAACCCCTAATAATTTTCCCACTTCGGTCTTGTGCGATGGATATGTGCGTCATAAGCGCAAAACACAGCGGTCGCAAGTCTCTACAAATTACTCACAATTTGCTAGTAGAATGCACTGCAGCAAGGACAGCCACCAAGCAGATCAACCAAAATAAATAGATATAAGCTAACTGTAGGCGTTAAGTAAGCCGTTTGGATTCTCCTATGCTATTTCTCAGCCCAAGTATGAAAGCACACTACTATGCCAGATAGATGACCTGAGTTATTAAAAAAATAACGTAAAATAAAAAGGAAATGGCAGACTGTGCCTAATTGAAATCCAACCCTAATAAATTTTCCCACTTGTCTTTGCGATGGATATGTGCGTCCTAAGCGCAAAACCACAGCGGTCGCATCTCCACTACAAATGCTCACAATTTGCTAGTAGATGCACTGCAGCAAGGACAGCCACCAGCAGATCAACCAGAAATCAAATATATATAACGCTACTGTAGGCGTAAGTAAGCCGTTTGGGATTCTCCTATGGCTATTTTCTAGCCAGTATGAAAGCACACTGCTATGCAGATGAGATGGACGCTGGAGTTTTAAAAAATAAACGTAAAATGAAAAAAGGAATGGCAGACTGTGCCTAATTGAATCAACCCCTATGAAATTTCCTCCTTTGGTTTTTGCGATGGATATGTGCTGCACTAAGCGCAAAACAGCGGTCGCAACTCTCACTACAAATGTCTCACAATTTGCTAGTAGATGCACTGCAGCAAGGACAGCCACCAGCAGATCAACCAAAATCAAATATATAACGCTACTGTAGCGTAAGTAAGCCGTTTGGATTCCTCCTAGGCTATTTTAGCCAAGTTGATGAAAGCACACTGCTAGCCAGATGATACGCTGAGATTATAAAAAAATAAACTAAATTAAAAGGAAATGGCGACTTTTCCCACTTGGTGTTTGAGGTGGATATGGTGTCACTAAAGAGCTAACACAACGTAGCACGTCCGGGACGGTCAATTGTGCTGCGTAGTACTACTAGTGTTTGCGCCAGCCCAAGCAACAAAAAACAAAAGAAAGTAAACTGTTTTGTAGTACTAAGGGTGTGGGTTTGTTGAATACTCCTGCTAACGCTGTTCTATAGAACGATAGCTAACGACTTTCTTTTGACCAGTAGCAGCTCTCTCCCTGCGGCATCCAGACACAGAATGATCCGAGCGTGGGCAGCGGCTAGTCTACCCAGGGTCACCTGATCTGGCCAGCCAACACTGCTATCGACGTGTAAGGGTACCACGTCATGTGGGTGGAGTCAAGTCTCTGGCTTGTGATGGCTCTGTTTCTGGCCGCCAAACGCAACACGGGGGAGGCTGTCAGGAGCACTCGAGCATCGGGAAAAGTTCGTCTCGAATAACGAGTACCCATTTTAGTGCTCGCTCATCTCTAGTTATGACCCTTAGTGGTCCTGATGGGGTCAAGCATACTGATAACCTGCGCTACTTCTCCAAAATGAACAGTCTCTTACCTGTGCTCTTTGTAGTCCTCCTTTTCCATAGGTCTGTTCCAAGTGTAATTTGCTCTCAAAAGGGAATAAGTATTCCACTTTCACTTAAAATCAGCAATTCAGGTGTCTGGTGTCTAATGTGATCAGTTTGCATTCATGGCTGGGTATAAAGTAGGTGAATGACTTTCATTATTCGGCACTATTACATGAGAAGCAATTTGGTGTATAGAACCGGATAGTTCTAAATACTTGTATGCCGGCTTGTAGGAGCATTGAAATTGAGGGACTTTGTGTTATTACCGCCCTGGCTGCCCAGGATCCTATTTAATGGCCTCTTTCAGCCCATACAGCTCTGTGCGACCCTTGCTATGTATAAATACGTTACCATGACAATGCCGTGTCCTCATTGCCTTCAAAATAATGTTGAGGTCATTTTTTCCCACACCAGGAAGGTTTTGAAAAAAAACTTCAGCTCTTATTGGTACTATAATAATTGGCATTTTTAAGAACCTCTTCTTACTTGTTCTGCATAGAGAGAATATCCATTATAATGTATGGGCCTGATGAATGTAACCTTTTATAGACCGGCCATGGTACATGTATATCCTCAACAGGTTAAGACTGTACATAGAAGGTTACACGGAAACACAGAGGAGCTCAGGTAACACAGGGACATGGAGGGACACAGGAACACAGGAGACACAGGAACGCAGGAGACACAGGAACGCAGGAGACACAGGAACGCAGGAGACTCAGGAAGGCAGGCTAATCACAGTAAAGCTTTCTCTCAGGCACAAAGATCCGGCAGGGCTTGCAGGAAGAGACAGGCTTCTATAGATTTGGGCAATATGGCCAGCGCCAATTAATGGCGCGCTGGCCCTTTAAATCTTGAGAAGGAGCCGCGCGCGCGCCCTAGCAGTCGGGGACACGCGCGGACCACGGAGGGAAGCGAGCCCGGAGCCGGGTCAGGTGAGACGCGCTTGCGGGGGCTGGGCAGCACGGGTGAGCCCACGACCCGCGATATGGGTCGCGGGACCACCCGTGACACAGAGCAGGCATCTGCTGTATTATACACAACAAAAAGTAGCGACCAAGTAGCCAAATTGCCACTTATTGCTTATTTTACACATAAAATTTTGACTAAAAGGTAATCGTAAAATCTTAGTCTCAAAAATGGTAACAATGAAAATGTCAGCTTGTCCCACATTACACCTTACAAAGCTCCACACTACACAAATTTTTTAAAAATGTATTAAAACCTAATAAAACTTTTATAAATTTGGAATTCTCATGAGTATAATGACCAAAAGAGATGTCAAAGTCAAAGCCGTAAAAACAATGTCAACCAAAATGTAACACCCCTTCAGGCCTACCTCTGCAGGAAGGGTGTATGGTGACTTCAAACTCAATATGGCGCAGTGCCTCCACCCGAATCTTGCTTGAAGCTCTGTAGGTAAGCAGGAGGGTTTTCCTCTTCTGCCAGGGGTTGACTCGGGAAACCCCTGCCTAAGCTTAACACACACTCACAATAGGTAAGGGTAAAACAACTTGGCAGGTTTATTGTGAGGGAAGGAATTAGGGATGAGCCAAGTGCAATGAATGCAAACAGGGAAAAACATAAACAGGAATAAAATATTTACAGAGGCAGATTTTCTACTAAAATGTACTGCTAGTGGCAATAAAGGGTAACTGCACTCCCCAGGCCTGGTTGGGATAATGGTGCAGAGGGGTCCCTTTAAATAATGAGCTCTGTGAGCAACAGAGGGGATAAATCAGAACACAACACAAATGACACGTGTCACTATCACACACTCTGCAGGTGACAACACACACTCTCTACCTGCACAGGATTACACTATTATGCTGCAGCTATGCATATTACACAGTCCAATCGTTGGGGCCCTGTTGCCGCGGACGATGGCGCGCTTTCTGTAACGTTGGTGCACTTAATACTTTCAGTACTCTTGGAAATTATTTTCCTGCAAACTCCTTACTAACAATAAAGTCTACTCACAACTCTGAGTAACTGCACCCAGGCTTCTGCTTGTAGCTGGGACCAGGCACATGGATGGTAATGGAGGGGCAGGCAGGAACCTCCTGTGTGGTGGATGTGGAGACCTCCTGGGGATCAGGCTGTGGTGCAGAGGTGGAGCTCCTCCAGCAGGTCCTCTTCTCCTCTGGGGCTGAGCTGCTGGGCTGTCTCTAGTCCTGTGCTGTGTCACTCTCAGTGCAGGACTCTCTACACTCTGCCATGTGCTGTCAGTCCTCTCTGCTGCACATGAGGTCTCTCTCCCTCCTCCTCCCCACAATCCCTTGTTTTTCCCATCAGCCCTTTCTCCAGCAACTCCTCCTATCAGTGTCAGTGGCACAGAGCAGCAGTGATTGCTGGGAGATGTAGTCCAGTCTGCTCCTGAGGAGTAGGTGCTGCTAGCTGCTGGTCTTAACCCCTGCTGCCCAGCAACTACATTGTCCTGTTCACATGTTGTGCTCTTAGCAGGGGTTACAAAAAAATGTGTCCTCGCACAGCTCAAAAGTTATGGATTTATTAAGACAGGAATTGGTAATGCACAACATGAAAATGGCCTAGTGCTTAAGGAACTGTTATATGAGGATGAAAAATCAGTTTAGCCTCAAAACTAATCTTGATTCTATGATAACCAATGTCAAGTTCCAAGGTTTTGTGCAGATTCACACGGTCTCTCTTCCTGGCACTTTAACCCATTAACTACCAGACCATTTTTGTTTTCCCGTTTTCATTTTTAACTCTTCAAAAATCTTTAACTTTTTTATTTTTCCATAAAAAATAGAGAGCTGTATGAGGACTTGTTTTCTGCATAACAAATTGCACTTCATAGTGACGGTATTTTATATTCCATGCTGTGTACTGGGAAGCGGGAAAACAATCTGAATGCAGTGAAAAATGATGAAAAAACACATTTGCACCATTTTGTTGTGAGCTTGGATTTTACGGCTTTCACTGAGCGCCCCAAATGACATGTCTGCTTTATTCTTTGGGTCGGTGTGATCACGGGGATACCAGAATTATATAGGTTTTATTATGTCTACATACATTTACAAAAATGAAAACCTCCTATACAAAAATACAATTCTTCATTTAACCGTCTTCCGGTGCTAATAGCTTTTTCATAATTCAGTGTATGGAGCTGTGTATGGTGTCATTTTTTGCGACTTTTAATGATGTTTTCAATGATGTTTCCTTTTTTGGGGAATGAACAGCCTTTTGATCACTTTTTTTTTAATTATTTATATTTTGCAAAATGGCAAAGTGCCATTTTTGGGCGCTATTACCTGTTATGGAGTTAAAACACCGGTAATAACCGTTGTTATATTTTGATCGTCCATTTGGGGACGCAGCAATACCCAACATGTTTGTGGTTTTTTACTGTTTATTTATATCAGTTCTAGGGAAAGGGGGATGATTAGAATTTTTAGGTTTTTACTATTTTCCAAACCCCCTAGGGTACTTTTACCCCTTAACGACCACCACCACCTCCGCCAACTCAAACTCGTACTTTCCACTGCAATGATTCCGGCGCAGTTGCCATTATTTATCTAACCCTCAGTGTTCCCAAACAATCAATATCAGGACCACCCATCTGACAGTAGAAAATCTAATCAGAGCAGTTTCAGTACATTACATGCCATCTAGACTCTATTGTCAGATGGGTATCCCTGGGCTGAAGTAGATTACTTAGTACCGCCGATCAGAAAGCAAAGCTGAAAATTTTTAGCTAAAAGAAGGGTGGCAGTTAGTTGATAGGGCTCTATAGGAACCTGTCACTAGCTGTATTTGTGAAAATGTGGTGACAGGTTCCCTTTAAGGGGGAAAAAAGTTGCCATTTCTGGCAATACACAGTTTGTCGCAAGTTTCCCCCCAATTAGTATTTTGAAGCATTTCTGGTATTTTTTATGTATTATCATCAATCTACTACCATAATCAGCCATAGTAAACCAGACACACTTACACGTGGGTATGTTGTCCGGATCTGTTCTTTTTGAAGGTTCTAGTGCCCTCATTTTTGTGAAAAAAGGGTTTTTAAAATATGCAATACTCCTCCAGGCTCCGCCCTCTGTTAATTTTGTACTCCCTGCCAGCTTTCTACCCAGCAAGAGCGCTAGTGATATCGGACGGCTCTCAACAATTCCCACACATGCCTGGTAATATCAATGACTGCCTAGTGCGATACCACCACACATGAACGGGGATTACCGATGTCACCGTCTCTCGAGCTGCCGAGGGGAGGGAGGAGCCAGGCAGTAAGATGGAATGGAGATATAATTAACTGAGGATGGAGGGGCTCTGAGGCATATTTTTAAAACTTTTTCACAGAAGAGAAAATGGTATAATAATCTATAACACAAACAAATCCTGATCAAGGGACTATCCACCAACATGTAAGTGGCTGTTTCTGGGGGTAGATTTCCTTTAAATACTATGGGGGAAAAAGTGGAAATAAACGTTATCCGATACTGTTTGAAGAAACTGACCACAGTAAAAGAAATGCCTGCAGAATAGTAAAAGAGCTAAATAGAGCTAAATCAGATATGCAGAGATCCAATGAGATGGTTTTAACACAGAAACTGCCCAATCCCCCCCCCCCCCCCCCAATTCAAGCTCCTTATGTCTGTACATTTATCCTGACTCAAAAAAGCTATGAAAAACCTCATCACTCCATTTACTCGAACAAAAAAAAAAAATAAAGAAAATTCAAGAAACTTCAAGTTTCAGTATTCAGGATCTATTTAGGATTTATCACCTGTCTACACATCCAGAAACCAAAAGAATATGTTACTTATCTTTTTTGTGACTATGCCAAAACTTACTTGGATGAAAGCAAAGCCAAGAATATTACTGTATAAACAATTTAATGATTGTATCATTAAATGGAAATTCCCCTGAACAAAGATAAAAAATTTCCAATTTTACCTCTGTGAAATGCCCTGCAGAAATCATGGAACTGTCTTCGGAGACCCTAAAAAGTTGTTTATATCTGTCATATATAATAATAGGACATCTCTGTGTATATCACAGCGGCGAATCAGCATATTTAATTTATCAGACCTCAGCTGGATAAAAGTATTCTATAGAGGATTGTATCGGGCTAAAGGGGGCGTGGTGAGCTGGTTCGGGGCGGGATAAGTGAGCCGACTCACGTCGCTCACGTATAAGTGCCGGCTCTTAGAGACACATTACTGCAATGTGCAATCTTCCCAACTCATCCTGCCCTATAACATGCTGCTTGCAGATTGGACACTATGCGCAATCTGCAAAGTCATTAATTAATTAAAAATTATTATTATTATCGTTATTAAAGTCCTCCTGCTCTATAACATGCTACCTCCACATAGCACACCAGGTGCAATCTGCCAGCAGCATATAATAGAACAGAATGAGCTAATCAGATTATAAATAGTGTCCTATGTGCAGGCAGTATGTTATGGGACAACACTGTGGCTTAGTGGTTGGCATTACAGCCTTGCAGCGCTGGGGACCTGGGTTCAAGTCCCAGGGTCAACATCTGCAAAGAGTTTGTATGTTCTCTCCGTGTTTGCGTAGGTTTTCTCCCACACTCCAAAACATACTGGTAGGTTGGTTAGATTGTGAGCCCCAGTGGGGACAGGGACTGAGCTGGCAAGCTTTGTGTAGCGCTGCGTAATCTGTTTTTTTTTTGTGCACTTTGTTCATACTGCAGAATTGTGGCGTACATCAGTAATATATGTGGCGCATGGTCAGACTAAGCACTAACCCGTCCTTCTGGTGCACATTTTTTCTGCCTTGTCAGGCACAGCGACACAAAACTTGTTCAGACACTTTATAAACACATGTACAAGTAGTTTGCACATTCTTTCTAGTGCATAGCCAGGCAGAAAACTGGTGCAAACAGTGTAATAAATGTGGCCCATAGTGTCTTATCTGCAGGCAGCATGTTATAAAGCAGGAGGAGCTGAAAATACTGTACATATAGTGTCCTGTAGAGCAGAAAGAACTGAATAAATTGTGCCAGGTGTCCAACTGCAAGCGGCATGTTATATAGCAGAAGGATCAAGCAGTTTTTTGAGAAAACATTCATATAAATTGCAATGTATTGATTGAAATGACTTTCTATGCAAAAAGTAGTCCAGTTGGTGGATTGAACACCATCTTTCTATGCATGCTTATGCAGGAAAGGCTGTCAATCAGTAATAAGACCGCCTACTAGACTCCTAAGAATAGAAAAAGTCAATATTTCAATCAATTAAATTCAATCTATTCTAACAAAACTTTTTATCATCCTGCTCAGCTCTTTTTGCTCTATAACATTTAGGTAACAGGTTTGGGAATTTCTCAAAATTGCAAAACTGAAAAATTAAGAAAACCAAGAGGACACGCGTCAGCGATACCTCACATCCCAAGTCGCTAGACTCCTCCCATCTTGTTTATTTTGTTGCATGACAATGTTTCAACACCTCATGGCTCCACATCACAATGACATGTATTACAGTTAGCGCACACTCACCCACCGGATTTCTACATCATGTTCCTTCTCCCTACAGATACAGAAACTTATATCTTGTCTTGAAAGCACAAGGCACAGGAGGTTTGTAGTCCTATGTGCAACTGCCCTTTTAGCCCCCTCTGTAATTTTAACCCTGATATCCCCTGCTGGTTGATTATTTGACATCCACTGGGGGTTTTTTTCGGTGTCCTGAGTTTTGTTTACTTGTCTTGTGGCTGAAGCCCCAGATGTGCCATAAAATGACTATAAAGTGAATTAGGATGCCCAATTTGCATTGATCCAGGGCACCCAATCCCCAATTAAGTTTTAATCTACCCATCCCAAACCAAACATTGGAAACAACTGTCTGGCTGCTGTGTTTTATTAGCACATAAATGAGCCCCATGTTACTCCTCAGTCTGCACAGAGACTTATCTGACAGATAGCATCCCTTCTACTAAGTGCTGGGGGGCTGCACAGAAGGAGGTCTCTACCTTCAATTAGGAATGCAGAGGTCATAGGGTCATAGTGCTAATCACATTTTCCTCTCAAGATGACTATGGACAGTGAAGTGGGAGCTACAGCAAAGTTATATGTTCAAAGGTTATTAAATAATTTTCCCCATACAAGAAACAAGAATATTAAGTGAATAAAGCCAATTCTGCTTCCAATCTTGTATCCATCTGAATTTTAACCACTTTGTGCCCTACTTCCTCCTGCATTCCTGCCTTATTCACTAGCAAGTAAGAGAGAAAAGCTTCTTCAGAAGTGAAGTGAATACAAACACTCTAGATTCCTCCTTGGCAGAGCTGAGACACAAGTGTGCTTGTCTTACCTTGGTAAAATGCCAGGGACAGGCAGAGCAAGCTCCAACATTTCCATAAGCTGCAGGTGGGATGGTGGGACCTCCTGGAGAAAGCCATCCTTGCCAATACTGCAAGCACACTGCAAAGCTTTTCATGCCTAATGAAGTGACACACAGCATTGGAGGAGTCAGGGTTGTTCAACACAGGAAATTTCATAGCTACTTCTACAAAACCTAGAAAATCACAAAGGACACTGCCCTCTGGAGGTCATAGTATAAAAGCACAGGCTTCTCCAAGTAAATTCTGCCTAATAGTTCTGTGTATACACAACAAGTACATTGTAACACTCTGACTCTACCTTGTTTACTGGAAGATGGGTGTTGTAAAAATATTGTCTAGTCTGCAACTATATAAACATCATACACTGATAATTGCAAATATTATAGTATATATATATGAAGTATATATATATATATATAGTAATCTATATATTTTTTATTTACTTTTTTAAGCAGCATAAGCAAAAGATTCTCAGGAGGAAAATTACTGTCTTGCAGGACTGATTTGCGAGCTGTGAGCTCTATATAAATAAGGGAAATATTATTATTGAAGGGAATATATTGGAATCCTGGAAACCCTTAAGGGTCACACGTACCTCTAGTGCTGTGTTTACAAGCGCAATGTCAGCAAAATTGGTAAGCAATCATATCAGTATCACTGGACACGCTGATGAGATCGGGCCGAGGCATGGCCCCCAGCATTAGCATCGCGCTATTATTCTCATATTTGTTATCTATGGCCACCTTCCTTCTAAAATCAACTTTTAAAATTATCTTAATGAAGCTTAATAGGCCGTTACACTGCCTCATCCTCCCACCTAGCTCCCTCAGTACTTGTACAGTAAGAACTTCCTGCAGCAGGGGGGGGGGGAGTAAGACATTGTAACAGCCAGTGAAGCTGCAACACAGAGGGGCTCTGCTAATGCCTCCTCCCCCAGAGCCCTTCTTTCCATGTTACCATGTCTGGAATCAGTGAAAGTTTTTACACAGCTGCTTACACTTCCAGAAATTAAGAAAAATGGATTCAAAGTAGCCAAACACATGGTAACATGCAGAAACACATGCATTTTGGAATACATTTAAGGGTGCATCCAACGTTCGGTTTTTCAGATTGAGGTTTTGGAGCCAAAAGCAGGTGTGGATCCTAATGGGTTGAGACAAATAATTAAAAGGTGCTGCTCCTCCTCCTACTTTTGCTCATCCTCCTACTTTTACTCCACTCCTGGTTTGGGCATCAAAAACTGCATCTGAAAAACTGAACGTGCAGTCGCACCCTCAGAACGCACCAAAAACACACCCTGTGATTGCACCCTTACGGCTCTGCTTATTAGCAGTCCTAATATAGTTATTTATTTAGACCCAACAGCTTCAAGTTTTGTCTTTGGTCATTCAGTCCCACCAAAATATGCAGAAAGCATGAGAGTAAAGTATCCGAATAGCTTACAGTGAGCTGAGTAGGACAGCAGGTCATCTCTGCCTCCTCTAGTCAGATGATTTTCAAAGCTACTAAGATATTTTAAAGGGGTTGTCTGCTTTGGTTTTAGGTTTGGATTCCACAGAAATGTGCATGGAACTTGTTGTAGTAAAGATACACATCACGAAGTGTAAAAAAGTCCCTTACAAGCGACACTAAAGATGTTACATACAAGTTGTGCAACAGATACCATCAGACAATTAAATAACACATTTTAATCCCAAACCATGGTCCCTTTGAAATATGCTCGAGTCTCCCATTGAATCGTGCGTCAAAAATGCGCCGAAAACGCAACAAAAACGCAAATTACTCTTTAGGAAAAATGGAACAAAAACGCAGCAAAAACGTCAGTTTTTCACGCATTGCACCCGCACGTGAAACGCAACGCTAGTGTGCAAGAGGCCAAAGTGTAAAAAAGTCCCTTACAATCGACACTAAAGATGTTACATACAAGTTGTGCAACAGATACCATCAGACTGTCCGCTTTTCTTGGTCGGTGTGAATCCTGGATACCGAATTATACTGTTATATGTCTACTCCTGTCAAATGAAACTCCTATCAAAATACTGCTTCATTAACTCTTCCGTGCTAGGCTTTTTCTATAGTCAGTGTAGGACTTGTATTCATTTGTTGCACTTTTACATATGTTGCATATGTTCCTTTTTGGGTGAGATGACAGCCTTTATTCAGTTGTTGAATAGTTTTAGGTGGCAAGGGCAGTGCCATTTTTGGGCGCTGACCGTTTGGAGTGAACACCGTAACCGTTTTTGATTTTGAGCGTCCATTTTGGGACCAGCAATCCCCAACAGGTTGGGTTTTTACGGTATGATACAGGCTAGAAAGGGGGTGTTATTTTTAGGTTTTTACGAGTTCCAACCCCTAGGGTACTTGACCCCGTAACGACCACCCACCTCCGCCACATCACTCGTCCTTCCCGCACAATGATCTTCCGGCGCAGTTTGCAGTTTTATCCTAACCTCCTTGTATCCCAACATCAATATCCGACCCACCCATCTGACCGGGAGAACTCTAATTAGAGACCAGTTCATTACAATTAAATTCCATTTACCTCTATCTTTCCGATGGTATCCCTGCGGCGTACGTATCTGCTGTACTTAACACTGCTCAGAGCAAAGCTGAAAATTTTTAGCGCAAGAAGGGTGGCGTTTAGTTGATGGCTCTATAGAACCTGTCCTAGCTTTGTGGAATAATGTTGACTGGTTCCCTTTAAGGGGGAAAGTTGCCATTCTTGCAATACACATTTGTTCGCAGTTTCCCCTCCCCCCATTCGTATTTTGAAAGCTTCTTGGTTATTTTTTATGTATTATCATCAATCTACTACCAAATCCGCCATATTACACCAGACAACACTTACACGTGAGGTAATGTTGTCCGATCGGTTCTTTTTGAAGGTTCTAGTGCCCTCTTTTTTTTGAAAGGGGTTTTTACAATATGCAATCCTCCTCCGGCTCCGCCGTCTGTTATTTTGTACTCCCTGCCCGCTTTCCTTTCTACCCAGCAATATCGCTAGTGATATCCGACGTCTCTCACCATTCCCCACCCAATTCCTTGTATTCACCGACTGCCTATTCTATACCACCACACATGAACGGGATTACCCATGTCACCCGTCGCTCGAGCCTGCCGAGGGGAGGGAGGTCCAGGCAGTAATGATGGAATGGAGATATGAATTAACTGAGGATGGGGGGCTCTGAGGCAATAGTTTTAAAACTTTTTCACAGAAAAAAAAATGGTATCACTTCTCTAACATACAAACACTCCTTATCAAGGGACTATCCACCAACATGTAATTTGCTGTTTCTGGGGGAGATTTCCCTTTAAGATACTATGGGTGAAAAAATTGAATAAACGTTCTCGCCGATACGTTTGAAAGAACGACCACAGTAACAAATGCCTGCAGAATATGTAAAATACTCAATAGAGCTCACCGATATTCCTGATCCATGAGATTGTTTTAACACAGAAACTGCCCAATCACAACACCCCCCCCCCCCCCACACCCCCACCCCCCACCCCCCCCCCCCCCAATTCACTCTCCTTCTGTCTGTCTCCTTTACTCCCTCACTCTTCAAAAGCCTATGAAAAAATCTTCATCATTCCATTTACCATCTTACTCGAAAAAAAAAAAAAAATCAAGAAATTCAAAAACTCAGTTTCATCATTTTCAGGATCTATTTAGGATTTATCACCTGTCTACACATCCATAACCAAAAGAATATGTTACTTATATCTTTTTTGTGACTAGGCCCAACACTTACTTGGATGAAAGCACAGCCAAGAATATTACTGTACAACATTTAAAAATGATTGTATCATTAAATGGAAAATTCCCCTGCACAAGACCAATATCCAATTTTACAACCTGTGTGAAATGGCCCTGCAGAAATCCATGTAGTAACTGTAAGAGTTTCATTTACATCTGTCATATATATAATATGACATCTCTATGTAATCACAGCGGTGAATCAGCATATTCATTTATCAGACCGCAGCTGGATAAAAGTATTCTATAGAAGGATTGTATCGGCTAAAGGGGGCGTGGTGAGCTGGTTCGGGATGGGATAAGTGAGCCTACTCACATATAAGTGCCGGCTCTTAGAGACACATTACTGCTATGTCAATCTACCAACTCATTCCTGCCCATAACCTGCTTCTTGCAGATTGGGCACTATGGCGCCAAGCTGGCAAAGTCCTTCTTAATTAAAAATTATTATTATTATCGTTATTAAGTCCTCCTCTCGATAACATGCTACCACCGATCCACATAGCACACCAGGTGCAATCTTCCAGCAGCATAATAATAGAACAGAATGAGCTAATCAATCGACATATTGTCCTATGTGCAGGCAGTATGTTATGGTACACACAGTGGGTAGTGGTTAGCCATTACAGCCTTGCAGCGCTGAGGACCGGTTTCCAGTTCCCAGGGTCCACATCTGCAACGAGTTTGTATGTTCTAATCCGTGTTTGCGTGGGTTTTCTCCCACACTCCAAAACATACTGGTAGGTTGGTTAGATTGTGAGTCCCATTGGGGACAGGGACTGGCAAGCTTTGTGTAGCGCTGCGTAATCTGTGTGCGATATAAATAAAGGAATTATTACTGTTATTGTGGAGCCAGAGGAGCTGATTGTACAATGGGCCACATGTATCAAAAACAGTGTAGTTTTTCGTTGTGTAGGCGCACTTTATAAACACATGTACGAAGATTTGCAACGTTCTTTCTAGTGCATAGCAGGCGAAAACTGGTGGAAACAGTGGTAATAAATGTGGCCCAGAGTGTCTTATTGCTCAGGCAGCATGTTATAAAAGCATGAGGAGCGACAATACTGGACAATATGAGTGCCTGTAGATCAGAAAGACTGAATAATTGTGCCAGGTGTTCCACTGCAGCGGCATGTTATATAGCAGAAGGATCAGCAGTTTTTTGGAAAACAACTTCATAAAATTGCCATGTATTTGTTGAAATGACTTGTCTACTGTCAAAAAGTAGTCCCAGTTGGTGGATTGACACCACATCTTTCTATGCTGCTATGCAGGAAAGGCCTGTCAAGTCAGTATAAGAAGACCCGCCTACTAACTCCGAAGAAGAAAAAAGGTCAATATTTCAACATCAATAGTTCAAAATAAATATTCATCTCTAACAATACTATTTTATCATCCTGCTCAGCTCTTTCTGCTCTTACACTTAGTGTAACAGGTTTTGAGATTCATTTCTCAAATTGCAAACTGAAACATTAAGAAAACCAAAGGACACGTCATCGTACCTCACTCCCACTCGCTAGACTCCTCCCATCCTTGTTTATTTGTTGCGCGTACAATTTTTCAACACCTTCAGTGCTCCACATCACAATTACAATGTATTGCAGTTAAAGCACACATCAGCCCTGGATGTCTACATCATGTTCCTTCGCCCTACAGATCAAGAACTTCTCTGTCTGTAAGCACCAGGCACAGGAGGTTTGAAGTCCCTATGTGGCAACTGGCCTTTTAGCCCCCTCCCGTAATTAAACCTGATATCCCCAGCGGTTGATTATTTGACGTCCACTGGTTTTTTTTCAGTGTCCCTGAATTTGTTTTATGTCTTGGGTTTTGGGGCTGAAGCCCCAGATGTGCCATAAAATAACTATAAGTAATTAGGATGCCAATTGCATGACCCGGGACCCACCCCAGTAAGTTTTTACTCTACCCATCCCAAACAACATTGGAAACAGACTGTCTGGCTGCTGTGTTTTATTTAGCACATAAATGAGCCCCATGTTACTACTCTCAGTCTCACAGAGACTTATCTGACAGATAGCACCCTTCTAACTAAGTCTGGGGGGCTGCACAGACGGAGGTCCTCTACCTCAGATTAGAATGCAAGAGGTCATAGGGTCATCTGCTAATCACTTTTCCTCCTCTAAATGACTATGGACAGTGAAAGGAGCTACAGCAAAGTTATATGTTCAAGAAGGTTTCTAAATAATTTTCCCATACAAGTAAATAATTACATAACAATAATTAAGTGAATAAAGGCAATTCTCTTCACATTGTTATCCCTCTAATATTTAACCACTTTGTGCCCTACTTCCTCCGCATCCTGCCTTCTTCACGCAAGTAAGAGCGAAAACGCTTCTCAGAAGTGAAGTGAATACAACACCTAGATTCCTCCGTGGCAGAGCTGATACACAAGTTGCTTGTCTTACCTTGGTAAATGCCAGGTACAAGGCATAGCAAGCGCCTCAACAGTCCATAAGCTGCGGTGGATGGTGGACCTCCTGAGAAAGCCATCCTTGCCAATCTGCACACACCTGCAAGCTTTTCATTGCCTATGAAGTACACCACATGGAGGGTCAGGTTGTTCACCAGGAATTCAATAGCACTTCTACAAAACCAGAAATCCAAAGACCTGCCCTCTGGAGGTCATAGTTAAAAGCCAGCTTCTCCAAGTAAATTCTCCTAATAGTTCTGTGTAACACCCAACAAGTACATTGTACCCTCTACTCACCCTTGTTGACTGGAATGATGGTGTTGGTAAAATATTTTCGAGCTGCACATATAAACATAATACACTATAATTGCAAATATTATATATATATATATATAAATATTCTATTATATATCTATATACTTTTTTTAATTATTTTTTTAAGCACAATACAGCAAAATATTCTCAGAGGAAATACTGTCTTGCAGGACTGAAATGTTTTGCGAGCTGTGACCTCTATACTAATAAGGAAATATTATTATGTGAAGGGGAAATATTGGAATCCTTGGGAAAACCCTTAGGCCACTACCTCTAGTGCTGTGTTTACAGCGCAACGCAGCAAATTGGTAAGCAATCTTCCAGTGTCCACCTGTGACAATCGCTGATAGCACGGGCGCGAGGCATGGCCCCCACATTAGCATCGTCGCTATTATTCTCATATTTGTTATCTAGGCGCACCTTCCTTCAAAATCAACTTTTAAAATTACCTAAGTGAAGCTATATAGGCTGTTACCAAACTGCCTCCTCCTCCCACCTAGTCTCCCTCCAGTACTTACAGCAGAACTTCCTGCCCAGGGGGGAGGTAACACATTGTACCAGCCAGTGAAGCGCATCACGAGGGGCTCCCCCAGACCTCTTTGCATGTTACCGATGCGCTTGGCTGGAATCAGTGAAGTTAACACAGCTGCTTACACTTCCAGAAATTAAGAAAATGGATCAACTAGCCAAACATCATGGTAAATGCAGTAACACATGCATTTGGAATACATTTAAGCGGTGCAATCAACGTTCGTTTTTTTCAGATGGAGTTTTTGAGACGAAAAGGCAGGTGTGGGTCCTAATGGATTGAGACAAATAATAAAGAGCTGCTCTCCTCCTACTTTTACTCCATTCCTGGTTTGGCATCAAAAACGTGCAGTCACACCTCATCCCAAATGCCACACCCCTGTGATTGCACCTTAACGGCTCTCTGCGTGCAGTCCATATATACTTATTTTATTTAGACCCAACACTCTCAAGTTTTGTCCTTTGTCATTCATTCCCACCAAATATGAGAAAACATGAGAGTAAGTATAATGAATACTTACAGTAGTGAGCTGAGTCGGACCGCAGGTCATCTCTGCCTTCTCTAGTCAGAATTTGTCAAAGCTCTAGATATTGTTAAGGGGTTGTGCTGCTTGGTTTTAGTTCTTGATTCCACAATAATGTTCATGGAAACCTTGTTGTAGTAACAGATCCATCACAAGGCCCCTTCTAACACTGGCGTTTTTTTCACGCGCAAGTTTTCTGCGCGTGCATTTGTCGCTCAAACTCGCATTGCAACTCTTTCCATTGTTAATTCATGGGTCTTTCTCCATTTGCGTGGTTTCAAACGCACGTCTCGTGCGTTCGTTTGCACGCGCTGTCAAAATCGCAGCATGCCTATTTTGTGCGAGTCACGCGCAATTTTTGCACGCACCATTCAAGTCTATGGAGATGCTCCAGAACGCATATGCAACTCGCAATCATTGGCAAGTGCAATGCTAGTGCAATGCTTTTTAAACGTAAAGGGGTTGCAGGTGACGCCTATAACATTATTTTTCCCCTGCTCGCACAGTCATTTCATTAATACAAACACAGTGAAGAACAGTGAAGAATAGAATAACATCATTGTACCACAGTTCCACATGACCACAGGATCATTTAAGATAAAACACAGTTTGCAGAACACAGTGAGCAAATAGATTACAGAGGTTTCGGCACAGTCTGCTTACTTTTCGTGGAGATACGCGCGGAACTGCGCGAACACAATGCATGTGAAAAACTATATATGTTGTGAAGAAGACATGCAGATGTTGGACACTCTCAATGTGTTCTTTACACACATATATATTGTTTCTTCACATGCTATTTTTGTGTTCGCACCGCTCACGCGCTATCTCCACGCAAGTAAGCAGATGTGCGCGAACACATCGTGTAATCTATTCTGCCCTGTTTCTGCACGTGTTTTTTTAATAATGATCCTGTGGCACTGTGTGTCACTGTGTACACTGATTTTACTTGCATTCTTCTCTGTTTCTTCACATCGGCTAAATTGTGCATTAATCATACGCGCGGAACAGTGAAGACTAGCTCGCCGATGTTTGCAATTATAAGAAGACTTAGTTTTCAATTATAACACATTTTTAAACCCAAACCTGGTCCCTTGAAAATATCTCGAGTCGCCCATGCAATCGGCGTCAAAAATGCGCCGAAAACGCAACAACAACGCAAATTCCTTTAGGAAAAATGGAACAAAAACGCAGCAAAAACGTCAGTTTTTCTACGCATTGCACCCCACAAGTGAAACTGCAAACGCTGGTGCAAGAGGGCCAAAGTGTAAAAAAGTCCCTTACAATCGACACTAAAGATGTTACATACAAGTTGTGCAACAGATACCATCAGAGCTGTAATGTAACTCAGTGGGAAGTGGTGGTATATGCACAGGATGCATTGCCCAAACCAGAAACAGAGTATGGAAGACATAGGAGAGTGATAAGAAATGGCCAATGTTGGTGAAAAAAAGAGCGTGCAACTTCATATACTACATCATATCTATACATTATTCTTTGTGTATATTCTGGTATATAACCAGTATATACAGATCCACGTTACAACAAGCTGTAGCTGCGACATTCATGTCTAGGACGTCAGTCTGCATATAACGCCAGATCCCTATAAATATCCTAGCACTGAGTGTCACTTTTAATGATATTTTCATGGGACGCACATTTAGCTTTTGTGTCTTAATATGAAGAGCCTCTTTATACCCCGGTGGAAGGCTGGAATATGAATGAAGCTTTCCTACTGTTCAAGGCCGGCAATATATTACAGAAGCTGTAGCATCTACATCATTTTTACTAGTCACATTCACAAGAGCCACCATTGAATTTCAGTGGCTACATACAATGTATAAAGGGGCCATAGATATTAGTAACCATGTGCATTATATTGGAGGTTGTATCTATGATTGACCTCTTAAAGGGGAGGTCTCCAGACCCTTTTAGACACTCTTGATTCATCCCGGCCCTAATGTCTGGGTGTTAATGTGCCACCTGGGACATGTAAAACCCTTTGCTTAATTGCATTTTGTTAATTAAATTCATTTAGTTACATTTGAAAGGAGCTCTCTGGCAACAGGAGGACTTCAAAGCATGTTATTCCGTCTCTGCACTCTTCAATGTATGACACCCACGCACAGATTTACTCCTGCATTCAGTCTGAATGGAGACATGGCAAACGTTTAATAAAATGCATAATGTCACTGTTGTTGTTCCAGGTTAATTCATTCAGTGGTATAACTGTTATTATGTACAGAATGGTACAGTATTATGGACTGAAGAAAACACATTCCTGGTCACAATGGCTGCTCTGCTGTTAACGTTTAACAATAAACATTGCAATGTTTCACCAACAAAATGTCATATTAATTGGAAATATATTGATTGAATTTAAAAAAAAAACTACATAATGAGTGAGTTTATAAAGTTTGGTGAGATGTACAACAGTCTTAAAGGAAATCTACCATCAAAATCAAGCATGGATAAACCAGAGAAACCTATTGATTACCACCGGTACAGTACCTGGATCTATGAGCAAGTGCATCTTGGTGATGGATTTTGGTAGATTTCCTTTAAAGAGATGATTAGCTCACAGATCACATATAAAGTAACCCTGTGGTCTTGTAGGTGGTATATACTACCTCATACAAAGGCCTTTGGCCTCTTTCACATTGGTGTTGTTAGTCTCGTCCCTGAGAATTCTTTTCTATTGGTTTTTTAGGTTTCAGTTTTTTCCACTTATCCATTTGTTCAGAAGCAAAACAGAAACAAAATGCAACATACATGTGAATGCCCCTTTCATGAAACACTCTTGGACCGAATGCCAACAATATTACATTGTTGGGCGTCTACAACTGTTGTGGTTGGTCCATAAATCACAGTCCTTTCATGTCCTTTTGTCCTGGACCTGGATCCAGTTAAGGACAGGATTCCTTGCATCCAATCCTGGCGTACAATTGTACCGGCAGCCGTCCCTTGTGGAGGGACAGGCCTGGCTTACAATTGTACCGGAAGAGCGCAGGTCCTGTGGAGGAACAAGGCCTGCTTTACATTCTACATGCAACTGGTCTGTGGAGGACTGGCCTGGCGTACAATTCTACTAGTGCATACTTCTGTGGAGGACATTGCCTTGCTTACAATTCTATAGTCAGTACGTCTGGGTAGTGACAATGCCTGGCGTACACTTACAGTGCAAGCCGTCTGTGGAGGGACAAGGCCTGGCGTACATTTACAGTGCATCCGTCTGTGGAGGGACAAGCCTGGTACAACTATAGTCAGTGCAGCCAGCCTCTGGTGGGACCAGGCCTGGCGTTCAATTGTTAGTGGCAGTCCAGCCTCTGGAGGACAAGGGCCTGGCGTTATTGTACATGCAGCCGTCTGGGGGGACAAGGCCGGGCGTACAATTGTATCAGAGAGCCGTCCTGGGTCAAGGCCGGCGTACAATTGTAGCAGAGACCGGTCATGGGGGACAGGCCTGGCTACAATTTTATAGTGCAGCCAGCCTCTGAGGGCAAGGCATGGCGTACATTGTACATGGCGCCATCCTGTGGGGGACAGGCCTGGCGTAACAATTGTCCAGTGCAGCCTCCCTTTGGAGTGACAATGCCTGGCGTACAATGGTACAGTGCAGCCGGTCCTGTACAGGGACAAGGCCTGCTACAATTGTACATAGGACCGGTCTTGTGGGGAGGACAGCCTGTCGTACAATGGTACAGGTCAGCCGTCTGTAAGAGGGACTAGGCCCTGCGTCAATGTACAGGTGCAGCTGGTCTGTCAGGGAACAAGGCCTGGCGTACAATGGTACAGAGAGCCGTCTGTGGAGGACAAGCCTGCGTACAATGGTCAGTGAAGGCCGTCTGTATCGGGACTAGGCCTGGCGTACACTGGTAGCAGTGCAGCTGGTCTGTAGATGGACATGGCCTGCGTACAATGGTACAGTGCAGACGGTCCTGTGTAGGGACAAGGCCTGGCGTACATTGTACATGTGCAGCCGGTCTGTGGAGGGACAAGGCCTGGCGTACAAATGGTAGGCAGTTCAGCCAGTCTTGGATGTGGACAAGGCCTGGTCGTACAATTGTACATTGCAGCCGTGTCCCTTAGAGGGACAAGGCCTTGCGTACAATGTACAGTGCACCGGTCTGTAGAGGACAGGCCCTGCTTACAATTGTAGTGCAGCCGTCTGAAGGGACAAGTCCTGGCGTACAATTTATACAGTGCAGCCAGTCCTGTGGATGCCAGGCCTGGCGTACAATTTTACTTGTGAGGCGGTCTGTGGGGGGACAGGCCTTGCGTACAATTGTAATTCGGCCGGTCTGTGGGGGACAAGCCTGGCGTACAATTGTACAGTGCAGCCCAGTCTTTGGAGGGACAAGGGCCTTGCTACATTGTACAGTGCGCCAGTCTGTGGAGGACAAGGCCTGGTCGTACAATTGACATGCAGCCGGTCTGGGAGGGACAGGCTGCGTACAAGTGTACAGAGGACCGGTCCTTGGATGGACAAGCCTGGCTACAATTTTACCATGCAGCCGTCTGTGGAGGGACAAGGCCTGGCGTACAAGTGTACAGTGCACCGTCGGTGGAGTGACAATGCCTGGCGTACATTGTACAGTTGCGCCTGTCTGTAGGGGCTAGCCTGGCGTACATTGTATCGAGAGCCGGTCTGTGGAGGGACAAGGACTGCGTACAATTTACATGCAGCTGGTCTGTGGAGGGGACAGGCCTGGCGTACAATTGTCGGTGGCAGTCCGTCTTGAGGCCACAGGCCTGGCGACACTGTACAGTGCAGCCGGCCTCTGAGGGACTGGTTTTTATGATTGTCCCCCATTAATCTCTTCTACAGTGTCAGGTGGAAATGGACATTGATGGTCCTTGTTACAAAGATTATAGCCCAGGAAAGAGGGTATAACTCCAATGTTGTGATGGGTTATAAGGGTACATTCCCATACACTTAATCAATTTCTTTATATTAGAGTCATACCTTAACACGGCATATGTCTTCAGGCACTTCATAAACAGAATAGCTTATTGTGCATGCAGTTCCATCACACTATTCAACTCTATACCTACATAACATTGAGAACAGCGATTGTTGTTTTCCATAACGTCAGTCCACCCTGTACATGTTACTGGTTCTCTCATATGACCATAGAACAAGAATGTGCAAAAGTATTTAGATATGCTGTTAGAAGCAGCAACGCGCTGTATCCATGTCAGTAAGCAAATGCAATTATTTATAATAAAAAGGCACGTTAGTCATTCATCTGAGTAGTTAAACCCTGAAATGAGTACCACCACAAACTTCACAGATATGACATGTCCATAGCTTAGGCCATTTATCGGGCCCTTCGTTCCAAACAACTCTTGTAATTTCAATACAAAGGGCATACTGTCAGGGTGAGACAACAGAAAAACACCCCTCCCAAAACGATGAGTTGTTTTTGTCTCGATGACACATCTTAGAGAAACATTGTTTCTAAATAACAGCAATTGCAAACTTTTAATAACTGTATTCGTTTTTTTAATCCTACCCTCTAATATGGTTTGCTGATGTTTCCTTAGAAAGAATATGTGCCTTAAAGCAGATTGATGTACTATACATTACAAACATACAGGTGCAGTTACTACCTCGGCCCCTTCGCGATCCAGCGGCGCTTCTCTGCGCTGGAGTTCTGGGCCGACCGGGATTATGATGGTAGTTCCTCCTCCGTCCACCAGGTGGCGCTTTCGCGAAGTCCGCTGAATGGCTCTAAATACACGCCTCCCTGATAAGGTGAGTGAAATTTTCGCAACACACTTTTTTTTTTAAATGCGGTGTTTTTTTCCGAATCCGGGGTTTTTTCGCTCCGGGCACGCCCCCGATTTCTCGCGTGCATACCGTTGGTCCGATGCTCCACAATCCGATCGCGTGCGCCAAAATCCTGGTCATTCAGGACCATAGCCGTCAAATCGGAATATCGGGTAACACGTTTCAGAAGCAAAACAGAAACAAAATGCAACATACATGTGAATGCCCCCTTTCATGAAACATTCTGTGACCGGAATGCAAACAAATATTACATTTTTGGGCTTCTACAGACTGTTGTGGTTGGTCCGTAAATCACAGTCCTTGGAATGTCCTGTTTCCTGGACCTGGATCAGTGTACAGGAGAGGATTCCTTGCATCACAATCCTGGCGTACAATTGTACAGTGCAGCCGGTCTGTGGAGGGACAAGGCCTGGCGTACACTTCTACAGTGCAGCCGGTCTGTGGAGGGACAAGGCCTGGCGTACACTTCTACAGTGCAGCCGGTCTGTGGAGGGACAAGGCCTGGCGTACAATTGTACAGAGGAGCAGGTCTGTGGAGGGACAAGGCCTGGCGTACAATTGTACAGTTTACAGTGCATCCGTCTGTGGAGGGACAAGCCTGGTACAACTATAGTCAGTGCAGCCAGCCTCTGGTGGGACCAGGCCTGGCGTTCAATTGTTAGTGGCAGTCCAGCCTCTGGAGGACAAGGGCCTGGCGTTATTGTACATGCAGCCGTCTGGGGGGACAAGGCCGGGCGTACAATTGTATCAGAGAGCCGTCCTGGGTCAAGGCCGGCGTACAATTGTAGCAGAGACCGGTCATGGGGGACAGGCCTGGCTACAATTTTATAGTGCAGCCAGCCTCTGAGGGCAAGGCATGGCGTACATTGTACATGGCGCCATCCTGTGGGGGACAGGCCTGGCGTAACAATTGTCCAGTGCAGCCTCCCTTTGGAGTGACAATGCCTGGCGTACAATGGTACAGTGCAGCCGGTCCTGTACAGGGACAAGGCCTGCTACAATTGTACATAGGACCGGTCTTGTGGGGAGGACAGCCTGTCGTACAATGGTACAGGTCAGCCGTCTGTAAGAGGGACTAGGCCCTGCGTCAATGTACAGGTGCAGCTGGTCTGTCAGGGAACAAGGCCTGGCGTACAATGGTACAGAGAGCCGTCTGTGGAGGACAAGCCTGCGTACAATGGTCAGTGAAGGCCGTCTGTATCGGGACTAGGCCTGGCGTACACTGGTAGCAGTGCAGCTGGTCTGTAGATGGACATGGCCTGCGTACAATGGTACAGTGCAGACGGTCCTGTGTAGGGACAAGGCCTGGCGTACATTGTACATGTGCAGCCGGTCTGTGGAGGGACAAGGCCTGGCGTACAAATGGTAGGCAGTTCAGCCAGTCTTGGATGTGGACAAGGCCTGGTCGTACAATTGTACATTGCAGCCGTGTCCCTTAGAGGGACAAGGCCTTGCGTACAATGTACAGTGCACCGGTCTGTAGAGGACAGGCCCTGCTTACAATTGTAGTGCAGCCGTCTGAAGGGACAAGTCCTGGCGTACAATTTATACAGTGCAGCCAGTCCTGTGGATGCCAGGCCTGGCGTACAATTTTACTTGTGAGGCGGTCTGTGGGGGGACAGGCCTTGCGTACAATTGTAATTCGGCCGGTCTGTGGGGGACAAGCCTGGCGTACAATTGTACAGTGCAGCCCAGTCTTTGGAGGGACAAGGGCCTTGCTACATTGTACAGTGCGCCAGTCTGTGGAGGACAAGGCCTGGTCGTACAATTGACATGCAGCCGGTCTGGGAGGGACAGGCTGCGTACAAGTGTACAGAGGACCGGTCCTTGGATGGACAAGCCTGGCTACAATTTTACCATGCAGCCGTCTGTGGAGGGACAAGGCCTGGCGTACAAGTGTACAGTGCACCGTCGGTGGAGTGACAATGCCTGGCGTACATTGTACAGTTGCGCCTGTCTGTAGGGGCTAGCCTGGCGTACATTGTATCGAGAGCCGGTCTGTGGAGGGACAAGGACTGCGTACAATTTACATGCAGCTGGTCTGTGGAGGGGACAGGCCTGGCGTACAATTGTCGGTGGCAGTCCGTCTTGAGGCCACAGGCCTGGCGACACTGTACAGTGCAGCCGGCCTCTGAGGGACTGGTTTTTATGATTGTCCCCCATTAAATCTCTTCTACCGTGTCAGGTGGTAAATGTGACATTGATGGTGCATTGTACAAAGATAAGCCCAGGAAAGGAGGGTAAACTCCAATGGTTGTGATGGGTTAGTAAGAGTGTACATTCCTACACTTAACTACAATTTCATTATATTTAGAGATTCTACCTTAACAGGCATATGTTTCAGTGCATTCATAGAAACAGAATAGCTTATTGTGCATGCAGTTCTCATCACATCATACTTTCAACTCTGATACCTACATAAACATTGAGAACAGGCGCATTGTTGGTTTTCCATAACTCATCCACCCAGTAGCATGTTACTGGTTCTCTCATCTGACCATAAGAACAAGAATTGCAAAAATATTTAGATATGCTGTTAGAAGCAAGCAACAGCTGCTGTATCCATGTCAGTAAGCAAATGCAATTATTTAAATAAAAAGGCACGTTAGTCATTCAGTCTGAAGTATTAGAACCCTGAAATGTAGTACCACCACACAACTTCACAGATATGACAATGTCCCGATAGTCTAGGCCATATTGTATCTGGCCCTTCCTTTCCAAACAACTCTTGTAATTTCATACAAAGGGCATAATGTCAGGGTGAGACAAAGAAAAACACCCCTCCCAAAACAATGAGTTTTTTTTCTCATGACACGATCTTAGAGACGAACATTGTTCTAAATACAGTCACCATTGCAAACGTTTTAATATACTGTATTCTTTTTTTAATCCTACCCTCTAATATGGTTTGCTGATGTTTCCTTAGTAAAGAATGATGTGCCTTAAAGCAGATGATGTACTATACATTACAGAACATACAGGTGCAGTTACTACCTCGGCCCTTCGTCGATCCAGCGGCGCGTTCTCTGGCGCTGGAGTTCGGGCCGACCGGGATTTATGATGGTAGTTCCTCCTCCGTCCACCATGTGGCGCGTTCGCGCTAAGTCCGCTGAATGGCCATCGAAATACACCGGCCTCACCTGGATAGAGGTGAGTGAAATTTTCTGCAACACATTTTTTTTTTAAATGCGGTTTGTTTTCCGAATCCGGGGTTTTCGCTCGGGCCACGCCCCCGATTTCGTCGCGTGCATACCGTGGCCGATGCGCCACAATACCGATCGTCGTGCGCCAAAATCCTGGGGCATTCAGGACAGTAGCCGCAAATCGGAATATCGGGTAACACGTTATACTGACCTGCTGGTGATGAATTCTTCATGATTTCGGATTGATATGATCTGAGGAAAACACCGGCTGGGTTAATCATTCTCATCGATATTGTGAAATCCACAAGATCAAAATCCTGATATGTAGAAAGATTTACATCTATTGTTTAAACCCAACAAACAAGTCATTTTTTTGTTTTCTTTAGGATGGTTCAATTCAAATAAGGGCTTTGCTTTTATTTATAAATGTAGTAGTACCTTTGTTACTTACCCAGTTCTGTTGCTACATACGATAAATACTTCTGTTTGCATTGTAGCTTTGGGGTTGTGGGAAGTCAAACTTAGTATTTTAAGGACTACCGGTCTGTTTAATGTACAGGAGAGCCTCAACATATGTCGGAAACACCCTTAAAATTCTTGAAATTTACCTGTGCTACCTAGGGCCACAATATTTCTGAGAAACTATCTATGTCTTCAGAATGCATCGCCACACAGATGAATAAATGTGGTTGACAACAGTTTTTTATGATAGAAACAAACTCTCTTCAAAAGTCAAGCATTGCATGACAGAATAAAATTAGCTTACACTTCTTGAGGTTACGGATATTTCTGGATGTCCTTTACAGTTATGGTTAATCGATATTCTGAACTCTCCTCTATCAACAGGTCGATTTACATAAACAATTCCAGACTGAAAATATCATTGCAATCCTAAGTATTGATACTAACCACTAAAAAAAATAATCTGAGCCGAATAATCTCGTTCCATCAGTGGCTGAAGTCTCTCCACCAGAAGTGAGGTGCCACATAATTGCTAAAATAATGGGTGGCTGCCCAATCACTGCATAGTGTTGGGAAGTACTGACCTTGCAAAGTCTATACATTGGTCTATCCAGGGAAACAGAAGTTTTAAATACTGGAGAGATCTTGTTGGAATAAGAAGGGTTTCTGAAGACGGCTGAGGTAAGTATAGTTTATTTTCAGATACCATATTTATGCCTTTAACCCCTTAACGACTGGCCTTTTCTTTTTAGTTTTTTCACTTCAATTTTGCACTCACAACTTCAAAAATCTATAACTTTTTTTTCCACATAAAAGCTGTGTTATGGCTCCTATTTTTTGCATCAACAAATTGCACTTCATAGTGCCGGTATTCTAAATTTATGCAGGTACGGGAAGACGGGGAAAAAAATTCCAAATGCAAGTGAAAATGCGTGAAAAATGAAGGTGATGAAAACCACATTTGTGACGTTTCTTGTGGGCTTGGATTTTACAGCTTTCAATCTGCGTCCCAAATGACATATTGCCTTTATTCTTTGGGTAGGTATGATCACGTGAGAACCAAAGTTGTATAGGTTTTAAATGTTTCATACATTTAAAAAAATAAAACAGTCCTGCCTACAAAATATTTTATTTTTATTTTGCCGTATCTTCTGGTGCCAATAACTTTTCAGACTTTGGTGTACGAGCTTTGGATAGTGTCATTTTTGCGATTTTGATTTCGTTTTCATTATATAATTTGGGACTGTGCCGACTTTTGATCACTTTTATGAATTTTTTTTATAAGGTTTCAAAATGGAAACAATGCCATTTTCGACTTTGGACGCTATTTTACGTTACGAGGGTTAAACATAGTGAAAAAACATTATCATATTTTGATAGAGCGAGGCATTTTCGGATGCGGCGATTCCTAATGTGTTTATGAGTTTTACTGTTATTATTTTATATCAGTTCTGAGGAAAAAGGAGGGGTGATTTGTGAATTTTTAGGTTGTTTTAGTATAATTTTTTTTTTAAAACTTTTTGTTTTTTTTTTTTATTTTTACTTTACTATTTTTCAGAATCCCTAGGGTACTCTAACCCCTAGGTAGTCTGCTAGATCTATCATATACTGCCATACTACAGTATGGCAGTATATGTGGATTTGATTAACCGAGCATTACATGTGACCAATTAGCACATGTAATGCATGTATTAAAAGAAGCGCCTCGGGTATTCGGACCCCGAGCAGGTTACCATGGCGAGGATCGCGCTCTCCTGAGTCATTGGAGCAGCGATCAACGACAAGATGGCCGCCGCCATCTCTGCGAAGCGGCGCCCAATGACTGCACTAGCACCGATCGCGTAGGTGATCCGGTAAGCCTTGCTGCAATTGCAGAAAGACTTACTGGGCTATGGAGAGGGCTGGCCAGCGAGCCCTCTCCATGCAACGGGACCCGTCGCGCGCGTCGGGAAGGGGTAATGCTTTTACAATGGCCAGAACTATTTAAAAATTTGCCCAACTATTCAATTTCAATTACTAATAAAAACGTATGAGAAAACAATTTACTGAATCTTTTACGCATCAAAATATATACACATGCTCAAAAAACATAAAACAAAACAATTAACTTCACATGCTGTTGTGCAAATGGACTAGGTGCGCAAATTATTGGCCAAGTAGCAAGACCCCCGCTAATAACGGAAGGGACTCTGCAGGTCGGGATCACAGACACTTCTCAGTACCACTGCCGCAACAGTCCTGGCTGTGTTTGGTCAGTTGAATGGTGATGGTGCTTTCATACTTGTGGTACTGTTTTATCTGCAGATATCCCTAGCTGGGTTTCTGTTTGACATCTATACATCTAGTTGCTTGTTTACTTGTATGTGGTGAGAGATTCTGAGTTTTTCTGTTCTCAGGTATGCCACCACCTTTCCTTTGTTACCTTTGTCTGTGTTTATGTAATTGCAAGTTTGGGGGGGGGCCTTGTGAGTCTTGCTCTGTTGTTACCTGATAATCCTGTCCGACCTATTGCCCTCATTCCTGTTATTCAGTCTCAGTGTGAGTTGTGTGCCATTGTGTGAGTGTGTGTGCTTGTGTGAGATTGATAGTTCTCCAAGTTTTTTACTTGCAGCAATATTTTCGCTAGGGAAGTTGGGGGCACATTAGTACCACCAGCCCCTAGTATTCTGAGTTCTTTCCTAATTTCTGGATATAAACTCGTGTTAAGAGAGCGAGAGAGAGAGTTGTGGGTTGCCGAGACTAGTCCAGGAAGATGACATCAACTGCACGGCAGGGACTTAGCTCAAGTCATAGGGTAAGGGTTGCTTTTTGCCTTTCCTGTTTCCCCCAGTTCTTGCCTGCTCTCTCTCATGCGGTTCCTGACATCTGTGTAACCATGACATCTAGGTTGTAGTGTGGGTATATAGGTTTTGACCAGCAACTCCTTGGTAAAAAAAAGACCCCAGCAGTACAAACAAATATTGATAAAAAATTTCAATATTGTAAGAGCAAAAATATAACATTGACATTTTCATTGAGTGAAAATACATGATCTGCATTCCTGCAGTTATATTAAAGTCAGAGGTTGCAGTAAGTCAATATCAGCAGCATGGCCAAGAATTTTGTGAAGGTGTAGATACCACTGTGTCATCACTAAATTGTTATATTAAGTGAGAAGGTTCCGGAGCACTGGGGTCATTGTCATTAATATCTAGCAGGATTTCAACCAACAGCCTAAATAAGTAGAAAAATAGGAGATCTAGCGCGTTCATATACGAATGCCCAAATAAATATGGTAGAAATGAACTAGAAACCTTTGTGCAAACCATGGGAACAATTCATTATTTGAAAACCAAGAAAATTTTTGATGAGGTTTTTTTTTCGGATCCAGTACTTAATATATTTTTTGCATTTTCATCAATACATGTATATTAGGAAATAATTCTATTGATAAATACTTGGACTTGGAATAAGGTTAACAATAACTATGCTTAACATACATTAAAAGTATACTACAAATATGGGCTGCAGCAAACATTCCTTAAGGCGGCTGGCAGGGCCTTCAACAAAAAAATACTTAAAGCTTAAGGAGCAGAAAAGGGAAAAAAATTAAAATATTCTACTCCCTCCGCTGGTTCTCTGTGTTGGACCTGGTGTACTCCTGTAAACATGCAACCACACCAGAAGGGTGATTATAAGATTTGTATTGTTTTTCTAGCCCCAAACATTATATAAAATTTTTTTTAACAACCTGGCCGACCCTTTAACATTTCAATGAATTATTTATTCCTTCTCCACCCTTATGGGTGCATTCAAAAAAATCTTTATGGGACGAGAGAGCTCTCTTACTCAAGCAAACGTAAAAAACAACATGTTTTTAACTAAGAGAGTTACAGAGTAAATCTTACACTGTTAATAGGTTCTAAAACTTATAGATACGTTGGTCAATCTTATACGAGTACAAAAACTCCTTATATAAAAATCTGTTGTAAACAATAACAGAATTCATTTAGAAAAATAAGTAAATCCAGTGAAAGTAGAAGTTACTTAAAGTTTAGCACTGAAGGGAGGATGCCTCTGTCATTTTGCATATTGTATGTTATTAGGAGGCAATGTTCTCTCGATCCAGCTCATAATCGTTTCTAACTCTCAAAAATCCCCCTCACGATGAAATGACAAACACCCCTTTTTAAGAGAAAAAAACAACATTTTATTGGATTTCATAATCATTTTGCTTAAAAATTCCAAAACTGGTATACTGATCTCTTCTTCTGTGAATATGTATTATATGTTAAATAATGGCTGCAGAAGAGGTCTGTATAATCTGAAAATTAGTTCTCCAACATATGATTTTAAAACAAACATCATTTCATGAACCATTGGATCCATGTATGTAAATCCCATGTGTGCAGCGCGGCCAGCCACAGATTCCAAAGATTGTTTTCCCTACCAATATAATGGATTATTCTTACTGGCAATTGTCCCAGGCTCAAAGCCAGCAGCAGCAGCCGCACAGGTTTGATTTGATTCGCCGTAGCCATCATGCAGCTGAGCATCATAGCGTCAGGTAGAGAGCACATACAGCCACCTTGTAAGAAATGCTAACATTAGGGCTGTGAGATTGACCTTTAAAAGTAGGCTATCTCTGGCCCACTCTTTCCCCTCACTCGCGATTATGAAACTAATTCTCCTCTTTAAGAGGAAATTGGTTTCTAGACTATTAAGTGCTTAAATGAAGGTAATGATGAGGCATTAAAGGATTATAGAGAGAAAAATCGATGCTCTAAAAACAAAAAATAGGAGCTAGAAGATACCATGGAAAGAAAGCTAAAAATAATCCCAAAAGATTTTTCAAGTATATAACTGGCAAGAACTAAAAGAGAGCGTATGGTCCTCGGAGCGAATAACCTGGGGGTCATGGATGGAAGGGAAAGGGCCCAATCTTTGAATGTCCCCTTATCAACGTCTTCACTTCCAGGAGAAATTTACTATAGGGAAACAAGATGAGGGATGAATGTATGGTAAATTCTCCATTAAATTACAACTGCCGTCAAACACAGGTTAGTAGAGGTACGGCGCTGCTTAACTCTGCCGTGAAATAGACAATCACCATGCCCAGATGATATACACCCCCGAGGTACTGAATGAATTATGTAACTGAAAATGAGGGCCCAATGGGGTCCACGTACTCCATGACCCATCGGCTCCATCAGGCTAATGGAGCAGACTGCAACATGACTCTGTTGGTACCCTATGAAATCTCTATGAGCTGATGGAAATTGCAGAGCCACACACTCCAAGATCTCGTCAGCTGTCACAGAGAGTTAATGCGACCAGAATGTCATGTGCAAACCATCTGCATGTGTTAGTATGACGGAGACAACAAGGGGTCCGACAGGGGTCCGTGGAACTCTTAAGACCCCGGTTTTCGTGAGCTGGGGTTGGTCTCACCACTGAGAACCCCACTGATTGCACGTTAGGCCCTTCCTGTGGATAGGGACCTAACGTTTGTTGTTGTTGGAGAACCCCTGTTAATCTTATGCTCCTGGACTTGATAGACGTGCATCATTTTCAACCTTAAATAAATGATACTAAGATACATCGCTTACCCAGAAGATCACCCACCAACAAGGCTGTACTCTACTTGACCATAAGACATGAATCGTTATCTTAAGTTTAAAGTTGAAACTCTTGAGACACGGATGTTCCCTATGTTATGTGAAAGGTCCTCATGGACCTTGCCGAATGTTGCGCCAATCGTCATTATATGTCATTTACATGACTAAAACTGTGGAAACAATTATGAAGACCAGAGAATTAAATGTGTTACATCAACTATTATTGTTGATAATAGTCAAGATGAACTTTATATTTTAGTTATCAAACGACAGTTACATATGTCGCTTTAGGAAAAAAAGGTGTTTCCCTAGTAACAATGAGTCATAAACCCCCCTCAATAGTTTTTTTTTTCTTAGAATGAAAGTAGCGGCCTTTTAAAGTGCAACATTGTGACAGTGATAAAAGATGGGCGGGTAGCAGGACCACCAGCCTTCTGACAATATATCATCATTTTACACAGTAATATTCATTTTGAACAAAAATCTTGCACAATTTATTTGCTTGTTTTATTCTGCTTTAATTGTGACTGTAGTTGGTAGATAGATCGTAGATGATAGATAGCTAGATGAGATAGATATGCGATAGATAGATAGATATGAGATCGATAGATAGATAGTAGATAAATAGATAGATCAAATCAAAGTCGCCAGTATCAAATCGGTACCCCGACATAGGTAGCACTGCATTATGAAGCCAATCTGAGCTGAGCTGAAGCAGGACACGCTTACGTAAAGTGGTGGTAGAGTCAGACGACAGTGCCAAAATGCGGACATCTATCTGTGGCAGTTAAATAGAGTATATCTTCCAAGGCACACTCATTATCCAGCTCCTGAACTGCTCGTATCTAGACCCTAAAAAGTTTATATAACTATACAATGAGGGAACATGTTTCATGAGAGACGATTGTAAAGGTATATGATGTTTGATAATATATGGAGAAAGACACAGAGAGATGGAGAGACAGAACAGAGAGATTGATCGACAAGAGAGATAGGAGGAGAGACACAAACAGTGAGAGGAAGAGAGACAAACCGAGAGAGAGAGAGACACAGAGATGCTGGGAGACACAGAGATGATAAGAGAGAGAGCTACAGAGGGTTTTTCATGTTTGGTGGGAGAGAGAGAGAGACACACAAACAGAGAGATGGAGAGCCATACAGCTTAGAGGGAGAGATACAAAACAGAGAGATTAGGGAGAGACAAACAGAGAAATGGGAGAGACACACAGAGGAGATGGTTAAAGAGATGCAGACCTCTTACAGCAGATCAATAGCTAAAACCTATTATTACAAAACTGACCCTAAACACTCATCTATGATGCACATCAGGCATGTGTCTGTGTCTGCCCTATCTACTCTTTTCCATAGACAGATAAAACTCAGTGGGGAAGAGATTTACTTACCCAGCCCCATTCGCGATCCAGCGGCGCGTTCTCTGTGGTGGATTCGCGGTTTCGGCAATTCATAGGGCCAGTACTCCGACGTCCACCAGATGTCGCTGCTGCGACTGCAGAGCATCAGAACGCCACTGAGAGTAACCGAGCGGGCTGATGTGAGAAGCATAACCATCGCCCAGAGAATTGAGATGAGCTACACAATGGATTGATAATTGCTCATGCAACTTAACCATTAATTTATTATTTAAATACAAAAGTTTTTGCTTTTTAATGAAGCGGAAGCCCAATACAGGAGCAGTAGTCGTTGTGCAAATAAACCCACATACGACTACTACTTCTCTTTATACCGCTCAAATCAGGCTTACATGATACACTTGTCATGTCTTAAAATACAGTAAAACATTCATTAGTTTATAGATCAATTTTTTTTTTTACCATAAGAAACTCAACTGTTTACTCACAACAAGCAAGGCTTCTATTAAACGCAGAGTCTATCAGCTGGAAAATCATCAATACATTAAATCTCTAGATATGTAGGGAATGGTAATAAGCTTTCCAGAAAAATAAAATTCAATTCTAAATCCATTTTTATGCAAATTAGGTTCAGCCAGTTGCATGAAGACCTGCGGGTACTCCTGTTTTACTCTACTATAGCTATGAGGGAACGCGCACCAACACCTTTACACCATCTGATACATATCAGGTGTAAAAGAAGTAGTCTACTACCGCAGAGCGATGCTTAGCTCAACATCAATGAACCAATTTAAATTTAAGAAGTTTTGTCCTGCCATTGTTTGATGCTCAGATGATTTTAGGCATCCGTTCATGAATATTGCCCCTTTTTTAAAGACCACACCCTCTTTGTAGACAGTGGGAAACTGCTGAAAAATAGTCTCAAACCCACAATATTGTGGTGCATGGAAGTTCAGGTATAAATGACTTCGCAAACTAGATGCAGAAAGAGTGTTACATCTCCCCCATGTTTTAGGGTCCCATATAGCCCTGGATGCTGAGGACAGCTTTATATAAAAACGTACACAATTGTACTAAATTGTGAGCCATGATGAGCTAACATGCAAGAAAAAAAAATGGGGGCAATTCACCTCAGCATCCATATACACTCACCGGCCCCTATTAGGTACACCTGCCAACTGCTCGTTAACACTTAATTTCTAATCAGCCAAATCAATGGGGGGGGGGGTTTTTGGAGGGGGCTTCTATTTTTTTTCTGGGGGGTTTCTCGTGTTTTGGCGGGACGGCACTCAGATGCATTTAGGCAGTAGACATGGTCAAGACAATATCCTGCCAGTTCAACGAGCATCAGTATGGGAAGAAAGAAAGTGATTTGAGTGCCTTTGAACGTGGCCATGGTGTGGGTGCCAGAAGGGCTGGTCTGAGTATTTCAGAAACTGCTGATCTATGGGCATTTTCACGCAAATCATCTCTGAGGGTTTACAGAGAATGGTTCCAAAAAAGAAAAAAACATCCAGATGAGCGGCCGTTCTGTGGGGCCGAAAGCTTGTTGATGCCAGAAGGTCAGAGGAGACTGAGGACAGGATGGTTTGAGATGCAAGCTGATAGAAAGGAAACAGTGGACTTCAAACGACACCATTCAACCAGGTAGGGCCAGAAGAGCACCTGTACGTACGAACTTTCGAGGGCAGCAGGGCTACAGCAAGAAAGAAGACCCACAACGGGGGTGCCACTCCTTTCAGCGTAAAGAACAGAAACTGAGGCTACAATTTGCACAAGCACAAATTGGACAGTAGAAGATGGTAAAAACTTGCAATCTGGTCTTATGAGTCTGCATTTCCTGCTGCGACTTTCGTATTGAGTGCGTCAGCAATTTTGGGCGTCAACAACCATGAAAGCATGATCCATCCTGCCTTGTATAACGTTCAGGCTGAGTGAGTGGATGGCTAGTTATGTGTATGGTGTGGGGGAATATTTTCCTTGGCTGACCTTTTGGGGCCCTGGGTCCAATTGATTGGTCGAACTATGCAAACTGCCACATTCTACTGAGTATTGTTATGACCATGTCATCCCTTTCATGACCACAATGTACCCAACATCTGATGGCTACTTTCAGCAGGTAATGCGCCATTCATAAGTGGAATACATCCTATGACGCAGTTTCTTGCATTACATGATGGTCTTACGCTACTCAAATGGCCTCCATCATCACCAGATCTAATCCAATTAGAGCATCTTGGAGGATGTGGTTGGAAAGCGGGCGATTCGCATCATGGATGTTGAACAGCCGACAAATCTGCGGCAACTGTGTTGATGCCATCATGTCAATATGGACCAAAATCTCTGAGGAATGCTTCCAGCACCTTGTTGAATCCTGCCACGAGGAGAATTGAGGCAGTTATCTGACGGCAAAAGAGGGTTCCAACCCGTTACTACATGGTGTACCTAAATACAAGGGCGAGTGAGTGTAGGGCCTCTTTGGGACATTAACTAATAGTTCCATTTGGGGAACTATTGGCAGGTTTACTATTCCAAGTCTCCATGACTGGTTTCCTTTAAAGCATGTGTATTCATTTTTACATTTTGCTTACTTCTAGTCTATCTTACCGCTAGAATTAATTATACTAAATGTCCCTGAAGGTTTCCCTTATATGGAGTAGTAAGTTCCATTAATACCCTCATCGTAATGCCAACGGTGAGTTGTGATATATTACAGAGTTGAAGAGCACTCTAGGACCTTCATTCAATGTTATTGATAAGCTGGTCTATCAAACAAGGTGGGGCATTGTCATTTTCATCCAATATAGTCCACGTAAAATTGCTGTTGTTGCCATAAAGACGAAGAGCATACTCTGTAATGAGTTTCTCTTCTGAATATAAATTCTATATATATCAACAACAAACATTGTTGTTTATAAAATAAAAACATAGCTACAACTGCCATACTTCTTCTTGATAATCTGCTTCTTCATTATCTTGTTTAGCAAGCCAAACTTGCAGAATAAGGTATTCCTCATATAATGGAATGATAATTTTTCCTTACAGTAGATAGGGTCTGGAAAAAAGTCCACAAGTTCAAACCAAAATTCCTTCATTCTGTGATGACCTTATTTAGGGAGTCAAAAAAAACCTGCCAACTCCAATCATATTCCATCTCTAGATTATGAATCCACCCAGACTAGATTGTGCTGAAATTACCCCAACATGTTGTGCAGAGAGTCGCATAGCCTCACGTCTTATAGTAAAGAACCCTATCGTATTAATTGTAACACTGTCAGATTCCCTAAACCAATTTTACTGCCTGCAATGTGCCAAGTGTTCTCATTTTTAACCTTTAAGCAGTGACGTAGACCGACTCAGGTCCGATATATCCAAGATCTGAGCTGAACCGGATGAAAACACGGGGGGCCGGCTGTGATGTGACTGATAGCGGCCACCCCAGTCCTTTGTAACACCCGCTCTCTTTTTTTGGGGGGTGGCGGGGTGGGGCCTTTTTTTTTTTTTTTTCTTTGGGGGGGGGTTTTTTGGGGGGGGGGTTGGGTTTGCTGTTTTGGGGGGGGGGGGGGGGGGGGGAGATCGGAGTGTCTCCGAGCGACGGGTTGCTTAACCCGTTAAATGCCGCGGTCAGCGCGACAACGGCATCTAACATGCAGATGTGGGTTCGTTCCCCCAAGATCGCCCCCCCCCGAAACCGTTTTCGGGGGCGGACGCCGACGTTGCTAGTTAACTGCAAGAACTGCCAGTAAGATGGCGTATGTGTGCGTCATCTTACATGGCACAGATTGCCAGCCGATGAAGTGGCATAGGCTGCCACTGCTAATATCCTGCCAATACAGAGTATTGCAGAATAATTATCAGTGAACAAGCAATCAGATGATTACTTGTTCATGTACCATGGTTATTAACAGTAGAAACAAGACTAAAAAAAAAAAAAGTATGCATAAAAGAAATAAAGTAAGGTAGAGAATCACTAAACATCCCCAAAAAGCCCCAAAACATATAAAGAGACATATAACTCAAAAAAAAGTCTTCTAAATCATAACACAAACCCCACATAGTATAGTATCACCGCGTTCCGTAACAACCGGATAGACTAAAAGTAGTTAAATATTATTGAACCCACGATAAAAGCCATAAAAAACTGTTATAAACCCTCCAAAATTATGATTTTTACCTTTTCAATCACACAAAAAATGACTATAAAATGTGATCAAAAACCTATGTACTCGGACATGATACTGGTTGCCAAGTACAACATGTCCTCCCCCCCCCCCCTTCACGCCAAAAAAAAGCCATAAACCCGCTCCGTAGCCAAACAAGTAAAATGTTATGCCATTGGAAGACGGCATCATAAATGATAGATGTTTCCCAACATTAGGGTTTTGTTTGAAATTTAGTAAAACGTAAGAAAATATATTCATGTCTGGTGTCCCCGTAATCGTATAACCCATAGATTAAAGATAACAGGATTAGTAGGATATACGGTGAAACACCAAAAAAAAAAAAAGAAGTAAAAAATCCAGTACAGAATGATGCTGTTTCTACTCATGTCCTCAAAAAAAAGTCCTATTTTCAACAATAGGTGATTACAAACCCAAAAAATGGTAACATGAAAAAGCATCTCATCCCGCAAAAAAAAATGCCATCACATGGCCCCAATACGAACAAAGCGAAATTTTATAGCCTTCAAAAGGGGCCAATGAGGAGGAACAACAAATCCTGGCAGCTTGCAGGGGTGCTCCTTCTTCTGCGCCTCGTGATGCCCCATAACACAAGTCACGGCCAAATGTGGGGGGTCTTTGTACTCAGGAGAATTGCAGAACAAATTGTATGGTGGGTTTTCTCTTTTATCTTTGGAAATGTGTAAATTTTAGGCGCTAAATGAACGTATAAGGGAACAATTGACCATTCTAATCAAAATTCAATTACTATAGAAGATCTCAAGGGGTTAACAATCTTTGTAAATGTGTTTCTGATAGTGAGGGGTTTTGAAGAGATTGAAAATGGAGTTGGTCTTATATAGGGGGTTTGATGCCTAAATATGTTATAAAATTCATTTCAAAACTGTATTTATCCCCAAAATAGTCAATTTGAAAAGCCGGAAAAGCGATCTTCATTGCAAGCCGCGTGTCGTGACATCAAAATATAATTATCCCAACATTTCAGAAATTATGAAAAATTGCTAAAGGAGACACATGGGGAAATGTTTTCAGCAAGTATTTAGGTGACTGGTAAATCGATCTGCCTGAAAACGCAATGATTTGAATTGAAAAGGCAAATTTTTACCAAAAATTTATCATCATTTTCAATGTTTTTTGTAAAATAAAACGCCAAAACTTAGCTGCCCAAAAGGTACCTACTAAATGAAGTAAAACATGTGAGGGCAGAAAAACAATCTCAGAATCGCTTTGAAAGCAACAGTGTTCAAAAGTTATATTATAAACCGCGTAAAGGAGACGCAGTCAGAATCCAAAAAATCGCCGGCTGAGCCTTACGCTACAAAATGCTGGAGGGACAAGGCCTGGCGTACAATTATACAGTGCAGCCGGTCTGTTGAGGGACAAGGCCTCGCGTACAATTGTACAGTGCAGCCGGTCTGTGAAGGGACAAGGCCTGGTGTACAATTGTACAGTGCAGCCGGTCTGTGGAGGGACAAGGCCTGGCATACAATTGTACAGTGCAGCCGGTCTGTGGAGGGACAAGGCCTGGTGTACAATTGTACAGTGCAGCCGGTCTGTGGGGGGACAAGGCCTCGCGTACAATTGTACAGTGCAGCCGGTCTGTGGAGGGACAAGGCCTGGCGTACAATTATACAGTGCAGCCGGTCTGTGGAGGGACAAGGCTGTCATTATTGTCCCCCAATCAATCTCTTCTACAGTTTCAGGTAGAAAGTGACATTGATGGTCGTGTGACAAACATTAGAGCCAAAAAGGAGGGGATAACTCAAATGCTGTTATGGGTAAGAAGTTTACATTCCCTACACTTAATAAATTAATTTATATTTATAATGCAGTACATTGTCAAGGCAGAGAAGTTACATTTTTATAGGACTTTTATTTTTAAAGTTTTTGCCTACATTTAGACATTTGTAGTTTCTTGCTTGTTTCTTCAAACAAATGCAATTTTGCTTTGTTGATTTGCAATTCCACACATAACCAGTGGACAGTTGTGACACAATCTTTACATGGCAGATACATTTTTACAATTGTTTGTGCATTAAAGGATACCAGGGCCCCATAGCATAACTGTAGTTACGCCTCTGTTACCCATATAACATAGCAGGTTGAGCTACACTAGCAGGTCTTCAGGCATATCAGAAACAAAATAGCTTATTGTGCCATGAAGTTTCCATCACACCTATTCAACTCTGATACCTACAGAAACATTGTAGAACAGGCGCATTTGTTAGTTTTCCATAATGTCAGCCACCATGTACATGTTACTGGTTCTACTCATATGAACCATAAGAACAAGAAATAGTGCAAAAATATTTAGATGTACGGGTAGAAGCAAGCAAAGCTGTTGTATCCAATGTCCGTAAGCAACTGCAAAGTATTCAGAATAAAAAGGCAGGTTGAGTCATTCAGTGATGAAGTAGTTAAACCCTGAAATGTAGTACCACCACAAACTTCACAGATATGGACAATGTCCATAGCTAGGCATATTGTATCTGTCCCTTCCTTTCCATAACAACTCTTGGAATTTCATACAAAGGGCATTATATAGGGTGAGACAACAGAAAAACACCCCTCCCAAAACAGAATGTAGTTGTTTTGTCTCATGACACATATTAGAGGAGAACATTGTTCTAAATAACAGTCAATTGCAAAAGTTTTAATAACTGCATTTTTTTTTAATCCTACCCTCTAATATGGTTTGATGATGTTACATAGAAAGAATATGTGCCTTACAACAGAGTGATGTACTTACTCATACATATTCCCACAACATGCTGCACATATACATTGTTGGTAGTAGGTAATTCCCATATAATGTCTATGTACTATACATTACATGAACATACAGTATCAGCTGTACCCAAACAATATGTAGAGTGCAATTCCTGCAATTCAAGTGGTATTTTATATGTTTCCGGAGGTAACATGTTCTTACATGAACTGTGTTATGTATTCATTGTGCCATTGTAATTGGTAGGCAGAGAATGGGTTACTTTGAAACTATACCACATACACATACTGACTATGGTGCGCCACAAGGCCCAGCCATCCCACAGGTTACAGCACCACTCTCATTCTGCAGCTTGTTGTATCCCCTCAATCCAGACCTTTACACACAGTAGAGAGGAACCTAAAAACCTACAGACTTTGCTACTACTACCAGCATCATCCTCTCCTCTGTCTCTGACTCTCTTCAACACCAGGCATGCTACAAATACCCAGATGAAGCTTTGATTTAAATTACAAAAAAAAACTCTTAAATTTTATACTAGTCCAGTTTGTCATCTCTCCAACAACCTTGCTATTTTAAAAATGAGAACACTTGGCACATTGCAGGCAGTACATTGGTTAGGGAATCTGACAGTGTTACAATTAATACAGATAGGGGTTCTTTACTATAAGAGCAGTGAGGCTATGCGACTGACTGCCACAACATGTTGGGTTAAATTCCACAAGACTAGTCTGGGTGGATTCATAATCTAGAGATGGAATATTGATTGGAGTTGGCAAGGTTTTTTTTTTACTCCTAACATAGGCATCACAATGAAGGATTTTGGTTGAACTTGTATCTTTCCAGGACCCTATCTACTGTAAGGAAAAATTATATTCATGTATAAGGAATACTTAATTCTGCTAAGTTTGCTTGCTAAACAAGATAATGAAGAAGCAGATTATCAGAGAAGAATATGCAGTATTGTACTATGTTTTTATATATAAAACAACAATGTTTTTGTTATAATATATAGAATGTATATTCAGAAAGAAACCATTTATAGAGTCTGCTCTTCTCTTTATAGGCAACAACAGCAGTTTACGTGACTATATTGGATGAAAATGACAATGCCCCATTGTTTGATAGACCGCTTTATGAAATAACATTGAATGAAGGTCCTATGACTCTTAACTCTGTCATAATCACAACTACAGCCGTGGATTACGATGAGGGTCTTAATGGAACAGTTACCTACTCCATAATAAGCGGAAACCTTCAGGGCACATTTAGTATAATTAATTCTACGGTAAGATATAAGAAGTCAGAAATGTAAAATGACATAACATGCTTTAAAGGAAACCAGTCATGGAGACTTGGAATAGTAAACCTCCAATAGTTCCCTATGGACTATTAGTTAAATGTCACAAAGAGCCCTACACTCACCGGCCACTTTATCAGGTACACCATGCTAGTAACGGGTTGGACCCCCTTTTGCCCTCAGAACTGCCTCAATTCTTACGTTTTGGAATAGATTTCAACACAGGTGCTGGAAGCATCCTCAGAGATTTTGGTCCATATGACATGATGGCATCAAAAGTTGCCGCAGATTTGTCCGGCTGCACATCCATGATGCGTCTCGCCGTTCCACCACATCCCAAAGATGCTCTATTGGTATGTAGATCTGGTGACTGTGGAGGCCATTTGAGTACAGTGACCTCTTGTCATGTTCAAGAAACCAGTATGAGATGATTCAGCTTTATGACATGGCGCATTATCTGCTGAGTAGCCATCAGATGTTGGGTACATTGTTAGTCATAAAGGGATGGACATGGTCAGCAACAATACTCAGGTAGGCTGTGGAGTTGCAACGATGCTCAATTGGTACCAAGGGGCCCAAAGAGTGCCAAGAAAATATTCCCCACACCATAACACCACCACCACCAGCCTGAACCGTTGATACAAGGCAGGATGGATCCATGCTTTCATGTTGTTGACGCCAAATTCTGACCCTACCATCCGAATGTCGCAGCAGAAATCGAGACTCATCAGACCAGGCAACGTTTTTCCAATCTTCTACTGTCCAATTTCGATGAGCTTGTGCAAATTGTAGCCTCAGTTTCCTGTTCTTAGCTGAAAGGAGTGGCACCCGGTGTGGTCTTCTGCTGCTGTAGCCCATCTGCCTCAAAATTCGACATACTGTGCGTTCAGAGATGCTCTTCTGCCTACCTTGGTTGTAACGGGTGGCGATTTGAGTCACTGTTGCCTTTCTATCAGCTCGAACCAGTCTGCCCATTCTCCTCTGACCTCTGGCATCAACAAGGCATTTCCGCCCACAGAACTGCCGCTCACTGGATGTTTTTTCTTTTTCGGACCATTCTCTGTAAACCCTAGAGATGGTTGTGCGTGAAAATCCCAGTAGATCAGCAGTTTCTGAAATACTCAGACCAGCCCTTCTGGCACCAACAACCATGCCACGTTCAAAGGCACTCAAATCACCTTTCTTCCCCATACTGATGCTCGGTTTGAACTGCAGGAGATTGTCTTGACCATGTCTACATGCCTAAATGCACTGAGTTGCCGCCATGTGATTGGCTGATTAGAAATTAAGTGTTAACGAGCAGTTGGACAGGTGTACCTAATAAAGTGGCCGGTGAGTGTATATGGATGCTGAGGTGAATTGCCCCCAGTTCTTGCATGTTAGCTCAGCATGGCTCAGCAAATTTAGTACAATTGTGTACGTTTTTATATAAAGCTGTCCTCAGCATCCAGGGCTATATGGGACACTAAAACATGGGGGAGATGTAACAATCTGTCTGCACTAGTTTTCTGAAGTAATTTATACCTGAAATGCCATGCACCACAATTATTGTGGGTTTGAGACTATTTTTCAGCAGTTTCCCACTTGTCTACAAAGAGGGTGTGGTCTTTAAAAAAGGGGAGGCCTGGGGTACATTGTACAGTGCAGCTGGTCTGTGGAGGGACAAGGCTGGCGTCAATTGTACACGTGCAGCCGGTCTGTTCGAGGGACAAGGCCTGGCGTACAATTGTACAGTGCAGCCGGCCTCTGGAGGGACAAGGCTTTTATTATTGTCCCCCATTAAATCTCTTCTACAGTGTCAGGTGGAAAGTGACATTGATGGTCTTGTGACAAAGATAAGAGCCAGAAAGGAGGGTATAACTCAAATGTTGTGATGGGTAAGAAGGGTACATTCCCTACACTTAATACATTTATTTATATTTAGAATTCAGTACCTTAACAAGGCATATGTCTTCAGGCATATCAGAAACAGAATAGCTTATTGTGACATGCAGTTTCCATCACACCTATTCAACTCTGATACCTACAGAAACATTGAAGAACAGGCGCATTTGTTGGTTTTCCATAACCAGTCCACCATGTACATGTTTACTGGTTTACTCATATGAACCATAAGAACAATAAATAGTGCAAAAATATTAGATATGCTGGTAGAAGCAAGCAAAGCTGCTGTTCCAATGTCAGAACAAATGCAAAGTATTTAGAATAAAAAGGCACGTTGAGTCATTCAGTCATGAAGTAGTTAAACCCGAAATGTCAGTACCACCACACACAATTCACAGATATGGACAATGTCCATAGTCTAGGCATATTGTATCTGTCCTTTCCTTCCATAACAACTCTTGGAATTTCATTACAAAGGGCATAATGTAGGGTGAGACAACATAAAAACACCCCTCCCAAAACAGAATGTATTTTTGTTCTCATGACACATTAGAGGAGAACATTGTTCTAAATACAGTCAATTGCAAAAGTTTTAAATACTGTATTCTTTTTTTAATCCTACCCTCTAATAGGTTTGATGATGTTCCTTAGAAAGAATATGTGCCTAAAGCAGAGTGTGTACTATACATACAGAACATACAGGGCAGATTTACTTACCGGCCCTTCGCGATCCAGCGGCGCGTTCTGACGCTGGATTCGGGTTCCGACCGGGATTTATGATGGTAGTTCCTCTCCGTCCACAGCTGTGGCGCGTTGCGCTGAAGTCCGCTGGAATGCCTCGAAATACAACCGGCCTATCCGGATGAAGGTGAGTGAAATTTTCTGCAACACAATTTTTTTTTTAAATGCGGTGTGTTTTCCGAATCCGTTGGGTTTCGCTCGGCCACGCCCCCGATTTCCGTCGCGTGCAATACCGGTGGCCGCTGCGCCACAATCCCGATCGCTTGTGCGCCAAAATCTGGGGCAATTCAGGGTACAATAGCCGCAAATCGGAATATTCGGGTGATAACACGTCGGAAAACCGAATCTGGCCCCTTAAAATGACCCCCACAGTGTCAGCTGTACCCAAACAATATGTTAGAGTGCAATTCTGCAATTCAAGTGGTATGTTATATTTTCGGGAGGTAACATGTTCTTACATGAACTGTGTTATGTATTCATTGTGCCATTGTATGGTAGGACAGGGGTTACTTTGAAACTATACCACATACACATACTGACTACGGTGCACCACAAGGCCCAGCCATACCACAGGTTACAGCACCACTACATCCGCAGTCTCGTTGTATCCCCTCATCCGCAGACCTTTACAACCAGTAGAGAGGAACCTAAAAACCTACAGACTTTGCATCTACTACCAGCATCATCCTCTCCTCTGTCTCTGACTCTCTTCAACACCAGGCATTGCTACAAATATCCAGACGAGCTTGATTTAAATTACAAAAAAAACCTCTGATCTTTTTATACTGGTCCAGTTGTGTCATCTCTCAACAACCTTGCTATTTTAACCCCTTAAGGACGCAGCCATTTTGTAGCTAAGGCTCAGCCCGATTTTTGGATTCTGACTTGCGTCTCTTTACGGTTATAATAACTTTTGAACACTGTTGCTTATCAAAGCGATTCTGAGATTGTTTTTCCCCCACATGTTTTACTTCATTTTAGTGGTAAATTTTGGCAGATAAGTTTGCGTTTATTTACAAAAAAAAAGAAAATATGATAAATTTTTGGAAAAATTTGCCTTTTCGAAATTCAAAATCATTGGTTTTAGGCAGATCGATTTTACCACCTAAATACTTGCTGAATAAACATTTCCATGTGTCTACTTTACATTTTTCATAATTTTGAAATGTTGGATAATTATATTTTGATTGTCACGCGGCTTGCAAATGAAATCGCTTTTCCGGATTTTCAGAATTGACTATTTTGGGGATAAATACAGTTTTGAATGAAATTTTAACATATTAGCATCAAAACCCCCTATATAAACCAACCCATTTTCAATCTCAACCCCTCAAGCTATCAGAAACAGCATTTACAAAGATGTTAACCCCTTGAGATCTTCATTAGTAATTGAATTTTGAATTTAGAATGGTCAATTGTTCCCTTATACGTTCATTTAGCCCTAAAATTTACACATTTCCAAAGATAAAAAGAGAAAACCCACCATACAATTTGTTCTGCAATTTCTCCTGAGTACAAAGACCCCCACATGTGGCTGTGACTTGTGTTATGGGGGCACAGCGAGGCGCAGAAGGAAGGAGCAACCCTGCAGCTGCCAGGATTTTAGTTTCCTCATTGGCCCCTTTTGAAGGCTATAAAATTTCGCTTTTTCGTATTGGGGCCATGTGATGCCATTTTTTTGCGGGATGAGATGCTTTTTCAGTGTTACCATTTTTGGGTTTGTATCACCTATTGTTGAAAATAGGACTTTTTTTGAGGACATGAGTAGAAAAGCATCAATTCTGTACTGGATTTTTTACTTCTTTTTTTTTTTTGGTGTTCACCGTATATCCTACTAATCCTGTTATCTTTAATCATGGGTTATACGATACGGGGACACCAGACATGAATATATTTTCTTACGTTTTACTAAATTTCAAACAAAACCTAATGTGGGGAGAAAACATCTATCATTTATGTATTGCCGTCTTCCAAGTGGCATAACATTACGTTCTACGGGTTTATGGCTTTTTTGGCGGAAGGGGGGTGGGGGGAGACATGTTGTACTTGCACCAGTATCATGTCAGAGTACATATGGTTTTTGATCACATTTTATAGCTTTTTTGTGGATTGAAAAGGTAAAAATCATAATTTTGGAGGGTTTATAACAGTTTTTTATGGCGTTTTATCGGGGTTCAATAATGATTTACTTTTTATCTACGGTTGTTACGGACGCGGTGATACTATATATGTGGGGTTTGTGTTATGATTTAGACTTTTTTGAGTTATATGTTCTTTATATGTTTGGGGCTTTTGGGCATTTTTAGTGATTTATTACTTTATTTTTTTATTGAATAACTTTTTTTTTTTACTTTTTCACTTTATACCATGGGACATGAACAAGTAATCATCTGATTGCTTGTTCATGATAATATTCTGCAATACTCATGTATTGCAGGATATTAGCAGTGTCAGCCTATGCACTTGCATAGGCTGGCACTGTGCCAGTAAGATGACGTCACAGACGCCATCTTACTGGCAGTTCTTGCAGGTAACTATAGCAACGATCGGCGCCCCCCGAAAACGGTTCGGGGGGGGGCGATCGTGGGGGAAAGAACCCCCAGCTGCATGTTAGATGCCGTGGTCGCGCTGACCGCGGCATTTAACGGGTTAAGCACCCGCGTCGGAGACACCGACGCAGAGCGCGGGGTGTTACACTGGGGTGGCCGCTATCAGTCACAGCCGGCCCCCGTGTTTCCGATGCCGGTTCAGCTCAGATCTTGATATATCGGACGCTGAGCGCTAAGTCACTGCTTAAGAGGTTAAAAATGAGAACACTTGGCACATTGCAGGCAGGACATTGGTTAGGGAATCTGACAGTGTTACAATTAATACAGATAGGGTTCTTTACTATAAGACCAGTGAGGCTATGGACTCTCTGTCACAACATGTTGGGGTAATTTCCACAAGACTAGTCGGGTGGATTCATAATCTAGAGATGGAATATGATGGAGTTGGCAAGGTTTTTTTTACCCTAACATAGGCATCACAATGAAGAATTTTGGTTGAACTTGATGGACCTGTATCTTTCCAGGACCCTATCTACTGTAAGGAAAAATTATATTCATATATGAGGAATACTTAATTCTGCTAAGTTTGCTTGCTAAACAAGATAATGAAGAAGCAGATTATCAGAGAAGAGTATGCAGTATTGTACTATGTTTTTATTTATAAAACAACAATGTTTTTGTTATAATAAATAGAATGTATATTCAGAAAGAAACCATTACAGAGTCGCTCTTCTCTATTATGCAACAACAGCAATTTACTGACTATATTGGATGAAAATGACAATGCCCATTTTTGATAGACCGCTTTATGAAATAACATTGAATGAAGGTCCTATGACTCTAACTCTGTCATAATCACAAACTACAGCCGTGGATTACGATGAGGGTCTTAATGGAACAGTTACCTACTCCATATAAGCGGAAACCTTCAGGGCACATTTAGTATAATTAATTCTACGGTAAGATATGAGAAGTCAAAATGTAAAATGACATAACATGCTTTAAAGGAAACCAGTCATGGAGACTTGGAATAGTAAACCTCCAATAGTTCCTATGGAACTATTAGTTAAATGTCACAAAGAGCCCTACACTCACCGGCCACTTTATATAGGTACACCATGATAGTAACAGGTTGGACCCCTTTTTTGCTTCAAAGACTGCCTCAATTCTTCGTGGCATAGATTCAACAAGGTGCTGGAAAGCATTCCTCAGAGATTTTGGTCCATATTGACATGATGGCATCACACAGTTGCCGCAGATTTGTCGGGCTGCACATCCATGATGCGAATCTCCCGTTCCACCACATCCCAAAGATGCTCTATTGGATTAGATCTTGTGACTGTGGAGGCCATTTGAGTACAGTGACCTCATTGTCATGTTCAAGAAACCAGTATGGAGATGATTCAGCTTTATGACATGGCGCATTATCCTGCTGAAAGTAGCCATCAGATGTTGGGTACATTGTAGTATAAAGGGTATGGACATGGTCAGCAACAATACTCAGGTAGGCTGTGGAGTTGCAACGATGCTCAATTGGTACCAAGGGGCCCAAAGAGTGCCAAGAAAATATTCCCCACACCATAACACACCACCACCACCAGCCTGAACGTTTATACAAGGCAGGATGGATCCATGCTTTCATGTTGTTGACGCCAAATTCTGACCCTACTATCCGAATGTCGCAGCAGAAATCGAGACTCATAAGACCAGGCAACGTTTTTCCAATCTTCTACTGTCCATTTCGATGAGCTTGTGCAAATTGTAGCCTCAGTTTGCTGTTTTTAGCTGAAAGGAATGGCACCCGGTGTGGTCTTCTGCTGCTGTAGCCCTGCTGCTCAAAGTTCGACGTACAGTGCTCTTCTGCCTACCTGGTTGTAATGGGTGTCGATTTGAGTCACTGTTGCCTTTCTATCAGCTCACAACCAGTCTGCCCATCTCCTCTGACTTCTGGCATCAACAAGGCATTTCGGCCCAAGAACTGCCGCTCATCTGGATGTTTTTTTCTTTTTTGGACCATTCTCTGTAAACCCTAGAGATGGTTTGCGTGAAAATCCCATAGATCAGCAGTTTCTGAAATACTCAGACCAGCCCTTCTGGCACCAACAACCATGCCACGTTCAAAGGCACTCAAATCACTTTCTTCCCCATACTGATGCTCGGTTTGAACTGCAGGAGATTGTCTTGACCATGTCTACTGCCTAAATGCACTGAGTTGCCTCGCCAGGCGATGGCTATTGATTGGCTGATTAGAAATAAGTGTTAACGAGCAGTTGGACAGGTGTACCTAATAAGTGGGCCGGTGAGTGTATATGGATGCTGAGGTGAATTGCCCCCATTCTTGCATGTTAGCTCAGCATGGTCAGCAAAATTTAGTACAATTGTGTACGTTTTATATAAAGCTGTCCTCAGCATCCAGGGCTATATGGGACACTCAAAACATGGGGGAGATGTAACAATCTCTGCACTAGTTTCTGAAGTAATTTATACCTGAAATGCCATGCACCACAATATTGTGGGTTTGAGACTATTTTTCAACAGTTTCCCACTTGTCTACAAAGAGGGTGTGGTCTTTAAAAAAGGGGCATATTCTTAAACGGATGCCTAAAAAAATCAGTCTGAGCATCAAACAATGCAGACAAAAACTTTTCTAAATGTAAATTGGTTCATTGATGGTTGAGCTACATCTGCTGCGGTATTAGACTACTTCTTTTTACACCTGATATGTATCATTGTGTAAAGGGGTTGTGCTGCGTAGTAATAATAGCTATAAGTAGAGTAAAACAGGAGTATCGCAGGTACGGTCATGCAACTGCTGAACCTAATTTGCATAAAAATGGATTTAGAATTGAATTTTCTGGAAAGCTTATACCATTCCCTACATTCTAGAGATTTAATGTATGGATTGATTTTCCAGCTGATAGACTCTCTTTTAATAAGAAGCTTGTTGTTGTGAGTAAAACAAGTTGAGTTTTTATGGTAAAAAAAAAAAATTGATCTATAAACTAATGAATGTTTACTGTATTTTAGACTAATGACAAGTGTATCATGTAAGCTGATTTTAGCAAGTATAAAGAGATAGTAGTAGTAGTATGTGGCTTATTTTGCACGCTACTTCCTGTATTGGCTTCCGCTGTCATTTAAAAAGCAAAAACATTTTGTATTTAATAAATTAATGGTTAAGTGGCAGGAGCAATTACAATCCAGTGTAGGCTCATTCAATTTCTGGGCGATGGTTATGCTGCTCACATCAGCCCGGCTCGGTTACTCCAGTGCGTTCTGATGCTCTTCAGCGCAGCAGCGACATCTGGTGGACGTCGGAGTAACTGCCTTAGTGAATTGCCGGAAGACCCGAATCCACCACAGAGAACGCGCCGCTGGATCGCGAATGGGCTGGGTAAGTAAATCTGCCCCACTGAGTTTTATATGTCTATGGAAGAGAGAGTAGAGTAGGGCAGACACAGACACATGCTAGGATGCTGCATCAGAGATGAGTGTTTAGCAGTTTTGTAATAATAGGTTTTAGCATCACTGATCTGCTGTAAGAGGTCTGCATCTCTTTACCATCTCTCTCTGTGTGTCTCTCCCATCTCTCTGTTTGTCTCTCCCATCTCTCTGTTTGTGTATCTCTCCCCTCTAGCTGTATGTGTCTCTTCCATCTCTCTGTTTGTGTGTCTCTCTCCCACCTCTGTCTCTCTCTTTATCATCTCTGTGTCTCCCATCTCTCTGTGTCTCTCTCTCATCTCTGTTTGTCTCTCTTCCATCTCACTGTTTGTGTCTCTCTCCTATCTCTCTGTGTCTATCAAATCTCTCTGTTCATGTCTCTCCTATCTCTCTGTGTCTTTCTCCCATATATTTATCAAACATCATATACCTTTAACAATGTCTCTCATGAAAATGTTCCCTCATTGTATATTATATAACTTTTTTAGGGTCTGATACGAGCAGTTAAGGAGCTGGATTATGAAGTGTGCCTTGGAAGATATACTCTGATTGTAACTGCCACAGATAGATGTCCCATTTTGGCACGTCGTCTGACATCTACCACCACGGTACGTAAAAGCGTGTCCTGCTTCAGCTCAGCTCAGATTGCTTACATAATGCAGACTACCTATGTCGGGGTACCGATTTGATACTGGCACTTTGATTTGATCTATCTATTTATCTATCTATCTATCTATCTATCTCATATCTATCTATCTATCTCATATCTATCTATCTATCTATCTATCTATCTAACTATCTATCCAACTACAGTCACAAATTAAAGCAGAATAAAAACAAGCAGAATAAATCTGTGCAAGATTTTTGTTCAAAATGAAATTTACTGGTGTAAATGATGATATATTGTACAGAAGCTGGTGGTCCTGCATACCCCATGTTTTTCACTGTCACAATGTTGCACTTTAAAAAGGCCCTACTTTCATTTGTAAGAAAAAAAAAAACTATTGATGGGTTAGGACCATTGGTTACTAAGAAACAACTTTTTTCCTAAACGACATAAGTAACTGTCGTTTTATAACTTTATAAAATATAAAGTTATCTTGGACTTTTATCAAACAATAATAGTTGATGTAACACATTTAATTCCTGGTCTTCATAATTGTTTCCACAGGTTTTAGTCAATGTAAATGACATAAATGACAATTGGCCAACATTTCCAAGGTCCTATGAGGGACCTTTCGACATAACAGAGGGACAGCCGGGTCCAAGAGTTTCAACATTTAAAGCTGAAGATAAAGATTCAGGTCTTAATGGTCAAGTAGAGTACAGCATTGTTGGGGGTGATCTTCTTGGTAAGCGATGTATCTTAGTATCATATTATGTAAGGTTGGAAAATGATGCACGTCTATCAAGTCCAAGCAATAAGATTTAATGGGTTTTCCAACAAACAAAAGTTAGATCCTATCCACGGAATAGGGCCTAACTTGCGATCAGTCAGGGGCCCCGGTGGTGAGAAACCCACAGATCAAGGAAATGAGGGGTTGTCCGAAGGGGTCACACTGACCCATGTCGGACCCCTTGTTGCTCCGTCAGACTAATTGAGCAGATGGTTGCACATGACCATTCTGGTCCATTAATCTCTGTGAAGCTGACGAAGATCTTGGAGCGCGGGGCTCAGCAATTTCTGTCAGCTCCATAGAGATTCATAGGGTACAACAGTCATGTGTGGCAGTCTGCTCCATTATCCTGATTGAGCAACGAGGGGTCCAATGGAGGTACGTGGGACCCCATTGGGCCACTCATTTTCAAGATACATAATTCATGCAGTACCCGGGGGTGTATATCATCTGGGCATGGTGATTTGTCTATTTCACCAGAGTTGAAGCGGCGCCGTACCTCTTCCTGTGTTACGCAGTTGTAATTTAATGGAGAATTTACATTATCCCTCATCTTGTTTCCCATAAGATTCTCCTGGGTGAAGACAGTTGAGAAGGTGACATTCAATAGATTGGCCCTTTCCCTTCCACCATGACCCCCAGGTTATTCCTCAGAGGACCCATACTCTCTATTTAGTTTCTTGCCATTTATATACTTGAAAAATAATTTTGGGATTATTTTTACTTTCTTTCCATGGTATCTTTCTATCTCTATATTTTTTTTTTTAGAGAATCTATTTTTCTCTCTATAATCCTGTAATGCCTCATCATTACCTTCACGTTTAAGCAACTTAAATAGTCTAGAAAAACAATTCCTCTTAAAGAGGAGAATTAGTTTCATATCCGGATTGAGGTGAAAGAGGGCCAGAGATACCTACTTTTAAAGGTCAATCTCACAGCCCTAATGTGAGCATTGCTACAAGGTGCTGGAGGTGCTCTCACCTGACGCTATTATGCTCAGCGCAGAACGGCTACGGTCGAATCAAATCAAACCTGTGTGGCTGCTGCTGGCTTTGATCCTTGGGACAAGTGCCAGTAAAGAATAATCCATTATGTTGGTAGGGAAAAAACAATCTTTGGAATCCTGTGGCCGCGCTGCACACATGGGATTTACATACATGGATCCAATGGTTCATTGAAATGGTTTTTAAAATCATATGTTGAAGAACTATTTTCTGGATTATACAGACCTCTTCTGTAGGCATTATTTAACATATATTACATATGCAACATGAAGAAGAGATCAGTATGACCAGTTTTGGAATGAATGAAATCCAATAAAATGTTATTTTTTTCTCTTAAAAGGGGAGTTTGTCATTTCATCGGTGGAGGGGGATTTGAGAGTTAGAAAAGATTATGAACTGGATCGAGAGAACATTGCTTCCTATAACATTACAATAATGGCAAAAGACCGAGGCAATCCTCCCTTCAGTGCTACGGTTAAGTAACTTCTACTTTCACTGGATTTACTTATTTTTCTATGAATTCTGTTATTTGTTTACACAGAATTTTTATAAGGAGTTATTTGTACTCGTATAAGATTGACCAAACTTATCTAAAAGTTTTTAGACCTATTTAAGTGTAAGATTTACTCTGTAACTCTCTTAGTTAAAAACAATTGGTTGTTTTTACAGTTTGCTTGAGTAAACTGCTCTCCCATAAGATTTTTTGAATGCACAAATAATGGAGAAGGAAATAATTCATTGAAATGTTAAAGGGGTTGTCCAGGCTTTAAAAAAAATGTTATTTAATGTTTTGGGCTAGAAAAACAATAAAAATCTTATAATCACCTCTTCTGGTGGTAGTGACAGGGGATACCATGGGCAAACAAGAGAACCAGCGGAGGTGAGTAGAATATTTTAATGTTTTTCTGGCTCCTTAAGCTTTAAGTATTTTTTTTTTAAAGCCCTGACAGCCCCTTTAAGGAAATTTTGCTGCAGCCATAGTATAGTATACTTTTAATGTATGTAAGCATAGTTATTGTTAACTTATTCCAAGTCAAGTATTTATCAATAGAATGTATTTCCAATAATACATGTATTGATTAAAATGCAAAAAAATTATATTACGTTACTGGTACAGAAAAAAAACCTCATCAAAAATATTTGCTTGGTTTCAAATAATGAAAATTGTTCCCATGGTTGCAAAGAGTGTTTCTAGTTAATTTCTAGCATATTTATTGTGCATTTGTATATGAACGAGCTAATAATCTCATATCTTCTACTTATTTAGGCTGTTGTTGAAATCCGTGTATTAGATATTAATGACAATGACCCAGTTCTCCTCAACCTTCCACTTAATATAACAATTAGTGAGAACACAGTGGTATCTACACCTATCACAAGAATTCTTGCCAGTGATGCTGATATTGGACGTAATGCACTTCTGACTTTTAATATAACTGCAGGGAATGCAGATAATGTATTTTCAATCAATGAAAATGTAAGTTAATATTTTTGCTCTTAACAATTTTGATGATTTTTAACAATATTTTTTTGTACTGGGGTCTTACCAAGGAGTTGCTTGGTCAAAACCTATACCCACACTACAACCTGGTGTCATGGTTTACACAGCTGCAGGAAACCATGTAGAGAGAGCAGCAAGAACTGGGGAAACAGGGAAGGCAAAACTATCCCTTACTCTATGACTGAGCTAGTCCCTGCCTGCGGTTGATGGTCAGCTTCCCTGGACTAGCTCCAAACCCGACAACTTCTCTCTCTCTCTCTGAACACGAAGTTCTATCCAGAAATTAGGGGAAAGAACTACCGAATACTAGGGTCTAGTGTACTGAATTTGCCCCCTCCCTAGAGAAAAGATTGCTGCAAGTAAAACTTGGAGAACTAGCAATCTCACACAATGCACACACACTCACACAATGCACACACACTCACAACTGAGACTGAATACAGGAAGGAGGGCAATAGGTCGGACAGGATTATCATGTAACAACCAGAGCAAGACCACAAGGCACTTGCAATTACATAAACACAGACAAAAGGGAACAGAGAGGAAAGTGGTGAGTGCATACATGAGAACAGAAAAACTTCAGAATCTCTCACCACAGACAAGGTAACAAGCAACTAGATAGTATAGATGTTCAAACAGAACCCAGCTAGGGATAATCTGCAGATAAAACAATACCACAAGTATGAAAGCACCATCAACATTCAAAATTGACCAAAAAAACAGCCAGAAAGCATTGGTACTGAGAAGTGGTCTGTGATCCCGACCTGCAGAGCCATTCCTTTATTGAGCGGGTCTTGCTAATTGCCAATAATTTCCACCTATTCCATTTGCACAACAGCAAGTGAAATTGATTGTCAATCAGTGTGGCTTCCTTAGTGGACAGTTTGATTTCACCAGAAGTTTGACTTGTTTAATTCCAAGATTACTTGGAGTTATATTGTGTTGTTTTATTTTTTTTGAGCAGTGTATATAGTTTTGAGTAAAAGATTCAGTAAAATTAGTTTTGTCATCGTTTTTATTATTATTGAATGGAATAGTTGCAATTTTATAAATAGTTCTGGCCATTGTAAAAGCCATTAAAGGCATAAAATGGTATCAGTGAAAAATAAACTATACTTACCTCTTCAGAACCCCTTCTTATTCCAACAATATCTCTCCAGTATTTAAAACTTCTGTTCCCATAGGACCAATGTATAGAATGTTGCAATGTCAGTACATTCCCACATATGCCAGTGATTTGCCCAGCCATTATGTGTACAATATATGTGGCACAATCACTTCTGGTGGGATAGGACTTCAGCCACTTATGGAACTGAAGATTATTCTGCTCAGATTATTTTTTTTATGGCATAATAATACAATGCTTAGGAATTTTCAATGATATTTTTCAGTCTGGAATTGTTTATGTAAATCGACCTCTTGATAGAGAGAGAGTTTCAGAATATCGATTAACCATAACTGTAAAGGACAATCCAGAAAATATCCGTAACTCAAGAAGGGTAAGCTAATTTTATTCTTCATGCATGGCTTGACTTTGAAGAGAGTTTGTTTCTATGCATAAAAAAAACTGTTGCAACCAAATTATTATATGTGTGCGATGCATTCTTTAGACATAGTTTCTCAGAATGTATATGTGTCCTAATGTACACATAGTAATTTCAAGAATTTTAAGGGGTTTTCCAGGACATAGGTTGAGGCTCTCCTGTAGTTAAACGTACCGGTATTCATTAAAATAAGTAAGTTTGACTTCCCACAACCCCAAAGCTACAATGCCAAACAGAAGTAGTTATATATGTACAACATTGACTGGTAAGTAACAAAGGGTACTACATTTATAAATACAAAAGCAAAGCCCTTTAGATATTGAACCATCCTAAAGGAAAAACAAAAATTGACTTTTTGTTGGGTTGTAAACCAATAAGATGTCAATTTTTCTACATACAGGATTTTGACTTGTTGATTGTCACAATATCGGATGAGAATGATAACCAGCCGGTGTTTTCTCAAGGATCATATCAAGCCGAAATCATGGAGAATTCACCAGCAGGTAGTATAAATCAGATAAACCTAGATGGTATAAGATTCTGGCACAATGATTTTTGCCTACTGACCTTTTACACTCCCGAGGAATCAGAAATTGCTCTGTTTATTAAGATCTCGAAGGAGAGAACTTGAAGACTTAAGGAGGTACAACCATCCTAAAGAATTCTACCATGTAATGATTGATAATAAAATGTAAATTCTCCATTTAGGAATCACTTAGTTTTTCCAACAGGATTTTAGGACAATGAGGGTTGAATCAGTCTGCTAGGGCTTCAACAGCCTGAGTCATTTCGGGCCGTGCGTTCCTGGCAGCATGCGTTGCGAGTGTGATGCGAGTTCATCGCATCACACTCGCAAGTGTGGAACGGGCCTAAATCCCACCTCTCTCTTCACATGCACAGATTACAACTTAGGAACCCTTTTAATTTGAACTTGATTTTTTTCTGTTTTTTATTTACTATTTTTATTCACAATTGCGGCTATTTTGGGTCCAGCACAAAATGTCTCTTTAACGTGTCAGTAAAGTTTGTTTGAAGATGTACTGATTGTGTCATTGGGGCACATTTACTAAGGGTCCGAATTGTTCATTTTCGTCAGGTTTCCCGAAAATTACCGGTTTGCGATGAATTGCCCCGGGTTTTTGGCGCACACGATCGGATTGTGGCGCATTGGTCCCGGGATGCATGCTACGGAAATCGGGGGCATGGCCGTCCGAAAACCTGACGGATTCGGAAAAACTGCAGTATTTAAAAAAAAGAAATGTGTCGCTCGACACGCACTTACATGCACCAGGAATAGGTTGGTGAACTCCGGCGGACCTCGGCAGCGACACCAGGTGGACATCGGGCGCCCGACCTTAGTGAATCGTCAGAAGACCCGAATCCTCGACGGAGAACGGGCCGCTGGATCGCGGGTAAATAAATGTTTCACTCTAGTGTGAACACTGGTTTTATGCTTGCTTGTTGCCTTGATTGATTTAGCTCCATAAATGTCAGTCTTCTACAGCTGTGCTCTGGTTAAAACAAAGTGATTGATAGCATTGCTCTTCAATCACCTTCAAGCTCTTTCTTGACAGTACTCTTTGTCTGCTCTGTGGTAAGCTTCTGGTATCTTGGTATCCTGTTTTCTCATTTTCTCTGTATTCTGGTATTTTGATCCTCGGCCTGTATTCAGTCTATCCTTTTGCCTTGTGATTTTGTACTGTGTTTGTCCTCTTGGCTTTGACCCAGATCTGGAGACTATTCTTCTGTGTATGAATTGTCTCCTAATAGTCCCTTACTGTCAAAAATAGAAGCGGCATCAGGCAGTGACAGCTGGGAAGGGAGTTTAGTCTCAGGGCCCAAAGTCTCTGTTTGTGTCACCGGTCTGTGCGGCGTTCGGACCCTTAGTAAATGAGCCCCATTGTTTCTTAGTTGTAGTCCAGAGCTCCATTTAGATATCTGCAGATGTGTTCTATTCAATGGGGTGTGGTTAGGTTTTTCAACATGAGAATATTGTACAATGCCTAAGATAAAGATTATGTATCACAGCGTCCTAATGACTGGCGCTACAAATATTGTACAAGAAAAAGTCAGTAGGAACTTTAATGGAAAGACCTACAGAATTATGAATTCAGCTCTGGAGATTAATCAGGCTATAACTCAAGATCTTCAATGAAATGTATTAACAAATGGTTGAAATATCTGAGGCAGATTAAATCTACTATATATATGTAAAACATTAAATATTGTTTATAGTGGAACTGACCCTTTTCTTTATTTGGAACTCTTAGTAATTGAAGAGAGCCTCGTATGTGTGGCCATCACTTCATTGGGGCGGGATGGGATTAGAGCAGGTGGTACCTACTTTGATCAAAAATATATCAAATCCTATACCTTACTCTGTGATATTAATACCCCTTTAAGTTTGATCTGCTCAAACTACACTCTAAAGAGCAATGTTTATTACACTGACAACTTTAATTCCTAAACTGAAAAGACCTTTCCCGTGGAGCAGATATCAAATTATACAAGGTAATAAAAACACTCTGCATGACTCAGTGCTCACGCAGAGTATTTTTATTACTTTTTATTACTTAAGTGTTGTCTTTAAGTGTTCTGCTAGAGTTCACATTAACAAGCCACGAACATCATGTTTATTAATACTATAACATTTTGTGTACTTTACAGAAAACACAGTTTTCGTTGGTTGTTTGGAGGAGATCGTCGCACAAGAAGTAGAATGGCCCAGATCTATTATTGTGGCTGCGCCAGTTTTGTGTAGCAGCTGTGCTGTGTCTAACAAGATTGAAAAAATTATAAAAACACAGTGCAGCACACTTACAAACCACAGGAGCTAACACCACAGTCCGAGACTGATCCAACAAGTCCCACTTTAAACAATAAAAAAAGGAGTATAAAAAACTCTGACCGGAGCTCCCAATGATTCCAATACGGCTGTTGTTCAAAATTCCTTCAAAGATCTTCAATTATATTCTACCGATGAGGAAAGTTTTGCAACAAGATGTAGGTCACTATTCAGAATGTCCTTAAGGTGCAGTTTTCTCCTTAAACTCACTCAACAGTGTGGTAGTAGCAAAAACTAAAAGAGAAAGTAGGCACCAAATCGCATAGTACGTTCTTAAAACCTTGGATTTTATTCTTAAAAGTTATACTCACAAGAGTATGTTTAAAATGCGCATAAAACAGTATACAAAACGGGATTCCAGCTCCACTCGCCCAAGATTGAAAAAATGTGCAAAAGGGACATGTTAGTGCTTAATTTATTACTGACACGTGCCACGATTCTGCAGCATGAAGCAAAGAGCTCCAAAAAGAGCACCCTATACATTCACGAGGCAAACTGCACTTAGAGCAGTTTGCACTACTTTCGATAAATCTGGGCCAATGTTTCTATTGTTTGCATTTCTTAGATTAAAAATGTAATGGTATAATAATTTGTATTTAAAGAGAACCGGTCAGGTCAATTTGGGACCCTAAAACAACTCCGGATCCTTCTGACCCATTAGGGTCCCAAATCATTGTGTTTGATGGCTTTTTATACTTTTATACTTACCTACATGTGAATCAAAGTTAGAAGATCCCATGCCGGCGACTCCGCTCGCAATTCGAAGTGAAGCCTGGATAATGCCCAGCTTCATTGTGTGTGCACCATACCTATGGCGATTGCGTAGTGAATCTGGGGTGTACTACGTCGGCTTCACTTGGTGCAGCCGAATAATAAGGTTTAGAAACACAATTCAAGCGCAACAGGAGGAACTTTCTCCCAATTACAGTCACTTTTAGACTACTCACACAGCTCTGTAAATGGAGTGATTAAAAAGTTATAGATTTTTGAAGGTGAGGCGTAAAAAATGAACATAAAAAGGTTGTATCCTTAACCCCTTCCCGACGCGCGCTGTACTAGTACAGCACGTGTCGGGTCCCGGTGCATGGAGAGGGCTTGCGGGCCGAACCCTCTTCATAGCCGGTAAGTCTTTGCTGCATATTGCAGCAAAGGCATACCGGTAACACCCGCGATCGGTGCTAGCATCGATCGCGGGTGTTTTCACCTCGATTGCCGCCAGCAATGCTGCCGGCGGCTTCAAAAGGACGGCGGCGCATGGGCACCGCCATCTTGCCGCGGATCGTCGCTCCCCGATGACGTCACGGGGTGCAGCGATCCGTCGTCATGGTAGCCTCGGGTGTTCTGAATACCCGAGGCTACTTCGTTTTAACCAGTTCATTACACTGTGCTAATTGCAGATTGTAATGCATGGGCAGTAAAATCCACATACTGCCATACTGCAGTATGGCAGTATATGGTAGGATCGATCAGACAACCTAGGGTTAAAGTACTCTAGGGAGTCTGAAAAATAGTAAAAGTAAAAATAAAAAAAAGTAAAAAAAAAAATTATAATAAAAAAACCTAAAAATTCAAATCACCCCCCCTTTCCCTAAAACTGATATAAATATAAATAAACAGTAAAAATCATAAACACATCAGGTATCGCCGCGTCCGAAAATGTCCGTTCTATCAAAATATGATAACGTTTTTTTCACTGCGTTAAACCCCGTAACAGAAAATAGCGTCCAAAGTCGAAAATTGCATTTTTTTGCCATTTTGAAAAATATTAAAAAATTAATAAAAAGTGATCAAAAGGTTGAACAGTCCCAAAAATTATTGCAATGAAAATGCCATCAAAATTTGCAAAAAATGACACTACCCACAGCTCCGTACACGAAAGTATGAAAAAGTTATTGGCACCAGAAGATGGCAAAATCCCCCCAAAAAAATGTATGAAAACATTATAAAACCTATACAAATTTGGTATCCACGTGATCATACCTACCCAAAGAATAAAGTAGACATGTCATAGTTATAGATTTTTGAAGGTGGTGAGTGAAAAATGGAAGCGAAAAAACTAAAAAAGGCCAAGTCGTTAAGGGGTTAAAGGAAACCTACCATGAGGAATCTACTATCAGAAGTAGATCTGCTGGTAGATTCCTAGTGCCTGCCTTTGCCCTAATGTGTAATTTAATAATTTTGGAAACTAACCTGTTGTGAACTTTATTTTAGTAATATTTAAATTAACTGCAGAGGCTACTGGGCGAGGATTAACCTTAGATCCCAGTGCCTGCCCAGGCTAATAGACACCCAGTAGCCTCTGCAGTTAATTTACATATTAAATAAAGTTTTTAAAATACATAAAAAAAGGTTTTAAAAGTTAGGTTCCAGGATTATTAAATGACAGATTATGGCAGAGGCAGGAAGGAGGAATCTAACATCAGATCTACTTCTGATCCTCATGGTAGATTCATCATAGATTTCCTTTAAGGGGTTAAAGAGGTTTGCCCATAAAAGAAAGTTTTCAAATTATAGCCCCATAGTGATGTTTACAAAATAAAGATACATTTTAATCCCCTTATTACAATTTTACTAATTTTTCTTTTTTCTTTATCATTCTTGCTTTATTGAATTAGAGTAAAACAGATAACATCCAATTTGCAGTTTGTATGACACAGTTCACAATTACAGGTTATACATTGTTTGTATTTCGTATATTGTGAGAAGATGGTGATGAGATAGTGAGAACTTTCTCTTGGATGCTGTAACATATATATCAAAATACTATTAACCTTGATAACATTTGGTAAAGGTTATGAAAGATGTTAGAATAAGTGAGAGGTAACAGGGGAGTTGGGAGATTGGGAGAGATGGGAGGGAAAGTTGGGTAAGGTTGGGGGTGGGGGAAGAGTGGGGGACCTGGTCCAGGCTATTTGGTCATCTTGATAGTTATAGAATTGTTTTTAATTCTTGACTATTCTGCTATAGAAAGGTCTGTTGGAGACGATTTGAAAGTTATCCACGGCTCCCATGACTTACCCCCTATCATTAAGCGATTATTAGGAACAGGTTTATCTACACTTTTATTTAGCTTCGGTACGTTCTGCTAGTATCTAACACATAGAAAAAGAGAGATGAGATAGATCAGAGACGACAGATGATGAGATGCATGGCATGGACATAACACACAATGACACTGCTAACTAAGCTATAACACACAGTCAGCTGCTTCATGCCTGCTTCCCCTCCTCTTATCTGTAGCTTGTAAAGTAAGTCTGTGCATGCTGCTTGCTGGCAGGAAGTGCCTGTTTGTGTCTATGTGTTACCCCTTGTTTAGTGGAGGGGGAGGAAAAGAGAGCACACTGCATCAAGCAGACAGGAGAAGCAATTCATGAGAAGAATCTGTTGTGCCTGACCTTTAAAATCAGAAGATTTACAGTCGGATCCCAGGGCAACTTAATTTGTAAACGGTCATGAAGGAAAAAAGGGAAAAAAGTTTATGCTCACCCACAGGAAAAGTGTTGCTCCATGTATTTCGCACGCCTGGATGAAGCAAAGCTTGGTCTGGTCGCAAGTAAGGAGATGGAGAGAAGTTTGGAAAAGAAAGTCCTTCGGCACCAGCAAGTAAAAAAAAAAAATGAAGAAAAACTTGATAAAAACATGTTTGTACAAACAGGACTAAGGTGACGCGTTTCTGACCTTTCTATGTGTGGTCCTTACTCATACCTCTATAAAGCACAAATGGAAACTAACAGCACTAAGTATAACAACCGATATGAAGAAATTGTATCTATTATAAAAAAAAATACATCCCCATCACTTTTCCTGTGGGTGAGCATACACTTTTTTCCTTTTTTCCCTTTATGATCGATTTTTTCACCGGTTTTCTCCCGTGAATAGCTCCCCACTTTGTTCTATATTGATACAGTTGCTTTACTGTGGACTAGTGTTGCCTATGCTTGTACACATTTGTACTTGACAAAAATATTTCTTGGCCAAAAATGGCTTTTTTAGCACACATATAGTTTGTAGCTGTATGGACTTTTTTTTCTCTGAAGCACAAGTGTGTTCTGACATTATGGAACAAAATATTGGCTCACAAACTACAGACTTTTACAACGATTCACAACGCTTAAATAAAGCCAGATCCATTTTTTCCCAATCAGGGGGCACACCAGATGCAGACAATCAAACATGGGTCTTGAAGAGGGAGTTGGAAAAGGCCATGTCGAACAGACTCAAACTATGGTAAGACTCTACCACCTTACAAAACTATCGGTGGTGGTAATCGACATTGGGCACACTTCATCCACAAGACTTAAACTTCCATAATTACCTCACATATGTTTACTGATTTTTTAGGTTACCATCTCTATCTAAAGTAACCACACGTTCAATGTACCAACACAAATCTATTTAATCTTACTTTTTTTTATACATCTTACCTGCAAATATTCAACCTATAGTTGTCCTCTCTTCCTTTTGGTTTTGGCCCCGCATCAGGTTGATTGACATATTGCATCACGAGCGTCCTATGAGTCACATGACTCAGGGGCGGGCAATTTGAGCATTCTTTTTGCTTTATATCATAGTATCATAGTATATAAGGCTGGAAAAAGACGCAAGTCCATCAAGTCCAACCTTTAAGAATTAAATAAATGTTTTATCCCCATAACCCGTGATATTTTTTCTCTCCAGAAAGGCATCCAGGCCTCTCTTGAACATGACTCTCTGCCCCCGGCGACTGCCCAATACATCAAGAGGCAGAAGCCTCTTGCTGTATCCTGCTGCGAATATGCAGTGGCGGGCATATCATACGCCGGTGCACAAGCATTTGTCTTTGGAGTTTTGCTGCAGTCAGATTCATGAAAGTGGCTTTGGCCCTTGATAAATCTACTTCTGCTCCTTGCATTATTTGCGCAAAAACCCATAAAAAGATGCAACATACACTAGGATGGGGACTGGCGTAACTATGCGCAGAAACTTGCAAATTTGTGCCAAATAGTAAAGATTATGAATTTAGTCGTATTGTCAAAATTAGTTTTTACAAATAATGAATTTGTGACTTTGCAGTGTCCTATTTTCTTTTGGAGCAAATGAAAGTTGCAAAACAGCAATTGTAGCACAACTGCACCAAAACAACGCCAATCATGGACAAAAACCCAATGGTAAATTACCCCCAGGGAGTTACGTCAGTCTTATTCAGCATTATGTAGATTAATCATTGCTTCTCTCCATACTTTACTACTCACTTCCAAGCGAAAGAGTAAGGAAGCACTCATAAGATAGTCCTGCAAAAATTATTTTCCCCATTCCCCACCTGTATTGAGGTGACATCCCAGGCAGTTGCCTCTTGCTACCTACTCCTTATCCTAGCTTTGGCTTGGACTGGTATAACTGACAAGAAATAATTTCTAAACTACTCAGTGCACAGTGCAATAGAACGTAAACAGTATTGGCAGGTGATCATTAAAGGGGTTGTCCACTTTAAGCACATTACAGCACACAATTGATATTGTTTGTGTAACGAAAAGTTATTTAATTTTCCAATATACTTTCTGTATCACTTCTTCATGGCCTCATTGTTGACTGCTTGTCAATAGTCCACAGGGCCACGGTCATGTGTTGCTACACAGCTTCGATTACACTGTATGATACAACGAGCTGTGCACATGTGTTAGCTAAAACATGTCACTGGGTCTCATCATGTAATCCGCATTCATAGTTAATGTTTGTCACTGGTCATGTGATATGTTGCTATGCTGGTCGTAATGTGTTGCTTGTTGTAATAAACTTGCTAGAAAATAAAAATTTGCGATTTTGACTGTCATATTTTATCTAGGAACTACCATCAGTGTCCTCAATGGGCCTATTTTAGCTTTAGATAATGACTTAGGACCCAACGCCGTTGTGTCCTATCGGCTTTTGGGGCTTCAAATGGATTTGCTAACCATGAACAACAGCACAGGTAAGACCAACTCTGTTATCGTTTCTACTGTTCCTTAAAAACACTTTAGTTAGGCTCATACCATAATTTCAAATAATCACCAAAATGCATTCAAAATATCACACAACAATATGCATTGTATTGTAAAAGGTTGCTCATCAGATTTGAAAAAAAATTAAAAACAGAGATTGGTGTTCTTTTTATACAATTGTATAAATATTTTCTATAATTGCATGTTTTTTATCTGCATAAAATTTTTATGAAATAATTTTTCATAATTGGTATTATTAATATATTTTAACAGATCCTCTTCTGCAGCCAACATGTGTTTTCATGTGTATTTTGCAAGCTGTTGTGTCCTGTTTAGATTAAAACACAAAGCAGTATTTCTTTAGCATAATATATGCAATTCAATGATAATAAAGTACACATAACTAGTGTTGAATGGACTTGAACCGCAAAGCTCTGGTCCGTACCAAACATTGTGGGTTCAGGCCAAACCCCTAAACATCAGTCAGAAGTTCATGTTTGGTCTGGGTTTGGCTCAACTACCCACCAATAAAGAATTTTTAAATAATAAAATGATAACTATGAACTAAATAGTTTAATAAAATGTGCATACATAATAATTTAAAAAAATTGGTGGATGACTATACATGGATATATTTCCTTCTAGGTATTGTTGCTCTGAGGTCGGGAAGAATTATTGATAGAGAAGCGTACTATGTCCCAATCCTAAATCTTACTTTGGTGGCTGAGGATATTGGCAAATTGAACAGCACAGCTGCACTTACTCTAACAATACTAGATGCCAATGACAACAGACCTCTTTTTAGTGCACAAAGCGTCAGTGTGCGCCTCCGTGAAAATAGTCCTCCAGGTGAGTTGTTTAATTTGTGTGGAATTTTCTTCATGTAAAAACACACATGGATGTACAAGAAGTCCCTGGAGCATGAGACATTGTATAAATATAGGTAGAGGTGCTCCATCCCTGAAGCGAGTTGAACCTCTTGCCTCAGGCAGCACCAACTGCAGCAAGATGGGAGGTGTAGTTAGCATAAGGGGTGCAGTTACCTGCTATAAATCAGGACCTGGCAACTAAAATTGATATTATATATTGATTCTGGATGGGGTGAAGGGGTTTAGATTCATCCCTGAGTATACTGCAGACACACCATGGATGTTCCATAGTGCATTACAGTGGTTTGTGTGTAAAAAGTAAAATATACACATAATACTGTGGGACTTGACAAGGTATTTGCACATTACCAAACTGTATCTCTTTATGATTACTATATAATGCTTGGATTACTGGTCTACACTGGCGGTCTACTGGTCACTGGTCTACACTGTGTAGTTAGAAGAGTGCAAAAAATCTAGTGACTCACAGATGTCTTGTCTAACTGTAGTCACTTGCCTTCCTATTCTACTCCATACAACCCTCATTGTGCCATATCAGTCCAATGTTTCTGTTCCAACATGGAACTTTGTTCAAGCTGTTCTGTAACTAAGCAGCACTATAACCTAGTATAGCATCACTTGTATTCCTCTGGAGTGCTTTAAGTTCTTTTATCTACAACCTTGGATAAAGCTGAACCCAAAATGCATCTCTATGTAGAGTGATGCTATTGTGGTCTTGTATTTAGGAACATGAGAAAAAGCAATGAAATTCAACCATAATCCTAAATGCATTAAATGGAAAGGATTTAGGAAGGACAGATACAGCAATCCTTATTTAATGTGATGGCATCCAGGAGCGGGGAGCCTCAACTTGCCCCAATCCACCACCTTCATGGCGTTACTGTCCCTGCGTCGGAGCACTCTCTGCCACCGGCGACTGCCCAATACATCAAGAGGCAGAAACCTCTTGATGTATCCTGCTGCAAATATGCATTATGCAGATTAATCATTAATCATTGCTTCTCTCCATACTTTACTCCTCACTTCCAAGCGAAAGAGTAAGGAAGCACTCATAAGATGGTCCTGCAAAAATTATTTTCCCCATTCCCCACCTGTATTGAGGTGACATCCCAGGCAGTTGCCTCTTGCTACCTACTCCTTATCCTAGCTTTGGCTTGGACGGGTAATACTGACAAGAAATAATTTCTAAACTACTCAGTGCACAGTGCAAAAGAACGTAAACAGTATTGGCAGGTGATCATTAAAGGGGTTGTCCACATTAAGCACATTACAGCACATAATTGATATTGTTTGTGTAACGAAAAGTTATTTAATTTTCCAATATACTTTCTGTATCACTTCTTCATGGCCTCATTGTTGACTGCTTGTCAATAGTCCACAGGGCCACGGTCATGTGTTGCTACACAGCTTCGATTACACTGTATGATACAACGAGCTGTGCACATGTGTTACATCACATGATCATCGACCGGCGTTTATCTACAAAAAGTAAACTGTGAAGCTTCCTGTTGCATGACAGCAAGAAGACAGCAAGCAGAGATGTGGATAATCCTGGAAGAATTGAAGAAAGTATATTTGAAAATGTTATAACTTTTCATCATACAAACAATATGAATTATTTGCTGGTATGTGCTTAAAGTGGACCACCCCTTAAAATATGGCCACACATGCAAAATAGAGTTGCTGAACAACTATTTGTAAATGTTTTATAAATCACTTTTTGTGCCAGTCTGCTTGTTGTTGGAATTCAGAACTGCTACAGACTTTTATTGTGAGTTCTGCAACAGTCAATCCATTCTTAATCTCCAAATTGTCCGCAATACAGAACATTTTGAGCTGCCTTTAAAATGCAGTTCCACATGAAAGACTAAATTAAAACTCCTGCAGCTATTTCTGTTTTCTTACTGATTTGACACCTTTGATAGAAGTACACTAGTGTGATAAAACTCTACACACAACACTTGTGTAATAAAATTTGGTAAACTATAAAAGTCTATGTTAATTTCTTCTACATTCTATGGAACAGTATTGGGATGAGAAGTAAAAATGAAATGGCAATTCAAATGAAAATCTGTGTAATCACATTTACAGATTTCTTACATGATAGTAAATAGCTTTAAAATATCATAAAATATGCTTTATTGTACAATATTTATCACGTACTTAAGAATTAAAAAACTAACAGGACACTTTATGTAGAATCATTATTTATAGACTGACAGAAAAGCTATATTATAAAGCAGTTAATACAGAAAAAAATAAAAAATAAACATTTTATATACTACCATTCAATGGCATAAGTAGGAATGAGTGTGCCCCATAGCAAACTTTTGAGTGGGCCCCCCCTCCCAAACACAGCACCTCCTCCCATCCCCTGCCCGTTTTGAACATATACACCTATAACGTAGGTGTATATAATGGAGGGATTGTGTGTAGTAAAAACTTTATTCAGGAATATGTGTGTGTTTTTAGTGTGTTTTATTAAGCCACGTTAGGTAAAGAGGATCCAATGTTCATCCTCTCTCTCCATCCCTCCCTCCATAAATAAATCACTTAATATATGATAATAAGAGAGCAAATGTGCTCTCTGGTTGTTCTGGTTAGGAGTGGGTCAATATAAACATTAGTTAATGTTATCCCTTTCCCGAATTTAGCTACAGATAAAGTGAATATTTACTTTATCTGTGAGCTGTGAGAATATCCTCTGTTCACTCTTCTCCTTTATTCTGCCTGCTTGCTAAGGGGGTCCACACTTCAGAGGGCTATAATTCTGGATGCCTGGTGCCTGGAATCGCTCCTCTGAAAGAGGAGAATCTCGTTCATTTGAATCGGGGCTCTGCCTGTTGTGGAATTGCGGGAAAAGCCTGCAAATTTTCGAATCAGAAATTTGTAGGCTATGGCTAGTGTGCGAGCTGCCATTCCCTATTTACGCCCCTCAACACCCACCTGGCGGTGGTGGTGTAGTCAAAATAATTTAGCGGTATTTATTGTGAGTTCTGCAACAGTCATCCATTCTTTCATCGCCAAATCGTCTGCAATACCGAAACATTTTGAGCTGCCTTTAAAATGCGTTCCACATGAAAGACTAAATTAAAATCCTGCAGCTATTTCTGTTTTCTTACTGATTGACACCTTTGATAGAAGTACACATAGTGTGATAAAACTCTACACACAACACTTGTGCAATAAAATTTGGTAAACTATAAAAGTCTATGTTAATTTCTTCTACATTCTATAAAACAGTATTGGGATGAGAAGTAAAATGAAATGGCAATTCAAATGAAATCTGTGTAATCACATTTACAGATTTTACATGATAGTAAATAGCTTTAAAATATCATAAAATATGTAGAATCATTATTTATAGAATGACAGAAAAGTTATATTATAAAGCAGTTAATACCGAAAAAAATAAACATTTTATATACTACCATCAATGGCATAAGTAGGAATGAGTGTGCCCCATAGCAAACTTTTGAGTGGGCCCCCCTCCCAAACACAGCACCTCCTCCCATCCCCTGCCCGTTTTGAACATATACACCTATAACGTAGGGGTATATAATGGAGGGATTGTGTGTAGTAAAAACTTTATTCAGGAATAGTGGTGTTTTTTAGTGTGTTTTATTAAGCCACGTTAGGTAAAGAGGATCCAATGTTCATCCTCTCTCTCACCCTCCCTCCATAATAAATCACTTAATATATGATAATAAGAGAGCAAATGTGCTCTTGGTGTTTCTGGTTAGGAGTGGGTCAATATAAACATTAGTTAATGTTATCCCTTTCCCGAATTTAGCTACCAGATAAAGTGAATATTTACTTATCTGTGAGCTGTGAGAATATCCTCTGTTCACTCTCTCCTTTATTCTGCGCTGTTGCTAAGGGGGTCACACATTCAGAGGGCTATAATTCTGGATGCCTGGTGCCTGGAATCGCTCCTCGGAAAGGGAGGAAGAGGCCTGGGCGTACATTGTACAGTGTTCAGCTGGTCTTGGAGGACAAGGCAATGGCGTACAATTGTACACGGCAGCCGGTCTGTTCGAGGGACAAGGCCTGGCGACAATTGTCATGCAGCCGGCCTCATGAGGACGGTTTTTATATTGTCCCCCATTAAATCTCTTCTACAGTGTCAGGTGGAAATGGACATTGATGGTCCTTGTTACAAAGATAAGCGCCAGAAAGGAGGGTAAACTCCAATGTTTGTGATGGGTAGATAAGTGGTACATTCCCTACACTTAACTACAATTTATTGTATATTAGATGCGTACCTTAACACGGCATATGTATTCATGGCATATCATAAACAGAATAGCTTATTGTGACATGCAGTTCACACATCACCTATTCAACTCTATACCTCAGATAACATTGAAGCAACAGCGCATTGTTGTTTTCCATAACCAGTCCACCACTGTACATGTTACTGGTTCTCTCATCATGACCATAAGAACAATAGAATAGTCAAAAATATTTAAGATATGCTGGTAGAAGCAGCAAGCTGCTGTCTCCATGTCAGTAAGCAAATGCAATGTATTTAGAATAAAAAGGCACGTTAGTCATTCATCTGAAGTATTAGAACCCTGAAATGAGTCACCACACACAAACTTCACAGATATGACATGTCCATACTAGGCCATATTGATCGTGGCCTTCTGTTCCAAACAACTCTTGGTAATTTCATACAAAGGGCAACTGTAGGGTGAGACAAAAAAAACACCCCTCCCAAAACATGTATTGTTTTTCTCATGACACGATCTTAGAGGCAAACATTGTTCTAAATAACAGCCAATTGCAAATTTTAAATAACTGTATTCGTTTTTTTAATCCTACCCTCTAATATGGTTTGACTGATGTTTCCTTATAAAGAATATGGTGCCTTAAAGCAGATTGTGTACTATACATACAGGAACATACAGGGCAGTACTACCCGGCCCTTCGCGATCCAGACGGCGCGTTCTCGTGCGCTGGATTCCTGGGTCCGACCGGGATTTATGATGGTAGTTCCTCCTCCGTCCACCAGGTGGCGCTTTCGCGAAGTCCGCTGAATGGCATCGTAAATACAACGCCTATCCCTGGATGAGGTGAGTGAAATTTTCTGCAACACAATTTTTCTTTTTAAATGCGGTGGTTTTTCCGAATCCGTTGGGTTTTCGCTCGGCCACGCCCCCCGATTTCCGTCGCGTGCATACCGGTGCCGATGCGCCACAATCCGATCGCGTGCGCCAAAATCCTGGGGCAATTCAGGTACAATAGCCGCAAATCGGAAATATTCGGGTAACACGTCGGGAAAACGCGAATCTGGCCCTTAGTAAATGACCCCCACAGTGTCAGCTGTACCCAAACAATATGTAGAGTGCAATTCCTGCAATTCAAGTGGTATTTTATATGTTTCGGGAGGTAACATGTTCTTACATGAACTGTGTTATGTATTCATTGTGCCATTGTAATTGGTAGGCAGAGGGTTACTTTGAAACTATACCACATACACATACTGACTACGGTGCACCACAAGGCCCAGCCATCCCACAGGTTACAGCACCACTCACATCCTGCAGCTCGTTGTATCCCCTCATCCCAGACCTTTACACACAGTAGAGAGGAACCTAAAAACCTACAGACTTTGCTACTACTACCAGCATCATCCTCTCCTCTGTCTCTGACTCTCTTCAACACCAGGCATGCTACAAATATCCAGACGAAGCTTTGATTTAAATTACAAAAAAAACCTCTGATCTTTTATACTGGTCCAGTTTGTCATCTCTCCAACAACCTTGCTATTTTAACCCCTTAAGGACGCAGCCCAGACCGGCTGCACTATACAATTGTACCCAGGGCGTCGTATCCCTCCACAGACCGGCTGCACTTTATAATTGTACGCCCGCCTTGTCCCTTCCAAAACCGCTTCACGATACATTGTCGCCAGGAGGTCGTGTTCCCATCCACAGACCGGCTGCACTGTATAATACGCCAGCAGCCCTTTTTCCTTTCCTCTCACAGACCGCTGCACTGTATAGTTTGTACCGCGAGGCACTTGTCCCTCAACAGACCGGCTGCTGTATAATTGTACGCCAGGCCCTTGTCCCCTCCTCGGAACCGGACTGCACTGTATAATTGTACGCGCGGCCGTTGTCCCTCACACAGACCGGACTGCACTGTATAGTTGTACGCCGGCCTTGTCCATCCACAGACCGGCCTGCATGATAAAGGACGCCAAGGTGTTGTCACTCCACAGACCGCTGCTCTGCATGTACAATTGTACGCCGGCCTTGTCCCCAATTGACCGAGCTCACTCTGACCAGTTGTATGCCAGGCCTTGTCCCTCCACAGACCGGCTGCACTGTACATTGTACGCCAGCACTTGTCCCCCACGACCAGGCTGATCCACTGTACAATTGTACGCCCGGGCTTGTCCCCCCACAGACGGCTCCTCTGTACAATTGTAGGCCAGGCTTGTCCCACCACTGACCGGCTCCTCGACCATTGTACACCTGCCTTGTCCCTCCACATACCGGCCTTGCCCTGTACATGTACGCCAGGCCCTTGTCCCTCCAAAGGCGTATTGCACTAGACAATTTAACGCACAGGCCCTTGTCCCTCCACAGACGTACTGCACGATACTATTTGTACACCAGGGCCTTGTCCCTCCACAGACCCCGGCTGCCACTCTGGACATTGTACGCCAGGCCTTGTCCCCCCACAGCATCAGACCGGCTGCACTATACATTGAACGCCACCTCAGCCTTGTCCCTCCAGAGGCTGGCTTGCACTGTAATAGTTTGTACGCAGGCCTAGTCCCCCACATACCCGCTGCACTGTTATTGTAGTACGCCAGGGGGCCTTGTCCCTCCACGGAGCTGTATGTAGCTGTGTTACAGGGGATGAGGCGGCTGTATGTAGCTGTGTTACTGGGGGCGAGGCAGCTGTATGTAGCTGTGTTACAGGGGATGAGGCAGCTGTATGTAGCTGTGTTACTGGGGGCGAGGCTGCTGTATGTAGCTGTGTGAGGGCGAATGGGGAATTTGATGTGTTGCTGTGAGGGGTTTGAAGTGCAGAGTGCAGTTGTGTGTTTGTGAGAGGAGGAGGGAGGAGTTGTTAGTGCTGTTAAGTAGGGCCCTCTAAATATAGGGCTTCTGGTAAAGAAACTGTTATATGAGTAGTTAGTGCAGTCCCTATCATTTTTGCGACCCGTGGGAGTTACAATACTATGGCACTGTTGGGGCATGTCACTAATTGACTATTGGGGTGTTTGTACTGTTATGCATTGTGTTAGTGGGCAAGTTTTAATATATGGCCTACTGTCAATAGAGGAATCATTACGGAGTCTTGTGTTACTAAATCAATAGTTTGTAGCAGCCAGAGCCAGAGCACAATTGAAAGAGAAACCCCCAATGCAAACAATACAAATTTATTGATCAACTGGGGTGAAAAATTATTTTTGTGCATAGTGTTCAACAATTGTACACAGTTAGAGGCAGTTTAACATGCAAATATAAAGAAATCCTTCGAGAAAACGTCTCCTTAAGGCCGATCTACATTGGAGCAGGCTTGGTTCCTGTACCTTCTATGTAGTACGCTTGGTTCTTTTAAACAACAGCTATTAGTACTTTTGGTTCTGGTACCGATCTTTGTAGTAAGCATTGGTCGAGCCTGTATATAAATATATAGCAAACAAGATGTTGTTCATAAACAAAGCGGAGCATTACCCAGACTGAAATGCATCACGTAAGTAAACTTAGGTGCAGATGATTAATCTGCTTATGACAGCATTCTGTCATAATTATTTTCACTAAAATACCTGTCGTGTGCCACATTTATAAAAGGTTTTAGACAGTTTTTTTTAGGCACTCCCTACGACTAGTTATAACAAAAGGGGAATGGTCATTGAAAAGGGGATGCCAACTTTGCACCAAAATGTCTGGGCCCAGTGCGAATAGTAAGTCTTAAACTAAACCAGATTTATCATCCGTCCATCACTCTTATATGAATATTGTGAGGAATATAAGACTGTATGTCTAACTTGTAGTGGGAAATAAGAGTTTCCTTAGGGAGAGCCCATTAAGGCCGATGTATTAGGCGTTTGGAGGACTTTAGCTACCTTGTAGGCAGCCCCTGGACATCAGGGCATGCACTCAGGAAAGTAATGACATTGATGTGGGCTTAAGAAACCAAACCAGTAGATCTATTCCCGAAGAAACACATCGGGTACTCTACTTACCTGGTCCACTGGAGGTTCACAGGAGTATTGTGCAAGCATGCATTGTCACTTCCACGCGCATCTGACAGATCCATCTTTTCGTGGGGATCTTAGGGGGCAGGGCTTAAAGGTGGCCTACCGGCTTCAGGTCAAATCAGTAAGAAGGGGAAGGGTATCTTATTTTTGGTGGTCTTTATGGTGATCTTATGCAGACCTTGCCTAGTATAGACTTGCTGAGAGAAAAACGGATCCTTTTTCCAGGAAGGTAGGGTTCCCTATTTTGTTTTCCAAACGATGTCTCCAACAATGATTCGTTTCTCAAGCCAAATCACCCTGTCACCACCCCCCCTCCAAGGTAACTCCACGTGATCGTAATATTGTACAGTGTATGGAAGAAAGGTATGCACACCCCTTACATTTTGGCACAGTTTGTTTCATGCTGACAATGTTAAGATCAAAGAGAAATCAGAATCAGAAAATTTGTGTTTTAATGAAAGCGTTATGGAGGAGAAAACCACGTGGACACATGTGGGAGAAGGAATCATGCTATGGGTGTTATAAGCTTGGCAGGACAGGGATAACTGGTTGCAATTAAGGAAAGATGAATGTGGCAAAGTACAGAGATATTCGAATTAAAACTCTTGCAGAGTGCTCTGGACTTCAGACTGCACGAAGTATCATTCTTTCAAAACACAACCCACTGATCCTAGAACGACAGCTAAATAAAAAAAATCAGGTGGTTCAGAACTCTGTGACAATCTGATGGCCCAGACAGAAGCCCTGGCCCAAAACCAATGAGCATTGCTGAAAAACATCCAACCGAGGGAGGGGAGATGGTAGAGGATCCCCCAGTCCAGGTGTGAAAAACTTGTCGCACTATTCAAGAAGGACTCCGGCGGTTTAGCTCAACAAGGTTATTCTACTCAATACTGAGCAAAGCGGATGAATTATTATGACCCTGTTGATTTTCAGTTTTCTTGTTTAATTAAATTAGCAAAATCTCTACACTTTTTTCTGTCAAGATCAGGTGCGAGGAAATTAATATGAGCAAAATAAAGAATTTTTATGATTTCCAATTGACTGCAAGAAACGTACTGTCTGTGCCTGAGGAAAAAAAACTAAATGAGCAAAATTGAAGGGAAACAGGAAAGCCACAATTTGCAGCTGGATAGCTGACCCCATAGACGGCTATAGGGAAAAGCCAGGCGATCTACATTTGTGTAACTGTACAGGGATCAGGTTCTCATAAAACGTATTAATGGGACGTTTTGATAAAGAAACGTATCCACACGTTAGAAAGCCACCAAGTTACTGGGTTAAAGAAGTAGGAGTATTATTACAAGCTTGGCAGAAGCTCAGTTAGCGCAAAACGGTTGTAGTTTGTTACTTGCACCTTTCCACCCCCTCTCTCTCCCTCGCTTGAAATGTACAATAAAGAGCGTGGTTGGAATAAACCAGCCTGGGTGAGTGCCATGCTTGATCTTCTATGAACTACATATAGGGTAATCTTGGTAGCTTTATTTCCAGTGTGCCTATACAGTATTTGGAAGGTATTAGTTTTATTTCACAATACAATCACCGGGCACTTTATTAGGTACACTGTCCACTGCTCGTTAACACTTAATTTCTAATCAGCCAATCACATGGCGGCAACTCAGTTGCATTTCTAGGCATGTAGGACATGGTAGACCAATCTCATGCAGTTCAAAACGAGCATCAGTATGGGGAAGAAAAAGGGATTTGAGTGCCTTTGAAAGTGGCATGGTTGTTGGTGCAAGAAGGGCTGGTCTGAGTATTCAGAATGTGATTACTGGGATTTTCAAGCACAAACCTCTCTAGGGTTTACAGAGAATGGTCAGAAAAAGGAAAAAACATCAGTGAGCGGCCAGTTCTGTAGGTGGAAATGCATTGTTGATCCAGAGGTCAGAGGGAGAATGGGCAGATGGTTCAAGCGGATAGAAAGGCAACAGTGACTCAATCGCCACTGTTAACAAGGTAGCAGAAGAGCATCTTGGAATGCACAGGCGTCGAAACTTTGAGGGATGGGCTACAGCAGCAGAAGGACAACACCGGGTGCCCCTCCTTCGCTACGAACAGGAACTGAGGCTACAATTGCCACAAGCTGGTCTGATGAGTCTCGATTTCTGCTGCGACCTTGGAGATGGTTTAGGGGTCAGAATTTGGCGTCAAAAAATGAAAGCATGGTCCATCTGCCTTGTCCCAACGGTCAGGCTGGTGGTGTCATGGTGTGGGGCGAAGATTTTTTGGCATCTTTGGGCCCTGGGTACCAATTGGCTACGTTGCACCGCACAGTATTGTTGTGACAATTGTCATCCCTTTATGACACAACTGTACCCAACATCTGATCTTACTTTCAGCAGGATAATTTGCCGCTCATGTTCTAAAGCTGGAACTTCATCTCAGACTGGTTTCTTGAACATGACAATGAGTTCACTGTAATCAAAATGGCCTCCAACAGTCACCAGGATCTCAATCCAAAGCAGCTTTGGGATTGTGTGTGCGAACGGGAGATTCGCTCATGGATGTGCAGCGACAAATCGCGGCAACTGTGTGATGGCTTATCATGTCAATATGGACCAAATCTTGGGAATGCTTCCAGCACCTTGTTGAATCTATGCCACGAAGAATTGAGGCAGTCTGAAGGAAAAGGGGGGTCCCCCGTTATAGCGGTGTACCTAATAAGTGGGCGGTGAGTGTGGTAATGGTGTCATTTAGTTATTTAGTTGCATATCTTTATTGTGGACAGATATCTTTATTTTATAACTATCTAATATTTTGACTTCTAAAAATAATATTATCGAACAGTTCATTATTATCATGGAATTATTCCTAAAAATGATAATGCAAAGTCCATTATATGCCAAATTGACACTGCCAAAAATAATAACGTTTCTCACAGAATGCCAGGGAAGTCCACTTTGGTGTGACAATAAAATTTTATGTCCTATGTTCCTCTGAATCACAGCCATGTGAGAGGACACCAGACTCCTGGCACATAAAAGAAAAACTGCAATAATTTACTGCAGTTTAATGAAGCGGTTAAAAAATCCACAGGCTTACTATTCCATCCTTGGTTCCTAAAGGGGATGAAGGCATAACCCAGAGAGCATGTCTTCTGATCAGAATGGAATCTTCAAAATAACAAATGACTAGCAATAAAGACTGTTTGTTTTAAGGTTATTGTTTGTTCTTACACAACTGCTTAATTTGTGTGACTCTAAGCAGCACGTCTCACTATGGGGTATGATCCTTTAACTAAATCTTAGTCCAATCCTCTAGGAGCGACTGATTAGCAAGACTTGATATTCCATATTTCTACCTTTTTATCATTATGTAGGAATGCTTTTAGAAACATTTAAAATACAAATGACCATGAAAAAACACGGGAACTCAAAATTTCTCTAACATGATAGGGGTCATTGTAAAGCTTTATAGTGGTTGGTTGTTGACGAACGAAGTGAAAGGGATAATGGCAACGATAAGGGCCTAAGCCAATTTTCTCAGACTTTGCACCTGTTTTTAGGTATGCGCTGCCAAGGTATTTAGAAGTTGTCTGCACTACGATTGTATCGCACTCGACTGTTTTGTGGCACAGATGCACTAGGCATCATGTGACACATTAGGGAGAGTTCGGTGGCTCAGTCGGATGTGTGTTGCACGCCCCTGTTAAAGGTGCACCAAAAAAACAAGTGGTGGCACCATCGGGACGGTGCAGATGTGGGAGCCATATTCGTGCCAGAAACATGAACAAGAAATCCTGAATCTGGCGCATCTGCACATCCACGGGCAAACTACATTAGTGCAGTTTGTACAGTTGTCGTAAAATGTGCCCCCAATTTTGTCTAGGTTTTCGCCTTGTCACCCACCAAGGCTAAAAAAGATTAACTCTGTCTAGCTAAGCTTGTGTTGGAAGCTTATGCTTCTTGGAAAGACACAATTGACAGGGCTCTGTGCAGAGGTTGTGTCATAGATGTGTGTGCTAATAATAAGGAATTTATTATTAATTAGGTGTTGTGTGGAAAATGCTGCTGAACGTGGGGAAGTTAAAGGAACACCTGCCATCAGGTTGGGTCACTAGTATTGTCACTATACCTGTTGGAGCATATCACAAGAATCCCATCCTAGCCTTTATCTAGCGATTTCATAATATTCAGTTTAATTTTAAAAATCTCTATTCTTATCATGTAAATGAGGGCTGGTCACAGGCGTCCAGAGGCAGTGATGTCACACGTTACCCTCCCCTCTCCTCACCCCTGCCTCCATGTCTTTGTGTACTGTATGTAAAGAATGGCTTAGTGTGTGTGCTGCATCTGCTGACATGCTGCATCCTCCTATATAAAGGTGAGAGACACAGACATCAGGCTACTAAATGAATCTGACATGTTCTTCTATAACATGGTGCCGGAGCTGCTGTATCTCTCCTAAACACACCACATGCACACAAGGCTGCAGGGGCGTGGCCCCAGACCAGGACGCACATTCATTATACAGCCTCACATCTTATACAGGGCTGGTCAGTTTCAGCACGGGGGTGTGTGGCTTGTGCCTCCCACTCATGAATAGAGTGGACAGCCCTTTGACTCTGTAATGCTTCATTGGACATTTCACTGTTTCATTTGCATAAAAGCTTTCGGACCTCATTGCTTAGGTTTACAGGCATGTAGCGGGACAATGAAGGGATAGAGGCAAAATACCTCTAATGGCAGAGTGAGTTTATGAAATATATTTAGTTTAGGGGGGTATTTTGCATGACGGGTTCTCTTTACCCCCTCCGACATTTGACATACTATGAGCCTGCATGGCGCGGAGGTGCGTCCCGCAATAATGCAGAGTAATAATAGTACGTCAGGCTTTGGCGCCGGCTCCAGAACGGAGCCCGCGTCAGAAGCTGCGGTGATCGGCTATATATTATAGCCGACCACACCGCCTCTAAACACACGCGTTAGGAGATTTCTCGATCGTGGTGTTAACCCTGTGACACGCCGCGGTCGCGATCGGCCTTTGGAAATTGAGAAGAATCGGAACCCCCCCGCGGCGCTCCGATCGCAGCCCCGTGACTGCAGGTGCACGGGGCTGCCGTCCTCTTCTGTTGAGCCGGGTCGTGCCTTCTGGCCGGACCCGGCTGCAAACACTGAGCATGAGCAGCATGCTCAGTGTTTACATTACAAGGAATTACTCTGTATTACACTGTTGTAATGGAACGATAAGGAAGAGCGTGAACAAGTGATCGTGGGACATTGTTCAAGGCTAAACCTGTAAAAAAAGTAAAAACATTACATAAAAAATCATTTTTAATAAAAAAGGAATTCATTAATAAAGTCCCCTAAACACACATATGCCCCTATACACATGCAATAAAGTGAAAAAAATGAAAAAAAACACCAAAATCGCCAAAAAAACCCCCACATATTTGGTATTGCCGCGTCCGTAACCAATCGTAAATAATCAGAAAACATTATTGGACCGTCGGTAACCTTTGAAAAAACAAAACCCGTAAAACACGCCAAAAATGACATTCCATAAATATCTACACAAAATGTTCTAAAAAGTGATCAAAAAAAGTTATGTGTGCCAAAATGGTACCACTGAAAAGAAAAACTCAATCGTAAAAATAAGCCCAAAACTAGCTCTGTCAACCAAAAAATATTAAAGTTACGTCGCCCGAAAAGATGGTGATGCAAAAACAAATGAGAGATTCTCTATAGTAGTTTATCCAGTAACATGGTAAAAATAAAATGAAAAAACATATTAATGAGGTATCACCATAATGTAATCCCTATAGAATAAAGATAATATTGTATTTTAGTGTTACGGGTACGAACCCCCAAAAAATAGAAAAAAAAGTGTAAACAAAAGTGACAATTTTCTTTTCTCCATACATTCAAAAGGTTAATATAAAATCTCATCAATAAGCTAATGGGACCCAGAAAATGAGATTATTTGTAAAGTGCATCTCATGTCGCAAAATAAGTCTTATATGTCCAAATTGCACAAAAAAATAAAGATGATAGCAAATTAAAAAAGTGACCATGCATACATCGCTCTGAATGGCGCAGCTCACTTCGAGTGCCTGGCGTGTGGCCCCATACAGCAGGTTAAACCACAACTATGGGGTATTGTTAGCAAGCGGGAGGAATGGGGTATAAAATTTTGTTGGATGGAGCGTTTTGGATTCTTATCCATGGAAAGTGTAATTTTTGAAAAAAACACATTCATTGAGCCAAAAGTTTTACTTTCACAATTGTATCGATTGGGTTTTAAAACCTGTAAAAACATAAAGGGTTAACAAACTTCATAAAAGTTGTTTTACGTAACGTTGAGGGGGTGTAGTTGCTTTAATGGGGTAATTATGGGGTTTTACTTTATTTATGGCCCTCAAAGTGAGTTATTTAAAACTGAGCAGGGGCCCCCAAAAGCGGATTTATGCGTTTTTTTAATTGAAAATGTGAAAAACGCAACCTAACCTTTCAAAAGGAAACTAAACTCTACAAAAATAAGAGTAGCCTAAAAAAACATGTCCACATAAATAGACATTTAGTGAATGTTAGTATTACATTTTTTTGCGGTTATGACTATGTATGGAAAAGTAGAACATTTTGAGTTCGGAAAATCAAGAATTTTACCCAAATTTCACCAACTATATGATTTTCTCAATAAATAAAATGCAAAAACTCATACCACCCAAAATTTTTCAACTAACATGAAGTACAAAGTGTCATGAGGGGAGCAACACCATTTAAAATCAGGATATGTTAAAGCGTCCGAAGTTATAACCCATTTATAGTGACACAGGGCAGATTTGAAAAAAATGGCCGTGGCAGGGACGGTTGTGAAAAGGGCTCAGCGTTTAAGGGGTTAAGTTATAATTAATTAAAAATATCTAAGATGTGTTGCTGAATTGGGGTGGACAGAAGTGTTGTCGCTATCAACCTGTGCTAAATAGCGAGTTGTCTACTAGTACAAGAGGAATAAGGGAAGGAAAAATAGTGTATGCTGCAGGATCGTAGGATACAGATGCTTCAGAGCAGCGACATGAGAAATGGAATCCCTGTACCATTATAGAGGGATATTAATATCTTGAGGACGTAAGTTCATTCCTTTATTTCTGCTGACACTATCCTCCACTGCGACACAGGAAGAATGAGCTCGCAGGTTGTCTCAGTATTAAACTCTATCAAAGAGGAAGTCATTTTATGGTTGGACAGTGAAGAACTTATCAGACTGAAGCATAAGTGCACAATTTAATGACCTCAGTCAGCGCACAGATTGCCAATGGACTGAGAGTCTCATGTCCGAATGCATGAATTTACTCCATGCTGGTTTCTGCCATGAGATTTCCATAGGATCAGGAACAGGCTTTAGTATTTTAGGAGGTGGGGTTCCCCCCCCTGGCTACCTTGTACACACTGTGTCACGCGCAATTTCCACAAAAGTTGTTGTGTGAGAAAGGTTTGCAATTCCTGGTCTCAGGCACTTAAGAAATCTGACAGTTTTCTGCCGTATGACAATCAATATGTACTGTATTTATGTTAGTGTAGTATTATCTATTGTTAACTATTTGTTATCTACCTCTTTATAGAATCCTTGTAGTGCGCAAAAGGGGTATTTTAGGTGGGTTTTAAGCCAGGCTTTAGGTGCTGTTGACTCTTGTTCACAATCACAACAGGCATGGCTTTTGGTCGGTTTTCGCCTCCTTAGAAATATCACCCACCAACTTACCGTAACACTACCAGCGGATAAAACTATAGACCACTACAGTGCGCAACAGAAACTTTTATTTTTTTTTTTTGTAAAAAACAAACTATTTTAGTGTCAGTAATGGTCTGTCACGGATTGCGTTTAATGAAAAATGAGATTGGTAGTTTCAAAATGATACATATGTGTTTAATGTTTATGGTTGGAATCATTCACCTTATGGAACATTATTTACTTTAAATTAACAATGATGTTCAGTAAGCAATCTTCATTGTAATATCAGCTGATTGAAGCAAGTCCCTACAATCAGGAAAAACATTGGGGCAATTACGTACCGATCATTCGGATCCAGCTGCGCGTTCATGTGTGGGGATTGCGGGTCTTCCGGTGATTCACTAAGGTTCATTCCCTGATGTCCACTAGGGTCGATGCTGCGGGAATTCCATTGAATGCATGAAGTCCCAAAGCCAGGCCGGGGCAGGTACGTTGGCAAGCGACACTTTTTTTTAAAATGCGGTGGTTTCCGGACTCGTTGGTTTCGTATGGCACATTCCGATTTCCGTCAAGTGCATTGCCAGTGAGGTGCGCCTCAGTACGATACAGGTGCCAAAAACGGCGAAATACAGGGGAAAATCTGTGTGCAAATGGAAAAATTCGGGGAAACCCGCCGTAAAAAACCACGATTTGGGCCCTAAGTAAGTGTAAATGGACCCCCATTGTATTTTAATACAGGATAATCTCGATGGAATTGATTATTAGCTACTTGAGGACTTACTTCTCTCACTGGATGGCGCAAAGAAGAACCTTAATTTTTTTCTGTACATTGACCGGTCATCAATGGTGCGTTGAGGTCCTATGTTCCGAGTATAAAAAGCAGCATGTTTTTCTTGACTTTTTGGTTAATTTCCTGTATGTAAAACGGCTTCTTACACTTATGATCTTGTATTGGTTAGCTCTTCTCAGATATTAGGTTCATGTCTTCGGGGTGCTCTTTGATAAAAAATATTAATATGTCTGGGGGGAGGTATAAAAAACAATCAACACCATGACTCACATTCGATGTGGGTCCCTTCTAACAGGCAGCTGGGGTACAGACGGGTGGTTTATTATTTTGTTAAGCCACCCCACAATTATATAAATTTTTTTTCATCCCTGGACTCCCCTGTAAAATGGTGGACATACATTTCGCATATCATTTTTTTTATCTCATTTTATTCGAACCATACAACGTCTTGTTGGGCAGAGATTACATTTGCTGACTACCTGAATACCCCAAGTATAACCAATAATGTTATAATAAATGCCAAAAGTACGGTAGTACATAGCAACGTAAATGGCAATAGAAGATGATCATGCCAATCAAAATTGCAGCCTCTTTCATTAAAAGTAAAATATTTAAAAATCGATCTATGAAGGGATCGATTGATAGTGTTTTAAAAGAGGAGCACAGTTTATTCTTACAAATCAGCCACGCCACCTATGAAATATAGAAATACAAACACTCAAGCTCTGTAAAACGTTGCCGTCGACAGTATTCAGCAGATTCCGTTGTTTCAATATTCTTTATTACTGAGAGTTCTGATACCAGCATGCCAAACTTTAATCACATTTGTGGGTTTTCCAGTACAAGCTTATGATTATTAAATCTGAGAATAATATAAAAGTGGATAGCGAACATTGTGAAATTAGGGAATCCAATGTAGGGATATTATGACAAAACACACCACCAGGGGGAGCTCGACGCATACTAACCCATAACGTTATTCTGACATGGTTTGCTTGGACTATGGACATACAGTTCAATATACCAAGAAAAACAAATTCACTGATTAATTGTATATATTAATTAACAGTTATAGAATAAATACAATTTTATAAGGGTATTTGTTGTAGGAACGGTTCCGATTTGCTGGCACAAGTTTGTTATGAAATACAAACATTTAACACGAAGGAAAGCAACTTGGCAACAAATGTACAACTACCACTTCTGGTTCTGCATTATAGAAAGCTTATTCTCTGTCTAAGAAAATGTATAGCATTTTCCAGTTATTATTATGATACGATAATTCTGCTGTCTTCAAACTCTTCATTATTTATTCATGGAAATAGAAAGTTGTCAGTTGTCATGAAATGAGCTAGGGATGTTATTTACAAAAGTTGTAACATGTGGTTGAGGTACAGTTCTTATATTTCCAAACTTTACATTAACCATTAAGGAAGCAGGGTTTTTGCGCTCATCTTGCTCTCCACCTTCAAAAATCAACATTTTTTCTTTTTCCGTGGTACAGAGCTCCGTGAGGGCTATTTTGTGTATAACAAATGTGACTTTCTGTTGTAATGTTATTTATTTAACATGCCCGTGTACTGCCTGAAGCTGGAAAAAATTCAAAATGTGGAAATTTGAAAAAAAACCTGCATGTGCGTAGGTTTCTTCGGTTGAATCAGAATTTTACGATTTCACTGCGCTCCAAATAAACAAACTTACTTATTCTTGGTGTGGTTACAATAGCGCAGTGGGTGGGTGATGGCAAATTTAATCGGTTTATGGCATTGTAATTTTAATACATTTTCCAAAAAAATAACAAATGTGTCAAAAAAGAAAAAATGTTTGCCATCTTCTAATGCTAAGAACTTTTTCATACTTCAGTGCAAGGAGATGTTGGGATAGTAGTTTTGTGAATTGAAGCGACGTTTTCATGAATTCCCGTTAGTGAGAGGACTGTGCAACATTTGATCACTTTTATTCCATTTTTATGTGACTATTTAAATGGTTTGTAACAGTTGCATTTCGGACATTTGGGCGCCATTCCGTCTCGGAGGTCACGCGGTTATAACGTTTTTATATATGGATAGATCGGGATTGGACGCGGCGATACATAATAGTTTGTGATTTTTACATGTTATTAACTGTTTTATTCAGTTATAGGGAAAAGGGAGTGATTTGGATTTTTATATTTTATATTTAAAAAAAATGTAAATTTAAAAAAAAAAAATTTTTCAAATCTGAGACATGTAGGGGGTAAGATCCTTCCTACCATGATACCTGCAATACTTCTGTATCGCAGTATATGGAGTTTTGCATGTGATTGTTACAATGAGCCACTTGCATCATTTGTAACAGAATCTGCATTAGCCATTCCGCCTCAGGTCCAATGAAGACTGAGGCTGTCATGGGCAACCGATCGACCGCCCCCAGATGGCGTCGGGGGGAGTGGCGATCGGAAGAAAGAATGGCGTCGCCTCACCGCGGTTATTAGCGGTGAGGGTTTGCTGCAAGATGCAAAAAACTCCCCCCTTGTATGACGAGCCTGCGGACCTGAGCAGGGACGTGACATGCATGCTATCAGGTCGCACGTCGTAGTGAAGCACGGCACAGTGCAGTTACCGTCGGACAAGGCAATTTTGGTGAACTCCGTCGGGGGTAAGTAAATGTGGCCTTAATGTGTCATTGTCTGAGTACGGAGGGTCATCTCCGGTGTCCTCCAGCACAAACATAGTGATGGATTTTGTTGACGTCTGGAAAAATTTGCTGACTTATTTGCAAAACTGGAATTTCCCAAACTGTTTATGAGATATACACATATATAGATGCCAGCAAACACCTATGTCTACCCCCAATTCTAAAATAAATGTTAAAGAAACTGCACTCCCACCTTTAGCCTACAAAAATCTGTTTGATAAACCAGACTACATGCTGGAAGCTTACAGCGACTGGGTTTCTCTACATCATGAACATAAATAGAAAGGAGCTTGTATGAAGGATCTAGAAACCGTGAGGCATTAGTACAGAAATCTATTAGAATCTTTGTTAAACGGTTCATTACACAAAACAATATCAATTATTTGCTGAAAGTAGACAAACCCCGTTCTTAAATGAAGGAAAAAAAAAAAAAACGGTATTGAAGGCAAGAACTATACTTCCAGTCCTTAGAATAGGCCTACAGAGTAGGCGTTATGGTTGACAACCCAGTTTTTGGTCAGGAATGTTAAAAAAGATGTTAGCTTATAAATAAAGCAAAATGATTTCACATAATCACTATAAGTTACCATTCCTAGCTTTTAGCACCTTTCTTCAAAGGGTAAAATGACAAAAAGCAAACGAAGGATCTTTTGGCAAAATTCTTGACGTTCTGGGAGATGTCTATGCATTGTTAAGTATGTAGGCCCGATTCATGGATCTAGCTAGATAGGGAGCCCAAAGAAATAGACGACTTTTCTATTCACCTGATATAGAGAAATAAGGTAAAGAATATGTGCCGAAAAGTACCAAAAAAGGAAATCTTCAATCATAATAACTAACATTGGAATAAAACTCGTTGATTCTGTGTTTGGGACTTTCATAGTATCTACTAACAAAGGTAAGAGCTCATGGTGAGGCTAGTCTGCTGTTGAAAACACCTACCAATAGATCATCAGCTAGGACCAAAGAGAACCAAGAGAGGATGGTCGGATTTGGTCTGAGGCAGCACATTTCATTTACATAAATGAATGGCCCGATGCGTGAGTTGTGTCACTTGTGCATTAGATCAACATTAACTGGAACCAAGGAAGCCAGTGGAGGTATTTCTGGAAAAAGGTTTCCTGGAAAATCTTGGACTCACTATGGCCTTGTGTTATCTTGAATGAACATACTACTTTAGGCATTATGACCGAACCAAGTATTGCCCCTGTAGCAATGGCATTCAAATGGTTAGAGGCCTTTAAGACCGCATATTGTGCCATCCCCTGCAAATAAATAAAAGAGCTCATATTTCTTGGCAGCCATGTTTGAGTGGCTAGCCAACCCAATGGCCAACATAATCCGCATGAGGTATTTTTAAGGTTTTGGACGTCTTCTCATTGGAAGGGGGTTTCCAATTGGTTGAGATCCCACCACTATCTCCTATACGTCCCTCCTTAAAGTTGACTATTTGGACTACATTTACAGTAATTCGTAAGATGAATGAAACTGTCCTGATAATATATACGAGGTCTAAAAATCTTACCAGAAGAATTGCTGCATGCATGCTCCTCATGTTATGTTGCGTGGATGAAAAAAAGGATTCAATTATTAACGGCAACATACCGAGAGGAAGGAAAATCATTATGCATTCTGAAAGGAACTTATACCAGGATTACATCCACCTAATTCGTGATGTTTGTAACGGTTCATATTTACGGTGCTGGCTACATCTCCATTATCGAGACGGGACGTGTCCCCCTACTACAGTGGAGTCAGTACTTTGCACACAGTAATTATAAGCATGACCAAAATAGGCCGATGCAGGGACCTGGAAGGGTAAAATTTCTTCAACATTAAGTCTGGTATATAAATTGCTTTACAATATAAATTGGATAACAGATACAAGGGATTGTCACCTCGACATCTAACGGGGTAAAGTCACTAATGAGTAAGAAATAGAGGATCAGTGGACTATATGCAATAGACCTAGATACGAAACATCTGATTTTGTTCTGAAGATTAGTTGCAAGATTAAATACAATAGAAAAATATTGTGGGCAACTTCAAGAACATGAATTGCCGTCAGTGCTGTCTGCTTGTCCATTCCGTTACCTATCACTAGAAAAGCAAAGTCTTATCTTAATGGTAAATTAAAGATAGCAATCCTAAATCCATAGTACATTCCTCCAGACTGGGTTCCATGGGCCCCACTTCTGACCATCCTCGTGTTTTTATGAGCTGGGTACTACGGAGATAGTTCATTGACATGAAGCTCGCATTGGAATTTTAGAGTTTAATCAAAAAAACTGTTGAACTAAAACTTATTAACCCATTTGACCACACAAAATTCCACCACGTTTCAAGTTATATGCAAATTGCATTTAGGTGTGACATAAAGATTACATTTTTTGCTTAAAAAACTCATGGATGGATTATGGCTCAGGCTCTTTGGATCCTGAATTAATCAGCTAATTTAGTTTGAAGGTGGACTAATGAAGGAAAACTATTAAGACGGATGTGTTCCATAGAGATGAGCGCGAAAATATAGTCCGAGCTTGATCGCTAGTTCGAGCATTGGCACTCGAAACGCGCGTTGCTCGGACGAATCTGCCCGCTCGAGGGAACATGGCATCTCCCGAGTGTGTTAGTTTTGCGGCCAGAGGGGGGGAAACAGAGCCATTAAACAGCAAGGAGACTCTGATACCTCCACCAGCATGAGATGTACCCTTACACGTCTGATAGCAGTGTGGTGGCAGACTAAGGTGACCGTGGAATAGAAAGCCCGCCCACGCTGCTCGGATATTCTCTGGTCTGGATTGCCGTATAGGAGAGAAGCGTGCGGGTGAGGAAAGCGTAGAGTGTTCTATTAGATCGTGTTAGGCAGGAGTGAGTCTACAAGAACCCAAAAGCCGTCTAGGGCGGCTACAATAGCGTTTATATTTATTTTTTTTAGTTTGCTTTGGCTGGCTCGTTGACATTAGTGGGCAGCTAGTACCTATTGTGAGGAATTTGCAGGAGGCTGCGACAGTTGTGTTTAGCTCCTTAGGGACACAAAATATCCACTCAAACCACCGAGTGGGACAATTTATCGGGGTTGAATTGACTAGGCACAGGTGCTGATTTTTTTTTTACGTTTATATTTTTATAACTCAAGGTAATCGGCAAAGCCAGTTGCTGCTTCAGTGTAGGCTAGAAGAATAGCCATAGGAGAACCCCAACCCGGTTATTTAGGCCGCCATAGCGTTATATTGCCTTTTTTTGTTGGCTTGTGGGCTGGGATGCTGGCAATTAGTAAGTGCAGCTAGTACCATATTGTGAGGAATTGTTGGGAGACGTGCGACCGTTTTGGTTAGGCTCTTAGTGACACGCAATATCCACCTCAACCACCGAATAGTAGCTAGGGGACAATTAATTGGGTTTTGATTGAGAATTAGAGCAGAGTTGCGGATTTATTATTTTTTTACCTTTAGTTCACTTTTATAGCTCAAACTCATCTGCAAAGCCGTTGTGGTTCGTGTCGGTACAAAATAGCCATAGAGAAACCCCAACGGCTTAATATAGGCTACACAAGAGTTTATTTTCCTTTTTTGGTTGCTTGCGGCTGGGCTTGTTGGCGATTAGGCGTGCAGCTGAGACCATATTGCTGAGGACTTTGCGGGAGACCTTGCGACGTTGTGTCTTAGCTCTAGTGACACGCAATCCACCTCAAACACGAAGGGGGACAATTTATAGGGGTTTGATTAGAAATTAGGCAGAGTCTGCGGATTTTTTTTTTTTTTTACCTTAGTTTCATTTATCGCCACACTCATCTTGCAAAGCAGTGTGCTGTCAGTGCGGCTACAAAATGCTCATTAGGAGAACCCCAACGGCTTATTAGGCCTACCCATAGCGTATATTTTCCTTTTTTTGTTTGCTTCAGGCTGGGGAGTGTGGCATTAGTAGTGCAGCTGAGTACCTATTGTGAGGAATTTGCTGGGAGACATGAGACCGTTGTGTTTCGCTCTTAGTGACACGCATATCCACCTCACACCCGAAGTGGGACAATTTATAGGGTTTGATTAGACTTAGGGCGGAGTCTGCTGAATTTTTTTTTTTTTTTTTTTTTTACTTATTTCTTTTATAGCTCAAACTCTCTGCAAAGCAGGGTGCTTTCAGTGTCGGCTACAAACTACGCCTGGAGAACCCCAACGGCGTAATTAGGCTCAATTAGGCGTTATATTTTCCTTTTTTTTGTTGGCGGTGGATGGGCTTGATGGCATTAGTAGTGCAGCTAGTACCATATGTGAGGAATTCCTGGGAGACCGCGACCGTTTCGTGTGTTGCTCTTAGGAACGCATATCCACCCACTTTGGAAGCCACTGTATCTGTTATGGCCCCAATTAACAACACAGTCTGAAAGGAGAGATTGGGCCCAAATTATCACCAATTGAGAAAGCTTGTGAAAATGACTCCTCTGAAAGAGGAGAATCTCGTTCATTTGAATCGGGGCTCTGCCTGTTGTGGAATTGCGGGAAAAGCCTGCAAATTTTCGAATCTGAAATTTGTAGGCTATGGCTAGTGTGCGAGCTGCCATTCCCTATTTATGCCCCTCAACACCCACCTGGCGGTGGTGGTGTAGTCAAAATAATTTAGCTTTAATAATTCTTGCTTTGTACAGTTTGGAAGCACTGTATCTGTATGGCCCAATTACACCAGTTCTGAAAGGAGGATTGGGCCCAAATTTCTACCAATGAGAAGCTTGTGAAAATGATATCCAAAATGTGTAACCCAAGTCTTGCAATGTCAGGGCAATGGTACAAACACATTCTTAGGGAATGGGCAAACCCCTATAAAAATTCTCTCTAATTAATCAGACATTTGGCCAATATTAATAATTTTGGTAATCATAATTGACCTAAAATAGAAAGGTTTCATAGTATCCTAGTATGTAAGGCTGGAAAAAGACTCAAGTCCATCCTTTAAGAATTTTTGCTTTCCAGAAAGGTATCGGTAAATGGAGTCCCCCATAACAACCTCTGCGGCAGAGAGTTCCGTAGTCCACTACTGTAAGAGCAAACAGCAGTCACATTTTATGTACCAACCTTTTATGTGGCACTGTTTCAAAAATCCAGATGTACAACATGCACAGCCTCCCTCTAGTCTGGAACTTAACTCCTCATAGAAGCCAATCCGCTTAGTCTGACAGCACCGATCCCTCATAAACCCATGCTGATGTTGGGTTATAAGGTTTTGTATAGTGAGATACCCAGGATAGCATCTCTAACAAAACCCTATAATATTTTCCCCACAACAGAAGTTAGACTCACAGGTCTGTAGTTTCCAGGATCCCTTTTTGATCCTATTTGTATATTAATACCACATTTGCTATGTGCCAGTCCTGTGGAACAGAACAAGGAATCCTAAATTATTTAAATCATATTACATATTATCTCTCTTATTTGTTGTTTGTTTGTCCTGTTTGGTGTCCACACTTTGGGTTTTGTCTTCGTGATTGTTCTGTATAACCTGGGATATGCTGAGGAAAACAGGTAGGGCATTTGTGGGGCTGGAGTTTAAAGGTCACTGTCTTGTTTTTCCTCCCTGAATCTAGTTGAGAGCGCCATCCACAAGCACAGACGTGCAATACCACGCAGTGCTACAGACACATAAATACTGGACTTCTTTCTTACTTTCTTCTTACAGCAGTAGACGTATTTGACAAAGGCTTATTTTAGCCAAGACGTAATAGTTTGGATTACCTCAATAAAACTTTGTTTATTAACTTGAACTTAAACTTTGTGTGCCTGGATATTTTTTATACTTGAATCTAGTTCCCTCATAACAGGCGATTTAGATCAGAATTGTAGTAAAAAGTGAGTAAAGCCAGACTTCTAAATTAGCCCGGCTGTTCACTAGAGAAGGGAAAATTCGATAAGACCAGGTTCGACGGATTTTTCGAAAAAATTTGATTTGACCTGAATCGAATCCTGTCGAATCACGTTAAAAACAGGTATTTCCTGGCTGCAGAGAGCCTGTAGGGTGTTGTAGAACGTTGTGCCATGCTCAAATATGCATAGGGAGCGTGGTTTGGTCTTAAAACAATGCTGTGTTTTAGTATGACACGCAAATGGCAGCCGCCGTTCTTTGAAAGTGGGGAGCTGGCGGCAGCATGGTAGGCCACAGAGTCGCACAATGATAGAGTGTGAAGGTTGGTGACAATTCCAGTCCCTGCTATAGATGGTAGGAGACATATGGAGCAACTGGTAGCAGATGTGTGGTATCAGGCGGGTGGAAGCATCAGAATAGTAGCTGAGGCAGGTAGTTAAAATCCAGACTAATTTCTCAACGTTTGCGGGAGGCATCATGGCTGATCTAATCTGATGCATAAGGCATTGGTGTGTTGAAATCCTGGCTGATCCATGTCTGATTCATCTTGACAAAGTCAGTCTCTCCACATTACTGGTGGACAAGCGGGTTCTCCTTGAGGTAACGCTGGCCCCCACTGCACTGAACACCCGCTCTGAAGCCAAACTACTGGCCGGGCAGGACAGCTTCTCTACTGCGGCCACGCATAAAGTTTGGCTGCCCAGTATTCCAGGGTATCCTCTACCTGGGGTGGTACAGTGCTGTCCAAGTAGGCCACCACCTGCTGCTGCAGGGTCTGCTCCATGTCCTGCTGCTGCTGGTGGTGGACACCCTCCTCACTAGGCGGGTGAAGGAAGTTGCTCATTAAGGACTCCAGACTTAAACTGCTGCTGATGGAGCTGCTACTGCAACTACCCCCCCCCCCATCAGCAGCCGGGGCAGAAGTACGTGACCAGACAGAGGATGGACAATGGCGCACATAGAGAGTGGACAACTGTCTGCACAGTATTTCTCTATAGTGTGCCACTTGTTGCTCACTCTCTGCAGCTGGAAAAAAGGCACTCATTTTGGACAGGTAGCGAGGGTCCTAGAGGGTGGAGAGCCAAAAGTCATCCCTATGCCGGATGTTGACTATTAGGCTGTCACTAGTTGGGCAAAGCAGCATTCTGCGGGTCATCTGCGCAATTGACTCTGAGGGACTCCTGGCCTCCATTTCCACTGTATAGTGCCACGGTGCTTCTGGGTCATCTGCCTCGTCTTCTACCTCCTCCGGATGCTCCTGCTCCTCCTCTCTTGTCACCTGAGTGGAAAAACCACTGATTTCACCAGACACTGCTTGTGCTTCAATGTCCTTCACATCCTCCGGTTCAGCCCCCACTGGACTCGTGTAACCATGAGATGTAGTCACCACTTCTCCAGGGCCTTGAACTGACAGATTTTGCAGCATCTGTTCCAGGACAAACGGAGACTGACAAATAACATGGCCTCTTCAAAGGGCCTGAGCAAACGGCAGGTGTCACGCATGAGCTACAGGGGCTGACATCAAAGATACACAGGGGAGTACTCCTGTCCGCTTGCATCATCAAAAAATCATTAATGGCTTTTCTCTGTTCATACAGGTGGTCTAACATATAACATCCACGCTGCCATGCACCTTTGAAGAAACAGATAAGCTCAAGGACTGGCCCACCTTCTGTTCTACATATTTGTGAAGGGCTAATACTGACTTTTTGGAAAAGAGATTTCAGCTTGGAACTCTGTCACAGGTGTCCCTGCAATCCTGGTCGCGGATCGCGGGCACACCCGCGCTCCCCTCCATGGCGGTGTCTCTACCCCATCCCTGGACTTACCTTTCCTGGCTCCTGGTCTTCGGCGTGCAGGCTGCACATCCCCTGCCTTCCAGGCCGCGCGTTCCTGCTCCTAGGGCACGCGCACGGTGACTCCTCAGAACTTAAAGGGCCAGCGTCCTTTCCATTGGTGCTGGTCACTTACGGGTTTCCTATATAGCCCGGCGGTTCTCTTCATTCCCTGCCAGATCTTCAAGTCTTCCCAACTGAAGTAAAAGCCTCCTGTGTGTATCCCGAGGTCCCGTTCCTATGTGTATACCGAGGTCCCGTTCCTGTGTGTATCCCGAGGTCCGTATCCTGTGGTCCATGTCCGGTGGTCTGTATCCTGTGGTCCATGTCCGGTGGTCCTTATCATGTGGTCTGTGTCTGGTGGTCCGTATCTTGTGATCCATGTCTGGTGGTCCATATCCTGTAGTCCGTGTCCGGTGGTCCGTGTCCGGTGGTCCGTATCCTGTGGTCCCTATCCTGTGGTCCTTATCCTGTGGCCCGTTCCCGTATTACTGTGCTCCTGCTGTAACGTACAGGGTTCCAGCCCAGTGGTGACCTCCTGCCTTCCTGTGCTTCTGCCGTGCCTTCCAAGGTCCCAGCCCAGCGGTGTCTTCACTCCATTTCAGCAATACCAGTGCTCATCTGCGTTCCTGCTGTCATCTCAGGTTGTGACTGTTTCCTGCATTTATTACCTTGGCTGCCACTGCGGGTCCCATACCATCCCCCGTGGTGGTCCAGAGGGTCCACAGACTCTTCCCAAAGAGACTCTCGAACCGTGACAAACTCTCCACCTTGGTTGGGAATAAGGCATTAGTTCTCTGAAGGGTGCAGAGTCTACGACTTGGAAAGGGAGGGACTGCAGTACCAACAACTTGGACAGGAGTACGGTCAGTTTCTGCACCTTAGATGGCTGGATGCATACAGTTGTTTGTAATCGCCTCGTGCAACGACTGCTGGCGCCATGCATAGCCAGGAGCAGGAGCATCTGGACCGGGAGATGAAGTCAAAGACAAACAGCTCCCTTCGGCAGAAGTGCTGGAACCTTGACTGGCTGAAATTGGATGAGTGCCACTAGGTGCTGTTGCTGTTGCGGCAGGATGGACCAACAGATCTGAGACACGTTACTCCCATTGGATGGTGACGCTGCATGTGTTGACGTAGGGCCGTGGTGCCAACGTTAGCTCTATGGCCACGCTTCACTTTCTGTCCGCAGATTCTACATATACACACGTTCAGCTCCTCTGGTGTCATACAAAACTGCCACATCGCTGAGGGGGTGATTTTACTGCCAACACTCTTCACTGAGTGACTAGTAATGCTGCTGCCACGCTGAGCCCCTGTGCCACTGCTTACTTGGACTTGCGAAGCAGAGTTTGCACCCCGCGGCCGTTTGCCACCTGTCTTTGCACTGCTGCCACCCTGCTAACTCACGGCCACAGTAGGGACCTGCTGCCTGCTCCGCTGCCTAATGTGCAAGCTGACACCCTCTTATTCCGATGATGATGAAGCCCTGGCTTCACCCGACTCCCAAGTGCGATCGGCTACATCATCGATTTGTGTTTCGCTGTCACTGCTATTCTCCTCAATGGTCTCAATGTCCTCAATGAATTCATCCTTGCTGTATAGGGGCGCTGAGCCCAGACCACCTAGTAGATCTCTGGCTGAGGGAAATGAACAGAACAGAGACTGGTTGAGGACTGGTGAGGACCTGGGCCGTGCCAACTAAGGGTTGTATCTGACGAACCCACGGACTCTCGGCTGGGGTTGTCAGATGTCATTTGGGAGGAAGTGGATGACCTAGTCAACCAATCCAGAACCTTTGGGTTGTTAATCAACACACTAGATGACACGGCAGTTGTGGCCTCACCTCTGCCGCGACGTCCCCTTACTGTGCTGTGACCTGTGCCTGCTTCACCTTCCACCTCTCTATCTGACATATTGGTTAATAAACTATGTTGATTAGACACTGATTTCTTTATATTTACTTTATCAACAAAAACTCACTTGAAATGGGGGGTTTTCAGAACCACAAGAACTAACACCTTGGACTTGGAGAAAAAATTACAGCAGCAACTATGTGGATTTGATACAGATTCCTTGATATCTACTTTATCAACAAAAAGCACTTGAAATGGGGGGTATACTGAACCACAAGAACTGACACCCTGGTCTTTGAGTAAAAAATCATTCCAGCAGCTTCTGAGCACCATGAGATAGACGCTACAGACAGCTGCCTGTGTTTATAGGGCTGTGACATCAATAAAGCCTGGCTTTCATGTCTGCACATGTGATCGAGGGTGTTCTTTTCTCCTACCCAGAATTCTCTGCCCCATGTAACACGTTCTGCTCACGCCCATTTAGCTAATAAAGGGGGAAAAATAAAAACTTTGTTCCCACGAATCATTGTAAACTTCGAAATCCTGACGAATCAAAGTTTTTCTGAAATTCAGAACGAATTCCAATTCATTGGAATCGATTCGCCCATCTCTAATGTTCACCTAACAAGTTTTTGACAGTCAGCTCTCATCCATTGCACCTATAGGTAAGCACTTGTGGATCAGCCGTGTATGTGTATAGGAAGGTGAGACTGATCTGGCAGTGGGCTATCTCCCTGAGGCTCTTCCTCAGTGTAATTTTATGAACATCCCGTACACATTAGATGGTCATCTGGTCCCACTTAAAATCTGTGGGTTTGGCTACCAATCATTTATTGTGTATCAACAGCTAGAGAGATTGAGAGTGGGAGCTGGGACCTGATCCATGGTATATGTGTAATACAAAAGAATATAAAAAAGGAGTAAAAAAGTTGAGTTGTTACAGGGGCAATGAACCCCCACCAGCACCAATTGCTGAAAGTAAAACTGGGGGCTATGGACTAACATCTATTAAATTAATGGGTGGGATTTCTTTAAATATTAAGCCGACCAAAAGTTGATTGAAGACCATATAATACCTCTGTCTCCTCGAATTTGCGGCTACTGTTGTTTCCTGTAGGCAGATTTAATTCATAGCCGTATAAAGAGTACCAGCTAAAACTTAAAGTAGTCTTATGGTCCTGCTAAAATCAGAAGATGTAAATGACTTTGTCTCTGTATAGGGGTCTTCAGCCATTAGACACCAGTCATCAGTGTGGTGTTCAGATTTGACTAAAATATAATACCTTTTAAAAATGAAACATATTAGAAGGTAGAACTTCATATTTCGAATGTGCTGTAGAATAATTCACAGAAGACTAGAGAACATTATGAAATATTGTCCCACGGGACAGAAAAACTCAGAGAATGTGCGAATATTGACCATGATATTCAATAAAATCTTTAGCAAAAATTAAAAAACATACCATTAAGCCATCATTCCCAGTAATTTGGATTCATACGTTACTGTGTGAAGGTTTCACCAGGATTGATTTTCTGCTTATATTTCAGTGATACTCTAAGTCTGATGAATATATTTCTCTCTTAGGTTTTTCTGTTGTTCAGGTGACAGCAACCGATGCAGACAGTGGACCAAACCAAGAGCTAAGCTACAGAATCGAGAGTGGTGCCCAAGACAGATTTCGTATTGACGCCATCACAGGTGTCATACGTGTAGCCAATGTGACTGTGGATCGGGAGGAAAAAGATGCCTACAAGCTGATGGTTGTGGCCACTGACCATGGTACCACTCCCTTGACAGGAACCACCACTGTAAATATCTTGATTGATGATGTAAACGACTGCCCTCCAGAGTTTGTAAATCCAGTCCAAACTGTGAGTGTCTTAGAGTCTGTTGAAGTGGGAACAATTATAGCCGAAGTTACTGCCATCGACCGAGACCTCAATCCACGACTCCAATATTACATAATTGAAATTGTGGCCACTGATGACACCAATGCTATTGTGCCTGGCCAGCAGGCTGCTTTTAGTATCAACTTCAACACAGGTATTTTGATAAAATATTATTGTCAAAGTGAATATACAGTCATTACACTCTTTTCTGCATGTACTTTCTTCTGTACTTTCTTCTACTGCCTTTCTGACCCCATTACTAACAGAGCTACTATCAGAAGCAACCTGGCCCCATATAGAAAAATGATCAGAGCATCATCTTATTCCTGCTTTTCTATCTTGAGGAAAGGAGATGAATATACTATTTAATATTTGTGTACACAGATGTGAGGTTCAAGGGCACCCATGGCTAGGGGTGAACCTAGTCTCTGTTATGTGAGGCAAGCTATGGAAAGGTGCCCCCTCCACCCCTTATCCCTGCCAAAAGTTATATTTTGGTGGATTTTTATGCAGTGTATCCCACCCAGGATAAAATCGGGTATAAAGAGATGCTGATTTTAGCTGCTAACTGCATAAGCAGTCAGTTTCAAACACGTGTGCCTGATACTGCCCCTTTCATTCACGTGGTTCTCTCCTGAGGCAAGAGGCTCAACTTAGCTCATGGCACATGGACCACTGATGTGGCCCCTTGTTGCAGTAGCTCCTGATGATAGCCCTGCTTTCTCCTATTAATAACCCTCTAGACTCTTGTTTCCTGCTTTGAATGTATCATGTTACTAACCAAATAAATCTTTTCTTTTCCTTATGGCTCACAATCCTGAAGGTTTGATCTGTATTTCTGTAAAACCTTTCCCTGTCTGACTCATTCGTTGTCCTCCTACATCACCATCATCACCATGAAAACTGTTCTCTGATGCACATTCATAGTCATTGCTGGCAAGGACGGTCATCTTAAAGGGCAAGTGTCCCTTTATTGGTTGTTGCTAAGCCTATGCAGACTGAACTTGGAGTGTCTATGTTTGTAATTAATAAATGGAAATGTTCACATTTTTTGAGGCAATGTCAGGCATATTAGGAGAATAAAATACATATATGATATAGTTATAAGTGGCGGCATACATTGTTTTTATTATTATTAAGAGGAGCTGTTTCCTTTATTTGGGACATTTTCTTTCTTTTTTAGGTGCAGTAATTGTAAATAACCCATTGAATAGAGAGCTAGTGGCTACTTATGAGGTTTCTGTCTCCGTTTATGATAATGCAAGTGAGGTGGTGGAAAAATCGGTCAGTGTCCCAAACGGTATGTATTCAATGTTGCTGTGAAGTATGATATCCTGACACTAACCTTGATAAAAAAAAATATCAAATCTGCAAAAGAAATACTCTAAATGACCACACATAAGAATATATTATATTGATTATAATGTAATTGAAAGGATAAGTTTATTAAGGGCAAACTGGACACTTGAAAAGGTGGTTCTAGTCCTCTGTTGGGTTACCTCTGGCATGAACACAAGATCAGAAATTCTTAGACATACTGGACTATGGTATCCTGAGTCTCATTTTACCTAAAGGTGTTGAATTGTAGATTCTGCACACTCAGCAATCCTGGAAAGTTGGCAGGCCAAGTGTTACAATCTGAGGGAGATATTACAGTGAATGTCAAAGACTTGCGGACTGTGGAGTTCTGTCTGTTAATTCTCTGACCCATGGTATTTCCTATATTTTCCTGACCCAACCTCATGTACCAGCCTTTTCATGTACCAAATAAATAACCAACATTCTTGACCAAATAGCAACTATGAAAAAGAGCTACAGATCTGGTGCCATTTTGCCCATCTCTAACTGTACACTATTTCAGTAAGGCCACTAATTGCACTTCTAGATGGGAACTATTATCTACCATCAGTATCTAGTACATCACCCAGAAGGAGACTAAATCTAGCCATAACAACCACCATTTCATCATCAGATGAAATTTGTCAATACTTTTCAACCAAGGAACCCTAACCATCCAACCAAATTGCCATGATGGTGTCATGACCCTTTTCCACTATTCCTAATCACTTAATGAAAACAGAAAAAGGCAGTGGATTGGATGCTTCTTTGGCCACTCTTCTCTGATTAACTGAAATATCAAGAAGCTGACACACCATCCTAATCCTTACTTTACCCCTCTAAACCTAGCCTTGTTATTGTATTAAAAAATATTAATTTTACTCTGAAATTCTCTCACATCCTCAAGTTATTATTGTTGACTGCATTTTATGTCTCACTCACAGCCAAACTAACGGTCAATGTTTTGGATGTCAATGACAACACTCCCAGATTTCGTCCTTTTGGAGTTACAGTTTTTTCTCAAAGGATAATTGAAGGTGCTACCCCAGGAACCACACTGCTATCTGTGTCTGCGGTAGATCCAGATAAAGGGCTCAATGGTCTGATAACTTATTCTCTGCATAACCTTGTACCATCAGGATATGTACAACTTGAAGACAATATGGCAGGTATGAGAATATAAAGTCAATGTCATAAGCTACTTCCGAATATTACTGTTTGACATTTATAATGTAAATTTTGCACATTAAAAACATAAGAACTTTTATTTTTTATGTAACAGGAAAAATTATCGCAAACCGTACTGTTGACTATGAGCAGGTGCAATGGTTAAATTTTACTGTTCGGGCCTCAGATAATGGTTCTCCGCGTAGATCTGCTGAGATTCCAGTTCACCTTGAGATTGTGGATATCAATGACAACAATCCTATCTTCACTCAACCATCATATCAGGTAAAGAGTAGTGGTGCCTGAATTATTTAATATCTGTCAAATTAACATATCAACATTTTTTTTTATGTGTGTTTTGATGTCAATAAAAGTCAGTAGGTAAGATTGGCCATTGTTGAATTTGTGCAGCGTTCCTGTTGTGTGTGACCTTAGAGTCAAACTAGGGTGCTTAGGGGTATCTTCAAAATTTTAGGTTCACTATTTTATTATATGGACACCTGATTGAGTATGTGTATATATATATACTGTATGTTTCTGTGTGTAGTAAAGTAATAGGCTTCACTGCTTGTGCAGGGGTTAGGGGCTAATCCAAGTTCCGATGCCCGCCAGATAAATACTTTGTTCTCATGTCATCCAATTCATGACTGAAAAAGTTCATGGCCCAACCTGAAAAATCTTGAAAAAAGTGTACAAATTATATCATAACCTTCATTCTTTGCACTACAACTACTACTGATGCTGGGTAATGAAATCTCCCAAAACTTCTTGTTGGCTCATTGTCTGCACAGATAGTACACATTTCAAGAAACATACATAATAATACAACAGATCTATATTCTGCAGACCAAAATGATGTATGCTGATTTTACTACAGTGGGAACATAGAGGTGACAGGTGCTACTATGTGGAGGCATATACATATTCCAAGATATGCATTTTAATATTGGGACTTTTCCCATGCTTATGAACACCTCTCTCAAGTGTGTGGGGAGGCACGGGGAACATGCTGGTGCAGGATGAGGACACGCTGGGGTTTATTTACTAAGGGTCCACGGACGCACTTTGGTTGGATATTCCGACGTTTTCTTTGGTTTACTACGGATGTCGCAGAAGTGATTATAAGTTGCATGCAGGATTGTGTGCTGTATCTTATCTGGGACAGGAAATGAATTAGAATGTCACTAGGTTACTAAATTGCTCATTTACTTAAAGTATTTAACCTACATATTACGACACAGACCTATTTTTAAAACAAAGCCTTATAAATATTTTTACAATGAAATATTTATGACATATCCCAAAAATATGGGTCCCCATGCTCATGAGAGAGGTTGTCAAATGTCCACAAACTAGAATATAAATAGCCCAAGAGAGCCCATGAGGCCAAGAACATATTTTCTGAAAAGCCCTTGATAGTCAGCAATAGATGAATAGATAACAGTGTTGCTCAAGCCTTTTGTTACTGACGGGTTCAGCAAACTTGTCAAGCACTTAAGGTCAGCTACATATGTTAATCTTGCTGCTTTTTATTAGATGTAGGTTAATTAGGCAGGATTTCCTCTAAACCCATTGATGACGAGCAAAGATGTACTGTTTGCATTGCTAGATTCATTGACTTAGTTTAAAAGGACATTAGGGCGGTATTATCTTTGTATGTTTTACAAAGCTGTGTTCACTATGTATCCATGTCAGAATCTCCATAAGGAAATCCTTGAATGCTGCAGAAACATAGCCGAGACTGTCAATTAGGATTTATTTTCTTGTGTTGTAAATAAAAGTTGATGTCTAAAAACAAAATAGTTTTTACATATTGATTTGTAAAATATCCCCTTTTTCTTTAAGAAATCAGTATTTGAGGACATTCAACTTGGTGCAACAGTCCTACAGATTAAAGCAACAGATGCAGACTCGGGGCGGTTTGCGCTCATTCAGTATAGCCTTGTTGATGGAGAGGGAAGATTTGGGATAAATCCTACAACGGTAAATTATTGAATTGTTATTATGTTTACATGAGGTTCTGATGTTGATGTCTGATGTTGTGTAAAATGAATAGTTTACACCACCACGAATGTATGAACATTGGGACAAATGTATGTGACGTACCCGCATTCTCTGGTAACATCACGGAGCACACCTACAGTAGTGAGCCTCGAAATTTACCACAGAAAACCCCACCTATCCAAAATGGCGTATTTAAGCTAAATTATACTTTCCTAGCACCCAGCACACTTTACTTAATTACATAATGTAATTAAATGAAATCACCAAATTTACTTTACTTAATTTGAAGGATATCTACCATCGGATTTACTGATGGTAGATGTCACAAACTTACTTGCTTGTTATGTCTGCCAGGGGATTACTTTGCTTTTCTTACAGATGGGATGGGAAAAAAAGGACTTAGGCAGCCTGTACAAAAGAGAGTCCTGTAATTGATATCAAAGGTAGACTTCAACTACTCCAGTGACATAGGCTAAACAGCCTCTGGCTCATTTGAATATTTTTTATACAATTTATCTACAGAAGTTCTCAACAATTTAATATCTCCTAATACAGATCAACCAATTAGCTATATGATTAGCTATATGATAAGCTTTACCAGTGAGTAATAGAAATACCTGCACCATGGGGAACAGCAGGACACTATTCTGGCAGTCCTTCCAGATAAAAAAGGGAGTCCCAATAGACTGATCTCTGGGCATTCCGCAGCCCTTTCATTTAAGCACAGGGGTTTTTGTAAAAGACAAAGAAAGCTTAATGTTTATAAAGGGCCTGAAACACAATAATTGAAAAAAATTCCCTTGAAATTGTCATCATTATAAACCTTATACTCCTTTATCTAATATATAAAGCTGAGTGCATGTGTGTGTTTATGTATGTATGTCCGGAATCTATGTATATATGTATGTATATATTTATGTATGTATATAGGAATGTGCCCCGTTTTGTTAACAATCGCCAAATTTTGCACAGACGCTCTCTATGACTCAGAGAATGCCATAGACTTGGTTTTGAGCCGAAATTTGCACCCCAAGCTTTTCAAAAGTCAAGAGGCTGTGAGAGACAGTCATTGAAAAAGATGATCAGAGACAGTCACTGAAATAGACAATCGCTCAAAGAGACGGTCAGAGACAGTCACTCAGAGAGATGGTCAGAGACAGTCACTCAAAGAGACGGTCAGAGAAGGTCACTCAAAGTGAGATGGTCAGAGACGGTCACTCAAAGTGAGATGGTCAGAGACGGGCACTCAAAGAGACGGTCAGAGATGGTCACTCAAAGTCACAAAATGTTACTATACATAAAGTTATAACCAGCTTTGAGGTCACTTTCACTTGATTTTTTATTAACAGGGGGATATATACATTCTGTCTCCGCTGGACAGAGAGAAAAAGGATTTTTATACACTAACCGCAATCGCCAGAGATAATCCCGGTGATATTGCAAGCAATCGCCGTGAGAATTCTGTACAGGTAACTTTACTTACATTATATACAACTGGAAGAACATTATCTATAGCTTTGTGCCAGCATTTGGGTGTGCAGATATCAGCATCTCAAGTACTTTTTGAGTGGAGGAAACCACTGATCCAATCCAAAGAATTGCAATTTATTTTTATAGTTATTACATGGGACTAGTGTTGAGAGGGCCCAGCCCCTATTTCATTAAAACTTTGCGGCATGGTTTTGCTAAAGCACCCACCTCCCCCCACTGGCTGCTGCTAATGCCCATGATTTGTGTCAACGCTTATAAATCTCAATGAAGGACCCTGCCATTTTTGGTAGATCATCGCTCACTTTGCATGGTGGGAGATTTCAACGAGAGGTCCCCAGTGAGGGAGGGTGGGAATGAGGGAGTTGAAAGAGATTTTGGTGGGTGATTCACTGAATAGAAATTCCTGAAGGAGAGGGAAATTAGGTAACAGACAATGGAGAAGAGATATAACGCTCTTTGTGACTTTGTAAGCTGCTGGGAAAGTGCCAGTTACATTTGGTTTAATGATGGAAACCTGTGGCAGGTACCATTTAAGTAAAATTGGAAGATCCTTATCCCTTTGAACATTGAAGATCTTTAAGTTTTATAATACAGTCCTGGATTTTGTTTTAATACAACATAACCACTTTAACATTTATTGATCTCATACAGTAATGATGTTGATCTGTCTCACACTTACATTGTTGAAGCACTTTCCTGTATGTGACAGGCTCTAACCACACTATGGTTTCTGTTTGTTCTGTCTATAAGGTTCTTATCACAGTCCTGGATGTCAATGACTGCAGACCTCAGTTCACCAGAAGTCAGTTCAGCACCATTGTGTATGAGAATGAACCAGAAGGCACATCCGTCATCACTGTGTCGGCCACAGACTTGGATGAGGGAGACAATGGTGTGGTGACATACTCTTTGCAGGGCCCTGGTTCTGGTGTGTATACTAATTATATGAATATGTAAAGTAGAACTTTTGAGAACTGTAACTTAAAGCGGAAGACAAGTTTAGTGATGTTCTAATTCCTATTAAATTAGAGTTACACAATTTCCTGTACGTACATAGAAGAACCTCACCTTCTCCTTTTTCTTTTGTTTAAGGAAAAGACACAGAAATCATGTTAACCAAACCTCATGTTTAGCTTTTGAACAGCTTCTTTAGCTGTTTTTATTTCAGGTTCAAAAAGTGAGCGTTTTGAAAATGTTTTTTTTTTTGGCTGTTGAATTACCATATGGGTCACACCCATTCAAAATTGACAATATGTGTTATTATATATCAATACAACAGAAATGTCTTTAAAGGACATCTTCAACAAGGATTGTAAACCAAGAATACTGACATACTGGTGTGTGAACCCCCCGCCCCTTCCCTTTGGCAGGATCTGCTCTTCTTTTAGCTAATTATGCCCTGGTTTTTCCAAAACGGCTTTTAAAATGAGCCTGAGGGGCTCCAGGTTCCATAGGCGTTAATAAGCCCCTCAAGATTATTTGCATAATGAGGCTTTTTTTTAATAAACACAAGGGCATGAGAAGCTTAAAGAAGAGCGGATCCTGTTAGAGGGGAATACACCAGCATGAAAGTGTGCTTGTTTTACAATCCTTGATCCTGATGGTAGATGGAGAATCTACATAAATTAACCATACACGACACATCTAAGTAATTCAAGTCCCCGCCTGAATATGGCAGAGATTTTGCCTGATTTTTAGACCAGGTATGACTTGGTATAAACTAGTCAAACCTGTTGGAAAGCCGGAGAGAGCAGCAGACTGCCATGTTGGATTTACTAAGAGGCAGGAGCCTCATAGTAAATCAGTCAAGTGATATGCTGCTGGGGTGGGGGGACATTAAAGGCTGGCGTTTAAAATGCATTCCTCCTTAGGTTTTATGACACTTCTGAACATGGCTTAGCTCAGTCAGTGTATACAAAGAATTCAAGCCAGCTACAAGTAATTTGTTACAAGAGATATACATACATTTTTGTATAATTAATAAAGTATTTAAAGTATCATTATGCAATAACAGGCAAGTAAATAATGTGATCAAGGACCACTCTGGAGTCTTTGATACACATAAGATAGTAACCTGAAATTAGTAGGTTCAGATGACTAATGTATAAGACTACTTGGTTAAAGGAATCCCACAACAATATAATTTCTCAGTCCCCATTATGTGTGTATGTATATATATATATATATATATATATATATAACATCATATATAATAAAGTATAAGCCGATCCAAATATAACCCGAGGTACCTAATTTTACCACGAAATAAATGGGAAAATCTATTCACTCAAGCATAAGCCTAGGTTAGGAAGTGCATTAGTAGCAACCTCCCCCCGTATATAACTAGTAAGCCTCCTGCTAGCCAATCGCCTGCTTCACAAAATATAGCCTGCCAGCCCTTGGCCCCCCCAGTATATACCCCCAGTATATAGCCAGTGCACACACTATATGACATCATAGTGTGTGCACTGCTGCTGGTAGCAAGAAGAGGAAGCATGAAAAAGGCCTTTCGATGCTGGCACACAGAAAGAAAGTAGTACAACTGCGGGGGGCATCGGAAAGGTGAGTATTGAGTTTATTTTTTTTATAGACTCAAGCATACTTGATTATCTACGGTAATAAAAGTTTTTTTTATTATTATTATTGTTTTTGATAACTAATGTGTTTATTATTCCACAGTTGCCTTCCTTATTGATAAAGACTCTGGTCTGATAACATCCAGGAGACTTCTGCAGTCCTTTGAACGATTTAACTTGACAGTTGTAGCAACTGATAAAGGCCGACCTCCATTATGGGGGACCACCACGTTAAGAGTGGAAGTGATTGATGTCAATGACAATCGCCCTGTGTTTGTCCGACCTCCCAATGGTACTATTCTTCATATAAAAGAGGTAAAACGAAGAATCATCAGATTGCATGTATTGTAATATAGAGCAGGAGGAGCCAAGCAGAGTGTACAGCATGTTATAAAGTAATTGTCTTTGTTCCTTGCATAGATGTATAACATGCTGTATGCAGATAGAACACTATGTGCAATCTTCTGAAGTCCTTCTGCTCTATAACCTTCTAGCTGCAGATTATGCATAATCTCATATATTCTGAGCTCCTCCTGCATCTCGAAAAGCATGTTTGATGCAAAAAGTGTAATATTACGCACAATACACACATGGTTGTCCTGATTACAGAGCAGTTAACCCATTAAGGATACTTTAAAACCTATATTTTTGTTGAAATTATGTGTACTTATTTAAAAAAATGGAAATTTGGTAAAAAATTTGCAATTTTATGATTTCTAAATGCTATGTTCATTATACAGTTAGTCTAAGTGCCCAAATCGGTTACTAACATTAACCATACCTCTGCTTTATAATTTATTTATTTTTTTGTTATCCTGTTATAAACTACAGAATAATTCAAGTCTCTTTTCTATACTGTTCTATAATGATGTGTAAATGATTTCTCAGAATAGCCATTTTATTCTGTTCCCCACAGCATTTTGTCATTATGTTATGTTTACCCTAAAAATTATGCTCTTGGAGAATACAAGTTCTGCAGCAAAAAAACAAGCCCTCATATGCCAAAGTCAAATGAAAGTTAAAAAAAAAAATTATGTCTTGTGGATGAATAAAAAAAATGCTTTCTCCTGAAACCCCCAACAGTACACATTTGTGTATATACATAATTGTAAATCTAGATTATTAAATGGAGTTGGTCAAAAGAGATAATGCATTGCCCTCTGCTGGACAGAATATATATTTAAACTTCTATGCATTTTCTTCTTATTAAAGGAAATCCCATTGAAGTCCACTGTGTATGAAGTCTATGCCACCGATAACGATGAAGGCTTGAATGGTGAAGTGCGCTACAGTCTGCTTAAAACGGGAGCCGGGAATAAGGATTGGGAATATTTTAGTATTGATTTAACTAATGGGCTCATCCAAACAGCACAAAGATTGGACCGGGAAAAACAAGCCATATATAATGTGAGTAACTGAAAAAAATGATATATAATAATGAGGAAATGAACAGTTGTTTTACTTGCCACACAATTAAATTCTGCTCACGGTCGACTAATTTCACTTCTTTTTTTTTTTTTTCAAGAATTGCAAAATAGAAATCTTTTTTTAACATGAGGAGTGAAAGGTGATCGGCCCCACATCCTTACTTATAACGCTGATCTCATGATTAACCAGTAGGGAAAAAGTAAAGCACACCAATATCTGCAGGAGGTGTAGAAGCTGCACCCTGGACTAGGTTTACCGTTTTAACAGTTTTTGATTCTGACTTTTTACTGTGATTACATAAAAATTTCCATCTTTTTCATACGTCAACATCAGGATTTAAAAGACATATTAGGTCCAACACTGTATAGGTTGTGGCAAACTCTGCTGGACAGGTGAAAAAGTTGTACATTTTTTGTGCAAATATTCAAATGCACCGATAAAAGCTCCCAAATATAAGAGAAAAAAAAAGAAAAAACTTAGATACAGTAAATGCCCCCTATGACTTCTATTGAGCATGCAAGTCTCTGACATATAAAGAATGCTAGATGGAACAGGAAAAAAACCTGTGGATTCTGGTTGTGAAAAACTGACGTTAACAATCGGTTTTCAATTGAATTGGCTCGTTTTTGAGTATCTAGCCTAAAGCCTTGCTTAGAGTTCCATAATAATGGACCATCTTTAAGGGAACCTGTCACCAGCACCCACGCTTGTAATCCAAAATAAAGGGAGTCGGGGTTTTCGTCATGGCAGTCAAGCAGGCACTCCCCGTCATAACCAACTTGTCGCCTAACTATGCCTCCTTATCTTTCTGTACATGCATGGGGCCCTGCTACCTGGCTCCTCGTCCACTCAGCCGTGTGGCCAGTGTCTCGTTCTAATTCCAGGATATGCGCAGTTCACGTCCCAGCACGACTGGCTAGATGAAAAGTGATGCCTACAATAGAAGAAAAGCGGTGCACATGCAGAGATGACTGGCGCATGCACAGGAATTGACCAAGACACTGGCCTGTTGTGTGCACAGAGAGATAAGGAGGTGTAGTTAAGTGACGAGGTGGCCTTGACGGGGAGTGCCTTCTTGACTGCCATGACAAAAACCACACACCCATGACTGGATGCTGAACAAGAATATAAGCTCATTTTCCAGGCTGCAGGCAGCAATTGAAACTTATAAAGACATAAACAGCCGCAAGGAAAGACTAAATAACTGATGTTCATAAACTATAATGTACTTAATGCAGAAGACCCATGCTTACAATGGGATTTGTGCCTGTGCTATATACAGAAGCCTATTTCATGTTGTAGTCCATCTAAACAAGCCCCAATGTCGGTGTGTGTTTTTCTTGAAGGGGAATAAATCTGAGCATGTTCCTTTATTTTTAACTTTATTTTAATTAATTTTTGTGAATTTTAGTGATGTATGCATAGTGAAAATGCCACAGAAATACCCAGCACCAAATAGGTAATAGTTTCCATAGAGTAAATGCATGCCATTCTTATTAATAATTTTTTTTTTTTCTTAAAGCTGATTATTGTGGCCTATGACCTTGGCCAGCCAGTGCCTTATGAAACCATGCTACCTCTTCAAGTTGCACTAGATGATATTGATGACAATGAGCCCATTTTTGTCCGGCCTCCGGTGAGTGAATTATTCAGACATTGTAGTAGAGCGGATTTACACAGATGAGCAATGAAGAACGATATGTGTCAATCAGTGTCTGATTGGCTTGTATAAAACCCAATGCAAACAATCAGGGATCAGTGACGGATGCCATCCGCAATGCCAATATTTAGCATATAAAATAAAATTAGCCAACAAAAAGTGAAAGCAGTTAACTCACTAATAACCTGTTTGCTCTTGTACACACATTTTCAGGTTTGTCGATATCAAGATACTTGTTCCCTGAGAGTGTCCACTGCCTTCAGCTCTGCAGATATTAAAACCTTAAAGAGAACCTGTCACCAGGGACCTCATTTTCACTAAAGACAGGTTGCAGCATCCCATTACAGCTCCATTGCAAACATTTTTTTTTCTGTTTTCTCCATTTCCATTACAATATAATTGCATGTTTTAGCTTACCCTGAACCCTGACAAAATCCTCTATGTAGTCCTATGCGTCCAGGCTTTGGTTTGGATGTATTTCAAAAAACAACACATGACTTGTCTGTGCTGCTCACTCTTCAGGTCTGAGCCCCCACCTTTGTGCTCCAGTACAGCTCCTCCCTCCCCCACTGATGTCAGCTCACTAGTCTTTTGAGGAAGCAGGAAGGAGGACCTGTACAGGAGCAGAAAAGTTGGGGCTGAGAGCTGAGAAGTGAGCAGCACAGACAAGTCCCGTGTTGTTTTTTGAAATGCAGTCAGTACACAGCCCAACCCCTGGGACTACACAGAGAATTCTGTCAGGGTGCAAAGTAAGAGAAGGCAAAAAGATACATTTGCATTGAAGCTGTAATGGGCTTCTACAACCTGACTTTATTGAAAATAGGTCCCTGGTGACAGGTTCCCTTTAAAGGACATCTACTGGTGTGTGCCCCATCGGGCAGGAACTTCTCTTTTTTAACTTCTAATGCCCTGGTTTGTACAGAGAAAACTCTTTTAAAATCATGCAAATGACCCTGTGAGGCTCTTGTCTCCATAAGTGTTAATGTAGCCTGGAGTCACTCATGCTCATTTGAATAATTTTAAAGCCTTTTTCCTTAAAAACAAGGGAATATGGAGCTTAAAGAAGAGCAAATCCTGACGGAGGGGCACACACTAGTGTGTCAGTGTGTGTGGTTTACTATCCTTGTTCCTGGTGATAGATGTCCTTTAAGCTGGTTAGTTTAATAATGATTGTTTTACCGTACTTCTTTTTAACTACCGCATCTTAGGCCCGTTCCACACTTGCGAGTGTGATGCGATGAACTCGTTGGCTGGCCAGATCAGGTGACCCTGGAATAGACTAGCCCCTGCCTGAGCTGCTGCTGGTCAGGGAAAGCGTTAGGCTGTTCTATTAGAATAGTGTTAGGCAGGAGTGATTCTACAAGAACCCAACAAAAAAAATTATAGATAATGGATATCCAAAAGAATTAGTAAAAAATTACTGAGAAATTATAAAAAAAGGGATATAACTAGAGATGAGCGAGTATACTCGTCCGAGCTTGATGCTCGTTTGAGTATTAGCGTACTTGAAACGGCTCGTTGCTCGGACGAGTATTTCCCCTGCTCGAGATCGAGCATTTATTTAAGAAAATACAATGAAAACAGTTACAGTGCAAACCGGATCATTTAAGTGAAGAACACATTGAAAGAACACATGAAAGAACTCGTGAAGAATACATTGCAGATGTCCGCGTACATCTTCTTACTTATCAGAAGACATTGGTGCAGAACGGTGTTCTCCACAATAGTATGTGAAGAACAATATGTGTGAAGAACACATTGCAGATGTATGGACCCTGGTGACGCTGGTCATCTGGTGACCCTTGAATAGACTAGCCCCTGCCTGCGCTGCTCGGATCATTCTGTGTCTGGATGCCGCTAGGGAGAGAGCTGCTGCTGGTCAGGGAAAGCGTTAGGCTGTTCTATTAGAATAGTGTTAGGCAGGAGTGATTCTACAAGAACCCAAAAGCCCTTCTTAGGGCTACAATAACGTTTTATTTTACTTTTTTTTGGTTTGCTTGTGGCTGGGCTTGCTGGCACTAGTAGTGCAGCTAGTATCATTGCCACATACAGGCACTCAATCTATGTAATTTTTCTGGAGGACCAGCTACCTGCTCCTCTGGTTTGAAAACTTTTCTGGACTGCCACATACAGGCACTCAATCTATGTAATTTTTCTGGAGGACCAGCTACCTGCTCCTCTGGTTTGAAAACTTTTCTGGACTGCCACATACAGGCACTCAATCTATGTAATTTTTCTGGAGGACCAGCTACCTGCTCCTCTGGTTTGAAAACTTTTTTGGACTGCCACATACAGGCACTATCCAAATTAAATTGTCTCCATAGCAGCCTCCACACGTCGTCTTTTTAGCTGCCTTCACACGTTGTCTCCATTGCTACCTCCACACGTCATCGCCATAGCTGCCTCCAAAAGTAGTCCATATAGCTGCCTCCATACATGGTCCCCTTATCAAACGAGCTGTGTCAGGCAGAATTTTGGATTGTTTTCATGGCTTCCATGTTAACTTTGTCGCCACCCTGCTGTGTAATCCACAAAATATACTGGCAAACTTTTATCATTTACCAATATTATTTCAGCGCTTCTTGTGCATCTGTTTACATTCCCCTCACCCGCCAGAACCCAAACTTATAAGAACGCTACTACACTTGATCTTATACAAAAGGTTCTTAGAAGTGCTGTTTGGGGAGTAGCCTAGATACACGGGCTTGGATTGGCGAAAGCTCGCCTGGCAGCGGAGCGCCAGCTCCATCCCAAGATCCAACTAACATAGTTTTAACTGCAGCACCTTTAATCTACTACTAGTTCACTGCCTCCATACATGGTCCCCTTATCAAACGAGCTGTGTCAGGCAGAATTTTGGGTTGTTTTCATGGCTTCCTCATCAAACTTGTTAACTTTGTCGCCACCCTGCTGTGTAATCCACAAAATATACTGGCAAACTTTTATCATTTACCGATATTATTTGAGCGCTTCTTGCTCACCTCCTTTGGTTCCTCTCTGCCACCCATTGGTTTTAAGCCTGAGTCCATTTGGGGTATGTTGCCAAGACACTCTCTAGCCTGCCGCTGCTGCCGCTGCCTCTGCATAGTCCCCTATAGTGTCAGGGTCAATTATTGGATGTTTTAGATGCTATCTAGCCTCATTCGGTCACTCTGTCATTGCCATGCTGTTGCCCATACTTTTGGCATAATGGTGCGATTAAGCAGCCTCAGAGGCATCCATGCATGCTGCCCCTGCTGTTTCCTGTCCATTTCCGTGGTGTTTCCATCCTTTTCTGAGGTTCCCAGGTGCTTGGCCAAGCTTCCCTGTGCAGATCCTTGGTCCCCTTGAAAAATGCTCGAGTCTCCCATTGACTTCAATGGGGCTCGTTATTCGAGACGAGCACTCGAGCATCGTGAAAAAGTTCATCTCGAATAACGAGTACCCGAGCATTTTAGTGCTCGCTCCATCTCTACTGATAACCCGAATTGTACCCTTCCAACCATGCATAAATGTCGCCTGCTTTCCTTGGGACAACTCACAATGAACTGAGCTGTGTAAACCTTCCGCCAGGATTTAAACTATTTTCCCACTTACCCCACCTACCGGCACAGGTTATACTGCGTTCATGCCATGGTAGGACCCTGGTGTAGATGCCCAGCAGCACAACCAGGTTCCGGATATATAATGCCTGAGCCTCAGGGTATACTTGATGAACCAGAGGCCGTAGGGAAGCAATCAAGCTCTGACGCTCAATGCAATGTATGATAAATCCTCCCTTATATATATTTTAACATTATTATTTCTGAATCACAAGTAATTTAGAATTTTCAACTAACAGTGGTCTAGGATGAATATTGTTTAACTTGCTTATGTCTTTATATATTTTGTAGTTGATTAATTGCTCTTCTCTTACAGAGAGGCGCTTGTCAGTATCAGATCATGTCTGTCCGTGACACTCCAAGCCTGGAACAGTGGTGGGATGTCACTGGTCTGTGTACTCAGTGTAAGGATCCATGCTATAGTGTATTATTTCAATTGCAGGAATGTATAACCTTATCAACTAAGATTTCTATTAATCATTACCATAAAGGGGAAGTTTTAGCAGGGCTGTCTCTTTCCGAGTACTCATTTGTACAAGGTCATCTAAATGAGGGATCACTAGGTGCCAACTAAATAGCACCATAAACTGCCAACCTCCATGAACAATATGAAGCAAACCTTCTCTAAAACCCTTTAGAAAAGGGGAAGTTGTGTTTGAACCCAGGAGGCGAGAACTGTAAAAAATTTGGTATATTCCCTCTTGACCCTCCTTTATTGCTAATAAAGTTTACATTTGTATATTAGGCAGTTTTGCATTCCATTATTATATGACTATGAAGAAAACTTCTAAAATGTCAACTAACTTTTAAAAGTGTTTTTGTTTTTCAAGTTTGTATCCTCGGGGGTATATGGGACATTGTTCATAGCTTACAAGGAAAACATTACCCTTTATGCGCCAATGTTTTAGCAAAACCATCTAGGGTGGGCGAGAACACAGTTAGTGCCCCCCCCCCCCCTCCAAATAAGTTTTGCATAACATCGGCATCCTCCAGGATGTCTAGTAACCATGCTGTGATGTTCCCCTTTATACCCTGAGGCTACCAACTTTATTATAGTATGGCCACAATACTGCCGGAACTGAACTGCAGATATGCATTCTTCACCATTTCCGGAAGTAGGGGATTCGTTACAGTAGCCACCTATTTTTATAGTATTCAATGAGATGATGTGGATGGCAATTTACTTAGGGCAAAATTGAAATAAACATATAAGATATAGTTTTGACTAAACCGTGTCCTTGGATGCCAACGCCTCCTTGACCCCACTCTACTGATAAATAGCGGTGTGATGTTCTTTCATGGGTTGGCCATATAATATATTACATATCTTGTTTCTAGTCTGGCAATGAGGCAAGGAAATTTCCAACTTATTCCCTGAAGGAAACTCACTGTATGAAGACTTGGATCGAGAGAAGAAACCCTATTATACACTAAATATCAAAGGCATCGAGCAACAGAAATTGGTCCAGCCCGTAAAGCAATGCGTGCTTCAAATATTCAGAGGTTTGATCCCAGTAACAGACTCGACGTTGGCAAGAAGTGAGGGTCTATCTTGAGACATTATTACCACCTACCCGATCACAAAATCTGAGTATACCGAAGTAAAATCTTCATGTGTTTATCAATCAATGTACCATATTATCTTTGGGGTAATTAAAAACATGTGATTAGTTGCCTAAACAAATATAGAACCTTTTTTTACTTCTTCTTCAAACTTTCCATCATTGCAATGATTAATAAGAATATAATTGCTAAAATCTTGTATTATACAGCACCCACCAGTCAAAACTATGTAGTGCAATAGAATAATGAATATCTGTTTCAAATAAGACCCCTTTATCATTTGAATTATTTCTAACAATGGTATTGGGAACACTGCCCTTATATTCCTGGATTTTATGGTGAATTTAAACACTCTGTTTCACGGGTGATGAGAATCCTTTAATTGTACTACTGCTGCCAACATCTACTCTTCCCCTCGGAGTATTTTGCTATAGAATTCAATTAAAGCCTTTCTACAACGTACAGTGAAGGAATCTCACACACCAGTGCACCAGACTGTTCCACCTACATTCTGGAATAGAAAGCATTTTTTTAACACGTATGATGCTGCAACTGCTACTAACTATGCTAACATTCACATCTGTTATGGGGACGTATGATACGGCCGACATCCGTCCCCTATACACTTCTATGGCTTACAGCCTGTACGGTAGCGGTAACGGTGCAGCACACCTGCGGAATAGCATCTTTCATGATATTTTAGTTTTTTACATCAGGAGTTAAGGACTACAGAAATAAACAGTGTATATGTACCTATAGAGATGGAAGAGTATAGTAGTAGTAGTAGTAGACAAAGCAATAACAAGGAATTTCTGTGTGGTGTGGAAATTAAGATGGACATTCGACTGTTTAGGCGGAATTAAAAAAATAGGAAGAAAATAAAAGGTATTTTAATCTATTTCACGTATCTTAAATTTGCTTAAAAAAATCATTTTACATTTTAACATTTTTGGGAATTATCTTCACACAGGTAAAAAAAGTGTTTATATCATGCACTTGAAGATAATCTAATTAGTGTGACTTTTCAAACAGAATACCCTTTTAAACCTCCCCTCAGACCTCATATCAAAAGTGACCTATGTGGCACAAGTATCTTAAGTCTGGCTTTGTCTGTCTGTTTTTTTGCCTTTTTTGCCGTTAGATGTGGTCTTAGCAAAGTTTCTTAGTGATCATGGTTTTCTTATGGCTTTAGTTTATTTAGTAAAAAAAAAAGTTTGAAAAGTCTCCAAAATTCTAACTAATTTCTACACCGGTCAGGGCAGCCTTAATTTTGAGCCAAAACTTGTGACTTTTTAACGTTTTAAATAGTCCAACTTTCCAACTGTATTCTATTGATCACTTCGTGAAAACACTGGGCAAAAAACTAGACAATGGAAAACTTTTGCAGGGAGATGGTCTCAGACACCAAAAAAGTTGCAATAAGCACATGCACCATGACAGTCCACAAATTAAAAAATTAAAGCAATGGATGCCCTTTATCCTAACTGGGTCCAGTGAGTTTTGGCGGACTGCTACCATAAGTGTTAACTAATTAAGCTTACAAACCTGCTTAATTCTCAAAAATGCTTTAAATTCTTGTAATTTTTGTTTTCCCCCCTAATTTTTCATTTTATTTTATGTGTCCGCTACTGATTCTACAGTGGGTTTCTGACGTATAAAGGTCGTAGCCTTGACGCTGATTGGAACAACAGCTTATATCTCTCCATCCTTGGCACCAGTACTACAACACAACTCAAATGATTCTCAAGGGGGGGGGGGGGGGGGGGGGGGGGGCGTAAAAAATATTTTTGTAATAGGTAAGAGAGTTTGATACAATTTTGGAAATCTTTTCATTGCTAAATATGGAGGTCTAAAACGTGACAAATAAACTTCAAGTATTCATGCATATTTTCAACTCGCTCTGGAGATGATTATCGTACAGCTGAGAGATCAGAAAGCTAATGCCCGTATATGATTTCCGCTCTGGAGATGATCGGAGCTTGCCTTGCCTCGTTACGTCCATGCACCTTCCTTTAATTTATTTTATTTTCATTGCCAAATAGAATCATTGTAGGTTTATGGTTATTTGGAAAGAAGTGGGGATATATTGTATTTGCTGAAACAGTGTTAGAAAAGCTAGTGTACAAAATAATTTAGTCTATACGAATATTTGTGTGGGTGATTGAGAACGTCCACTGGCGACTCTCTGGAAGTGTTTTATCACCCGATAATGAACGCATCAACAGCTGAACTCCGATTTGGTTATCTGTTTAAATTCGCCATCGAAGGAAGTCAGCAAGCTCCATAACGTAGTAGGGGGGGCACTGTATCCTCCTGATAAATCCCATTGTGGGACAAGGAAGTTCTAAGCTATAGGTTGGTGCGCAATCAACTCTGTCCTAGAGCTAGAACTCCACGCCGGCACCAAACCCACTTCACACCCTACATTCGCTACTTGCATGGAGGTGCCCTTAGTGGATTCTTGGCGTAATTTTCAGTGTAATCAGGGCCTTGTTTTTTCAAAGTGTGAACTTCTATGCAAAAAGAAGCAAGAACAGGTTCCAACCTTAAAATGAATCCATTAAAATAAATATTTATCATTTTGAACGTAAATTGTTGAGTAAAATTAGTTTAGTTCTAGGTATTGTTCCTTACATGATTTAGACTTGTCTTTGGTTGGAACCACAAATAATGAATTCCCTATGGGCCCTCCAGTAGCCGTAAGCTTCCAAGACCTCTTGTAGTGGCTGGCGAAACCAGTCAATTTTAATTTTTTTTTTACCTGCATTATGGCATTTGAATTGCGTATGACAAAATTTGTGTATACAGTAATCAGAACATAATTTTGTAACTACCATATGTAAATAGCATAAATATAAAGCATAATTAGGTTTCATGAGTGAAGACAAGTTATATGTATCATTCAGTAAAGCTATATCAGGTCATGTCAGTGAGCCAATATATGGATTCCCTGGTCTTTTTGTTTTTCAGGTAACATTGAGGACTTATCCCGACTTTTGACTTTTCACTGCTTATCAGTTCCTGGCTATTTGTGGTATACATCATGGCTTCTGATCTGGCGGGACACAATGAAATACCGCTGTGTCGGTATCTATATTTACGGATGATCCAACGCTTAAAGATAGTAATTAATAGATTCCCGACGGTTACGCGAGTTGAGAAGATTTATACCCTGCTTCTAAATAACAGGATCCATTGTCAATACAACATGTACAGGTAATAATGAAAATATTGAGAAGTGTATCATTCATTGCCCTCTTAGACGTGTAGGACGTGTAAGAAGATGAGGTTGAGAAGTGAGCTGAGTCTTGATAATGAAGAATGGTTGTGTAAGAGGTCATGGCTGTAAGGGTTTATTCAATATGATAGATTGGTAAGCATACTATTTGGGAACAATGCAGGGCAATCCCAACTGAATTTCAAATTTAAAAGTACTTGGTACTTCATATTAAAAAATGGGGGGAAAAGCTGCCTTTGACCCCAAGTCTTAACACTTTAATGGACAGTGTGGCACGTGTGGCTGTTTAATAGATGGGATCTCATGAACAGCCCTAACTCCCTGCTCCCTATTCTAATCTGCATATACGAGATATGTATGGCCATGTCTGCACAAAGACATATGAATACAATATACCTATAGATTCCTCTTGACTGCATATTCCCTATGGGTGTAATTTCATAATTCTGGAATCTAACCTACTTGTTACAACTGTAATTTAGTTACGTAAATTACTGCGAAGCTATGGGGTGTGGAGTAGCCTTAGCTCACAGTGCCCGGCCCTGTCTACTACACACCCCATTACCCTCGCAGTTAATTTACATATTGCGAAATAAAGGTGTTTGTCCGGTTTATACTCCCAGGGTTTTATTACATTACGACACAGGCCAGGGCAGGAGGAATCTACCGTCAGATCACTCTGGTAGTTTCCTTTAATGGGAAGATCAATTGTTGGTGAAGTTGTTAGCTTGTTTTATTGAAACTACAGCAAAAATGCGGCAATATGGAAACAGACGTTAAGAATCAGAAATAATCATCCATAGGTTTAAGTGCCAGTAGCTGAATTTGTGCTTGTTTAGTAAGACTGGACGAAATATCAGCAGACAGTTGATATAAAGAGGCCGATTCCCATTGTATAAGAGGAATTGATTAAGGAGCAGTTATTTCTTAAAAACAAGTAGTTCACTTAATGAGTAAAAAGAGCGGGCAGAACTTTTTGTTATTTGTTTCCCATATTTATTGTGTAAGCAATGTAACTTCCCAGGTTCGTACGTTTATTAAGTGAAATGAAAAAAATAGTTTCCTGTTTCACTGCCTGAGATGTTTTGCAAATTACTAAGGCCTATTTTATAAATGTTTCTCTTTATTTCGGTTTGCTTCACGTAATATATTGTCCTGATACTTGAGGGCCACAAGTCCCTATCTACACTAATTTTCTGTTTCTTTCAAAAAGTTCCAAACGTGGACAAAAAAGGTAGAGAAACTTGCACAGACCGACATGTTGAAAGACATGTGTAAACCGTGACACCACAGAATTCTTGACTTTGTCCTGTACGTTTTCCAGTTGTTCCTTTATATTTACACATTCATTTTTTTTTTATCCAGATATCCAACGTTGGGGTAAATGTTGTAGTAACTCCTAAGATATAATTAGAGATGAGACGAACACCCCCCCCCTACTCCTTGCGTCGAGCTGATGACTCGCTTCGAGCATTAGGTTACTCGAAACTGCTCGTTACTCGGACGTAATACTTCGCCCCGTCGGAGAAAATTGCAGCATTCCGACGTTTTGCCTTTTTGGCGGCCAGAACAGAGCCAATCACAAGCCAGGAGACTTCTGCACTCACACCCAGCGACGTGGTACCCTTACACGTCGTATGCAGTGGTTGGTCTGCAGATCACTGGTGACCCTGGACTATAGACTAGCTCCTGGCCGCGGACCTCGGATCATTCTGTGCTGGATGCCGCTAGGGAGAGAGTCTCTGCTGGGCAGTGAAGCGTTTAGGGTTTCTATTAGCCTTTACTGTTAGGCAGGAGTGATTCTCCAAGAACCCACCGCCTTCTTAGGGCTACAATACCGTTATACTTTTTTTATTATTTGCTTGTGGCTGGTCTTGCGGCACTATAGTGCACTATACCATATTGTTGGAATTTGCAGGGGACTTGGTTCTTAGAAGTGCTGTTTGGGGAGTAGCCTAGAGACAGGGGCTTGGATTGGCAAAAGCTCGCCTGGCTGCAGAGCGCCAGCTCCATCCCAAGATCCAACTAACATAGTTGCAGCACCTTTAATCTACTACTAGTTCACTGCCTCCATAATAATAATAATAATAATCTTTATTTATATAGCGCCATCATATTCCGTAGCGCTTTACAAATCATAGGAAACAAATACAAATGTATTGTAACAGAGCACAACATTTGTATGGAACAACAGGAGTGAGGTCCCTGCTCGCCAGAGCTTACGGTTTATGAAGATGATGGGGTAACACGAGGTAAAAGAATATTTAACGGTCAAGCCATTCTTCTTAGGGAATAGAACAAAATATAATAAATGGAATTGCTGTCGCTTGAACCACTCAGCCGTCATCTTATATACCAGGTCCAGGGTGAATGGGACTGCAGAGAAGTCTGGTGCCTGTTGGTTGCTGGATAACAGATGGGAGGACGACACAGGACGGGTTAGTAGAAGAGTTAAAACTTCATGCAGTTAATGAGTGTTATAGGCTTGCCTAAAGAAATGGGTTTTAAGAGCACGTTTGAAACTTTGGAGGTTAGGTATTAGTCTGATAGTCCAGGGCAGAGCATTCCATAGAATTGGTGCAGCTCTAGAGAAGTCTTGGAGACGCGAGTGGGAGGTCCGCACTAGGGTAGAGGTTAATCTAAGATCACTGGCGGATCTAAGAGCACGGGTTGGGCGATAGACTGAGATAAGAGAGGAGAGGTAGGGGGGTGCAGCATTATACAGAGCTTTATGGATGAGGGTTATTATTATTTTAAACTGTATTCGAAAGGAGACTGGCAGCCAGTGCAGCGACTGGCATGAACTGTAAGCATACATGGTCCCCTTATCAAACGAGCTGTGTCAGGCAGAATTTTGGGTTGTTTTCATGGCTTCCATGTTAACTTTGTCGCCACCCTGCTGTGTAATCCACAAAATATACTGGCAAACTTTTATCATGTACCGATATTATTTGAGCGCTTCTTGCTCACCTCCTTTGGTTCCTCTCTGACACCCATTGGTTTGAAGCCTGAGTCCAATTAGGGTATGTCGCCATGCCACTCTCTAGCCTGCTGCCGCTGCCTCTGCCTCTGCATGCCGTCCCCTATAGTGTCAGGGTCAATTATTGGATGTTTTACATGCTATCTAGCTTCATTCTGTCACTCTGTCATGGCCATGCTGTTGCCCATAATTTCGGCATAATGGTGCGATTAAGCAGCCTCAGAGGCATCCATGCATGCTGCCCCTGCTGTTTCCTGTCCATTTCCGTGGTGTTTCCATCCTTTTCTGAGGTTCCCAGGTGCTTGGCCAAGCTTCCCTGTGCAGATCCTTGGTCCCCTTGAAAAATGCTCGAGTCTCCCATTGACTTCAATGGGGCTCGTTATTCGAGACGAGCACTCGAGCATCGGGAAAAGTTCATCTCGAATAACGAGTACCCGAGCATTTTAGTGCTCGCTCATCTCTAATGATAACCCTAATTGTACCATTTCCAACCATGCATAGGTCGCCTGCTTTTCCTTGGGACAACCACAATGTAACTGAGCTGTGTAAACCTTCCAGCCAGGAATTTAAACTATTTTCCCACTTACACCACCTACCAGGCACAGGTTATACTGCAGTTCTATGCCAGGTAGGACCTGGTGTAGAATTGCCCAGCAGCACAACCAGGTTCCGGATATATAATGAGGCCTGAGCCTCATGGTATACTTGATGAAACCAGAGGCCCGGAGGGAAGCAATCAAGCTCTGACGCTCAATGCAATGTATGATAAATCCTCCCTTATATATATTTTAACATTAATTATTTCTTGAATAACAAGTAATTTAGAATTTTCAACTAACAGTGGTCTAGGAATGAAATATTGTTTAACTTGCTTTATGTCTTTATATATTTTGTAGTTGATTAATTGCTCTTCTCTTACAGAGAGGCGCTTTGCAGTATCAGATCATGTCTGTCCGTGAACACTCCAAGCCTGGAACAGTGGTGGGAAATGTCACTGGTGCTGTGGACTCAGATGAAGGATCCAATGCTATAGTGTATTATTTCATTGCAGGTAATGTATAACCTTATCAACTAAGATTTCTATTAATCATTACCATAAAGGGGAAGTTGTTATCAGGGCTGTCTCTTTCCGAGTACGTCATGTGTACAAGGTCTAAGCTAAATGAGGGATCACTATGGTGCCAACTAAATAGCACCATAAACTGCCAACCTCAATGACAGATGAAGCAAACCTGCTCTAAAACCCTTTAGAAAGGGAAGTTGTGTTTGAACACAGGAGGCGAGAACTGTAGAAAAATTTGGTATATTCCCTCTTGACCCTCCTTTATTGCTAATAAAGTTTACATTTGTGATATTAGGCAAGTTGCATTCCAGTTATTATATGACTAGGAAGAAAAACTTCTAAAATGTCAAACTAACTTTTAAAAGTGTTTTTTTTTTAAGTTTGTATCCTCTGGGGTATATGGGACATGGTTACATAGCTTACAATGAAACATATACCCTTGAGGCTGCCAATGTTTTAGCAAAACCTCTAGGGGGGCTAGAACACAGTTAGTGCCCCCCCCCCCCCCCCAAATAAGTTTTGCATAAACATCGGCATCCTCAAGGATGTCTAGTAACCATGCTGTTATGTCCTTTATACCCCTGAGGCTACCAACTTTATATATAGTATGGCCACAAGTAACTGCCGGAACTGACTGCAGATATGCCATCTTCACCATTTCCGGAAGTAGGGGATTCGATTTACAGTAGCCACCTATTTTTATAGTATTCAAATGAGATGATGTGGATGGCAATTTACTAGGGCAAAATTGAATAAACAATATAAGATATAGTTTGACTAAACCGTGTCCTTGGATGCCAACAGCTCTTGACCAACTCTACTGACTTAAAATAGCGTGGATGTTCTTTCATGGTGTTGGCCATATAACATATATGTAACATATCTTGTTTCTAGCTGGCAATGAGCAAGGAAATTTCCAACTTATTCCTGAAGGAAAACTCACTGTAATGAAGAACTTGGATCGAGAGAAGGAACCCTATTATACACTAATAGTAAAGGCATCGAGCAACAGAAATTGGTCAGCCCGTAAAGCAATGAGGGCTTCAAATATTCAGAGGTTTGATCCCAGTACAGACTCTACGTTGCAAGAAGTGAGGGTCTATCTTGAAGACATTAATGACCAGCCACCCAGATTCACAAAATCTGAGTATACCGCAGGTAAAATCTATCATGTGTTTATCAATCAATGTACCATATTATTTTGGGGTATTAAAACATGTGATAGTGCCTAAACAAATATAGACCTTTTTTTACTTCTTATTCAAACTTTCCATCATTGCATGATTAATAAGAATATAATTGCTAAAACATGCTTGTAGTATACAGCACCCACCAGTCAAAACTATGGTATTGAATAGAATATATGAAATATCTGTTTCAAATAAGACCCATTTATCATTTGAAATATTTTCTAAACAAATGGTATTGGGAGACACTGCCTTATATTCCTGGATTGTAGGTGAATTTAAAGCACTCTGTTGTACTGGTGTGAGAGATCTCTTAATTGTACTACTGCTGCACAACATCTACCTTCCCCTCTGAGTATTTGCTATAGAATTCAATTAGAAGCCTGCTACAACAGTACAGTGAAGGAATCTCACACACCAGTGCACCAGACTGTTCCACCTACAATTCTGGAATAGAAATGCATTTTTAACACTTATGATGCTGCAACTGCTACTAACTAAGGCTACATTCACACATATGTATGGGGACGTATATACGGCCGACATACGTCCCCTATACACTTCTATGGGCTCACAGCCATGTACGGGAGCGGTACGGTGCAGCACACCTGCGGAATAGCAGTCTTTCATGATATTTTAGTTTTTACATCATGGAGTTAAGGACTACATAGAATAAACAGTGTATATGTACATATAGAGATGGAAGTAGTAGTAGTAGTAGTAGTAGTAGACAGAAGCAATAACAGAGGATATTATTGTGTGTGTGGAAATTAAGATAGGACATTCGACTGTTTATGAGGAATTAAAAAAATAGGAAGAAAATAAAAGGTACTATTTCATCTGTATATTAAATGTTGCTAAAAAAAATCATTTTACATTTTACATTTTTGGGAAATTATCTTCACACAGGTAAAAAAAAGTTTTATATCATGCAATTGAAGATGAATATAATTAAGTGTGAATTTTCAAACAAGAATACCCCTTTTAAACCTCCCCTCAGACCTCATATCAAAAGTGACATATGGGGACACAAGTATCTTAAGTCTGGCTTTGTCTGTCTGTTTTTGCCTTTTTTTGCCGTTAGATGTGTCTTAGCAAAGTTTCCTTATTGATACAGGTGGTCTTATGGCTTTAGTGTATTTAGTAAAAAAAAAAAAGTTGTAAAAAGTCTCCAAAAGTTCTAAACTAATTTCTACACCGGGTCAGGGCAGCCTTAGATTTGAGCCAAAACTTGTGACTTTTTAAACGTTTTAAATAGTCGCAACTTTCACAACTGGATTCTAGTGATCACTCGTGGAACACTGCAAAAAACTAGACAATGGAAAACTTTGAAGGGAGATGGTCTCAGACACCAAAAAAGTTGCAAATAAGCACATGCACCATGAAAAGTCTCACAAATTAAAAATTAAAGCAAATGGATCCCTTTATCATAAACTGGGTCCATTTGAGTTTTGGCGGGACTGCTGACAGAAGTGTTAACTAAATTTAAGCTTACAAACCTGCTTAATTCTCAAAAATGCTTTAATAATTCTTGTAATTCTAATTTTCATTTTATTTTAGGTGTCGCTACTGATGCTAAAGTGGGTTCTGAACTTATAAAGGTCGTAGCCCTTGACGCTGATGTAGGAAACAACAGCTTAGTATTCTACTCCATCCTTGGCATCCAGTACATAAAACACAACTCAAATGATTCTCAGACGGTAAAAAATATTTTTGTAATAGGTAAGAGAGTTGATACAATTTTGGAAATCTTTCATTGCTAAATATGGAGGTATAAAAAGTGACAAATAAAACTTCAAGTATTCATGCATAGTTTCAACTCGCTCTGAGAGATGATTATCGTACAGCTGGAGAGATCAGAAAGCTAATGGCCCTGTATATGATTTCCGCTCTGGAGATGATCTGGAGCTTGGCCTTGCCTCGTTACTTCCAATGCACATGCATTTAATTTATTTTATTTTCATTGCCAAATAGAATCATTGTATGTTTATAGGTGATTTGGGAAAGATAGTGGGGATATATTTATTTGCTGAAACAGTTAGAAAAGCTAGTGTACAAAATTAATTTAGCTAATAGAATATTTGTGTGGTGAATTGAGAAAGTCACTGGCAGACATCTCTGGAAGTGGTTTATCACCCTAGAATGAAAGCATTCAACAGCTGAACTCCGATTTGGTTATCTGTTCTAAATTCTGCCATCGAAGGAGAGTCAGCAAGCTCCATAAACATTAGTAGGGGGGGGGCATGTATCATACTGATAAATCCAGTTGTGGGACAAGGAAGTTCTACTATAGGTTGTGCGCAATCAACTCTGCCTAGAGCTAGAACTCCACCGCCCGGCACAACCCACTTCACACCCTACATTCGCACTTGCCATGGAGGTGCCTTAAGGTGGATTCTTGGCGTAATTTCAGTGTAATCAGGGCTCTGTTTTTTCAAAGTGTTAACTTCTATGCAAAAAGAAGCAAGAACAGGTTTCAACCTTAAAAATGAAGCCATTTAAAATAAATATTTATCATTTTGAAGTAAAATTTGTTGATAGAAAATTAGTTATTTCTAGGTATTGTTCCTTACATGATTTAGACTTGTCTTTGGTTGTGAACCACAAATAATGAATTTCCCTATGGGCCCTCCAGTATGCCGTAAGCTTCCAAGACCTCTTTAGTGCTGGCTGAAACCAGTCAAATTTTAATTTTTTTTTTACCTGCATTTATGCATTTGGAATTTTCGTATTACAAAAATTTTGTGTTATACAAGTAATCAGAACATAATTTTGTAACTACCATATGTAAATAGCATAAATATAAAGCATAATTAGGTTTCATGAGTGAAGATAAGTTATATGGTATCATTCAAGTAAAGCTATATCATGTCATGTCAGTGAGCCAATAATATGATTCCTGTCTTTCCAGGTAACATTGATGGAATTATCCGGACTTTTGACTTGTTCACTGCTTATAGTCCTGGCTATTTTGTGGTAGACATCATGGCTTCTGATCTGGCGGGACACAATGATACCGCTGTTGTCGGTATCTATATTTTAAGGGATGATCAACGCTTAAAGATAGTAATTAATGAGATTCCAGATCGGGTACGCGAGTTTGAGGAAGAATTTATACGCCTGCTTTCTAACATAACAGGAGCCATTGTCAATACAGACGATGTACAGGTAATAATGAAAATATTGAGAAGTGTATAATTCATAGGCCTCTTAGACCTGTAGGACGTGTAAGAAGATGAGGTTGAGAAAGTGAGGCATGAGGCTTGATAAATGAAGAATGGTTGTGTAAATCTGAGGTCATGGCTGTAAGGGTTTATGCAATATGATTAGATTGGTAAGCATACTATTTGGGAACAATGCAGGGCAAATCCCAAATGAAATTTCAAAAGTTAAAAGTACTTGGTACTTCATATTAAAAAAGGGGGGAAAAAGCCTGCTTTGACCCCAGTCTTAACACTTATAATGGAAAGGTGGCACGTGTGGCTGTTTAATATTATGGGATCTACATGAACAGCCTAGACTCCCTGCTCCACTATTCTTAGATCTGCCATATAAGGAGATATGTATGGCCATGTCTGCGACAAAGACATATGGAAGACATATAGACATATAGATTCCTCTTGACTGCATATGCCCTAGTGTGTAATTTCATAATTCTGGAATCTAACCTAACTTGTTACAAACTTTATTTTAGTAATACGTAAATTAACTGCAGAAGCTACTGGGGTGTGGAGTAGCCTTAGCTCACAGTGCCCGGCCAGGCTACTACACACCCCAGTACCCTCTGCAGGTAATTTACATATTGCTAAAATAAAGGTTTTTTTCAGGTTATACTCCAGGGTTATTACATTACGACACAGGCAGGCAGGAGGAATCTACCGTCAGATCTACTTCTAGGTAGGTTTCCTTTAATGGGAATGATCAATGTTGGTGAAGTTGTAGATGTTGTTTTATTGAAAATACAGCAAAAATGCTGCAATATGGAAACAGACGTTAAGAATCAGAAATAATCATCCATAGGTTAAGTGCCAGTAGCTGATTTGTGCTTGGTTGTAGTAAGACATGGACAGGAATATCAGCAGAACAGGTGGATATAGAGGCCGATTCCCCATTGTATAAAAGAGGAATTGATTAAGAGCAGTTATTATCTTAAAACAAGTAGTTGACTTAAATGAAGTAAAAAGAGCTGTGCAGAAATTTTGTTATTTGTTCCCATATTATTGTGTAAGCAATGTGAACTTCCAGGTTCAGTAACTGTTATTAAGTGAAATGAAAAAAATAGTTCCTGTTTCACTTGCCTGAGATGTTTTGCAAATTACTAAGCCTATTTTATAAAATGTTCTCTTTATTTCGGTTGCTTCAAGTAATAATATTGTCCTGATACCTGAGGCCCACAAGTCCTATCTACACTAATTTTTCTGTTTCTTCAAAAGTTCCACGTGGACAAAAAGGGTAGAGTAAACTTTGCACAGACCGACATGTTGATACATGTGGTAAACCGTGACACCAACAGAATTCTTGACGTTGACCGGTACGTTTTCCAGTTGTCTTTATATTTACACATTCATTTTTTTTTTTATCCAGATATCCAAACTTGGGGTAAATGTTGTAGTAATCTATAAGATTAGAATTAGAGATGAGCGAACATACTCGTCCGAGCTTGATGCTCGTTCGAGCATTAGCGTACTCGAAACTGCTCGTTGCTCGGACGAATACTTCGCCCGCTGGAGAAAATGGCATCTCCCGCCGTTTTGCTTTTTGGCGGCCAGAAACAGAGCCAATCACAAGCCAGGAGACTCTGCACTCCACCCAGCATGACGTGGTACCCTTACACGTCGATAGCAGTGGTTGGCTGGCCAGATCAGGTGACCCTGGATACATTAAATACAATATGTATTTATCTGTGTATATATGGTGTATATTGTGTTTATATATGTATATACAGTATATATACTGTGTGTATATACTGTGTATATTGTGCATATACTGTATATATGTGTAACTGTGTATATACTGTGTATATACTGTATATATGTGTAATTGTGTATATACTGTGTATTTATGCATCTACTGTGTATATGTTTATATACTGTGTATATGTGTATATATGCATCTACTGTGTATATAATGTGTATATACTGTGTATATGTGTATATATGCATCTACTGTGTATATTATGTGTATATACTGTGTATATGTGTATATATGCATCTACTGTGCATATAATGTGTATATACTGTGTATATGTGTATATGGTGTTTTTATACTGCATGTATGTGTATATATGGTCAGTGTATATGTGTGTGATGTATATATACCGTATGTGTGTATATACTTTATGAGTTTGTGTATACTCTGTGTATTAGTGTATAAATGTATATGGATACATAAATGTGTGTGTATACTTGTATATATATGGGTGCAAGCATACCAGTGTAGAACTATATGTGTGTATATATCAATGTATAAATGTGTGTAATTGTATAAACTGCAGGACTGGGTGTCTGGTGCGGGCTGAGGTGTATGTTAAATGGGACTGCATATCTGGTAGGGGTGAAGGTTTATATAAAGATGTGTTACTGGGGTCGAGGCGGCTGTGTGTAGCTGTGTTACTGGGGGTGAGGCGGCTGTATGTAGCTGTGTTACTGGGGGTGAGGCGGCTGTGTATAGCTGTGTTACTGGGGATGAGGCGGCTGTATGTAGCTGTGTTACTGGGGATGAGGCGGCTGTATGTAGCTGTGTTACTGGGGGCGAGGCGGCTGTATGTAGCTGTGTTACTGGGGATGCGGAGGCTGTATGTAGCTGTGTTACTGGGGGTGAGGCGGCTGTATGTAGCTGTGTTACTGGGGGCGAGGCGGCTGTGTATAGCTGTGTTACTGGGGACGAGGCGGCTGTATGTAGCTGTGTTACTGGGGACGAGGCGGCTGTATGGATCAGCAGGGGTTCCACCACTACTAGCTTAACTACCACCAGTATGCGCAGGCATATGAATGCTAAACACCCCACTCAATGGCACCAAGCCCGTTCACCTCTGGCCGGGCACACCACTGCTCCTTCCCCTGTGTCATCTGCTAGTCAGCCCCCTGCCCAGGACCACGGCCCAAACACCTCCCGTGCGAAAACCCCATCTTCGCCTCCACGATCCTCCACAGCATCCACCAGCGTTCAGCTCTCCATACCCCAGACGCTGGAGCGCAAAAGGAAGTATAGAACACCGAAGTGGGACAATTTATTAGGGGTTTGATTAGAATTAGGCAAAGTCTGCTAATTTTTTTTTTTTTTTACCTTTATTTCATTTTATAGCTCAAACTCTTCTTGCAAAGCAGTGTGCTTTCAGTGTCGGCTACAAAATAGCCATAGGAGAACCCTAACGGCTTACTTAGGCCTACAATAGCGTTATATTTTCCTTTTTTTGGTTTGCTTGTGGCTGGGCTTGCTGGCATTAGTAGTGCAGCTAGTACCATATTGTGAGGAATTTGCTGGGAGACCTGCGACCGTTGTGTTTAGCTCTTAGTGACACGCATATCCACCTCAAACACCGAAGTGGGACAATTTATTAGGGGTTTGATCAGAATTAGGCAGAGTCTGCTGATTTATTTTTTTTTTTTTACCTTTATTTCATTTTATAGCTCAAACTCATCTTGCAAAGCACAAAATCCAGTTGTGTGCTGTCAGTGTAGGTTAGAAACTAGCCATAGCAATAGGATAGCATCGTTTTGGTTAAAAAAATAAATAAATAAATAAAAAAATAAACACAAAAAAAAAAAAATTACAAGTTTACACTTTAATTTGGAAAATGTTTAACCCGAGGGCTAGGGGTAGAGGACGAGGGCGTGGACGTGGGCGTCCAACTACTGCAGGGGTCAGAGGCCGTGGTCCTGTACGGGGTGAGACACCACCTGCTGATGAGGGAGCAGGGGAACGCCGCAGAGCTACACTCCCTAGGTTCATCATGTCTCAAGTTACTGGGACTCGTGGTAGAGCACTGTTGAGGCCAGAACAGTGCGAAGAGGTGATGTTGTGGATTGCGGACAATGCTTCTAGCCATTTGTCCACCAGTCAGTCTTCCACGCAGTCCACCCATGTCACCGAAATCAGCACTCCTCCAGCTCCTCCACCTCAGCCTCCTTCCCCCCAGTCTGCCCCCTCCCAGCAAAATTTGGCATTTGAAGTGGCATACTCTGAGGGACTGTTTTCTGGACCCTTCCCACAGTCACAAACCACTTGTCCGGTTGCTGCTGAGCAATTTTCCGATGCCCAGGTTTTCCACCAGTCGCAGTCTGTGGGTGATGATGACATTATTGACGTAGTGGAAGAAGTGTGTAAAGAGGTGTCGGACGATGAGGAGACACGGTTGTCAGACAGTGGTGAAGTTGTTGTCGGGGCAGGAAGTCCGAGGGGGGAGCAGACAGAGGGATCGGAGGATGATGAGGTGACAGACCCAAGCTGGGTTGATAGGCCGGGTGAACACAGTGCTTCTGAGACGGAGGCGAGTCCTATAGCAGAACAGGTTGGAAGAGGCAGTGGTGGGGCCAGACGGAGAGGCAGGGCCAGAGCTGGTGCATCAGCGCCAAATGTTGCCCGTAGTCAAGCTCCCGTGGCGAGGGCTAGATTTTCAGAAGTCTGGAGGTTCTTTAAAGAAACACCGGATGACCGACGGACTCTGGTATGCAACCTTTGCCAAACCAGGATCAGCAGGGGTTCCACCACTACTAGCTTAACTACCACCAGTATGCGCAGGCATATGAATGCTAAACACCCCACTCAATGGCACCAAGCCCGTTCACCTCCGGCCGGGCACACCACTGCTCCTTCCCCTGTGTCATCTGCTAGTCAGCCCCCTGCCCAGGACCACGGCCCAAACACCTCCCGTGCGAAAACCCCATCTTCGCCTCCACTATCCTCCACAGCATCCACCAGCGTTCAGCTCTCCATACCCCAGACGCTGGAGCGCAAAAGGAAGTATAGCGCAACCCACCCACACGCCCAAGCCCTCAATGTCCACATCTCCAAGTTGCTTAGCCTGGAGATGCTGCCCTATAGGCTGGTAGAGACCGAGGCCTTTCGAAACCTCATGGCGGCGGCCGGCCCTCGGTATTCGGTCCCCAGCCGCCACTACTTTTCCCGATGTGCCGTCCCAGCCCTGCACAAGCACGTGTCAGAGAACATCCTCCGTGCCCTGACCAACGCCGTTTCTGACAAGGTCCACCTGACCACGGACACGTGGACGAGTGCTGCCAGGCAGGGCCACTATATATCGCTGACGGCACATTGGGTTAACTTGGTGGAGGCTGGGACTGAGTCTGACCCTGGGGCTGCTCACATACTGCCAACGCCGAGGATTGCGGGGCCTACCTCGGTCCAGGTCTCAAAGGCCTACTATGCCTCCTCCTCCTCCCACCCCTCCTCCACCTCCTCCTCCTCCGAATTACCATCCGTGGGCATGGCGCCATCAGTCGGTAGCTCTAGGCACAGCAGCAGTGCCATTGCTAAGCGACAGCAGACGGTGCTCAAACTGCTGAGCCTAGGCAATAAAAGGCACACCGCCCAAGAGCTATTACAGGGCATCACGGCGCAGACTGATCTGTGGCTGGCACCGCTGAACCTGAAGCCAGGCATGGTTGTGTGTGACAACGGCCGTAACCTGGTGGCGGCTCTGCAACTCGGCAGACTGACACATGTGCCATGCCTGGCCCATGTGTTAAATCTCATAGTTCAGCGTTTCCTCAAGACATACCCCAAGCTGTCTGATTTGCTCACAAAGGTGCACTGCATCTGTGCGCATTTCAGGAAGTCCAGCACAGATGCTGCCACTCTCAGGACAGCGCAGCGCCGCCTCCAACTGCCCGCTCACCGACTGTTGTGCGACGGTGACACAAGAGCTTACAGTCTATGAGGATGAGGAGGTGACACAAGAGCTTACAGTCTATGAGGATGAGGGGTGACACAAGAGCGTACAGTCTATGAGGATTAGGAGTGACACAAGAGCTTACAGTCTATGAGTATGAGGGGGTGACACAAGAGCTTACAGTCTATGAGGATTAGGAGTGACACAAGAGCTTACAGTCTATGAGTATGAGGGGGTGACACAAGAGCTTACAGTCTACGAGGATGAGGGAGTGACACAAGAGCTTACAGTCTATGAGGATGAGGGGGACACAAAAGCTTACAGTCTGTGAGGATGAGGGGATGACACAAGAGCTTATAGTCTGTGAGGATGAGGGGGTGACACAAGAGCTTACAGTCTATGAGGATGAGGGGGTGACACAAAAGCTTACAGTCTATGAGGATGAGGGAGTGACACGAGCTTACAGTCTATGAGGATGAGGGGGTGACACAAGAGCTTACAGTCTATGGGGATGAGGGGGTGAAACAAGAGCTTACAGTCTATGAGTATAAGGGGGTGACAAGAGCTTACAGTCTATGAGGATGAGGGGGTGACACAAGAGCTTACAGTCTATGAGGATGAGGCGGTGACACAAGAGCTTACAGTCTATGAGGATGAGGGGTGACACAAGAGCTTACAGCCTATGAGGATTAGGAGTGACATAAGAGCTTACAGTCTATGAGGATGAGGGGTTGACACAAGAGCTTACAGTCTATGAGGATGAGGGGTTGACACAAGAGCTTACAGTCTATGAGGATGAGGGGGATGACACCAGAGCTTACAGTCTATGAGGATGAGGGGTTGACACAAGAGCTTACAGTCTATGAGGATGAGGAGGTGACACAAGAGCTTACAGTTTATGAGGATGATGGGGTGTCACAAGAGCTTACAGTCTATGAGGTTGAGGGGGTGACACAAGAGCTTACAGTCTATGAGGATGAGGGGTGACACAAGAGCTTACAGTTTATGAGGATGATGGGGTGTCACAAGAGCTTACAGTCTATGAGGATGAGGGGTGACACAAGAGCTTACAGTTTATGAGGATGATGGGGTGACACAAGAGCTTGCAGTCTATGAGTTTGAGGGGGTGACACAAGAGCTTGCAGTCTATGAGGTTGCGGGGGTGAGACAAGAGGTTTAAGAGGTTTAACTCAAACAGCTGGTTACAGTAAAATGACACATTAGATGGTTGGCCAGTCCTGCTTAAATTACTAGTATTTATACATTAATGTCTATGATCATCTCTTTCTAGCTACTGATGAAATGTCTTTTTTCTTTTTGTTTTTTTATTTTACCATGCAGACACAAAAGGAAGTTGAAAGCGATAGTGGCTGGATCAACAGGTTAGTTCTACTTATGTTCTTAGTACAATAGTGTGGGTAGGTGCTTTTTGGCTCGTCGTTTCAGTAACCAAAAAATTACAAAACATTTCTCTTCTTACTACACTCCTGATTGTAGGGCCTACGCTATGATTAAGAAATTCACACACATTTAGCTGTTTGGAATATTATTTAAAATGTATTTTTATCTGCAGTGTAAATAACGCTAATAGCTATAATATAATAAAAATATACATGATAATTTTTTTTGTAGTTTTGTAATATACTTCAAATGACTCCAAATGACTGGGAAATTTAATTTTACAGGAAACAGAGGATTTATGGATATCCTGGATATGCCCAATACAAATAAATACTCTTTTGAAGGGTGAGTTGAAAAATAAGCAAATTCTGAATGTTGAAAAAAAATATAAAACAACAACAATGAAGTTTGTAGCACCTAGGAAAAGTTGTTCTAATCGCATTTTGCCATTTTTAACCCCTACGGGACTCAGCCTCTTTTGGCCTTAAGGACGCGGCCCGATTCTTCAAATCTGACCTGTGTCACTATAAGTGGTTATAGCTTTGGAACGCTATGAGATATCCAGGGGATTTAGAGATTGTTTTCTCGTGACACATTGTACTTCAAATTAGTTTAAAAATTTGGATGAAATCTTTTGCGTTTAGTTATGAAAAAAAAAAAAAATTGGCAAAAATTTGGAAAAATTCTTTATTTTCAACGTTCTAAATTCTCTACTTTTGATGCAGATAGTCATAGCTCCCAAATAAATTCATAACTTACATTTTACATACTCTATATGTGGTGGTAACCTGCTGTATGGGCGCACGGCCGGGCATAGGAGGGAAGGAGGCGCCATCCAGATCAGATTTGCTATGTCACATTGTACAGGCTATAATTTTTTTCTTTTTTTTAATGTGGACCTAGGGGGCTTATTTCTTTTGCCACATGAGATGCACTTTTCTGGTACGTAATTTGGGGGAATCTATAGGCTAATTGGTGAGATTTTATTAACTCTTTGTTGGTGGAGGAAATGAAAATCATCACTTTTCAGGAAGATTTTTATGGGGATTTTTTTTGGCTGTTTACCATACCATAAAAATAGTATATTATTTTTATTCTATGGGTCGCCACGATTACAAAAAGACCTCATTTATATAGATTTTTTATTTTTTCCCATTTTTACTGAATAAAAATTAATTTGGCAAAAATGTTGTTAATTTTAGCATCACCGTCTTTCATATGCATAACTTTTTTATTTTTCGCCACACAAATCTGTTTAAGGGCTTATTTTTTGTGAGAAGGATTGTTCTTTTTAGTGGTCTTATTTTAGAGTGCATAACATTTTTTAAATCCCTTTTTAGAGCATTTTTATAGGGTATTAATTGAAAATGATCTTTTTTCTGGAGCTTTTTTTTGTTTTGTTTTTTACGGGGTTCACTTTGCGGATCTAATAATGATTTTGTTTTATTATGCAGATTGTTCCGGACGCAGGGATACCAAATATGTGGGGGTTTTGTGTATTTTATTCAATTGTACTGAATAGAAACCAATTTGGAGAAAATCTTGTTCATTTTAGCATCACCATCTTTTTATATGCATAACTTTTTAATTTACTGCTGACAAATCTAGTTAGGGGCTTATTTTTTGCGAGAAGAGTTGTTCTTTTTAGTGGGCTTATTTTGGAGTGCATAACATTTTTTAAATTACTTTTTAGAGCATTTTTTTATAGGGTATTAATTAAAAATGATCTTTTTTCGGAACGTTTTTGCGTTTTTTTTCTACGGCGTTTACCGTGTGGGTCCAGTAACGATTCTGTTTTATTATACAGATTGTTACGGACGCGGCAATACCAAATATGCGGGGGGGTTTTGTGTTTTTGTGTTTTTTATACTTTATTAAGTGTTTTTATAGGAAAGTGACATTTTAGGGGCTTATATTTTAATGCATTTATTTTTTATTTATTCTATGTGTTAACTTTAGTGTTTTTGACTTTTTTTTAATTATACGAACTTGAACCAGTGATGCTCTGATCACTGGTTTAAGTTCATTACACTGCTCTACAATACTATTTTATTGTAGAGCAGTGTAAACTGTCTGAGCAAGCTTGCGCATGCTCAGACAGTTTACAGTCAGACCCGGAAGGGGTCTGACTGCCATGGAGACCGGGCAGCTCCGGGGCACATGCCAGTCCTCGGAGCTGCCCAGAAGTGGATCGGATCCCCCGGTAAGCAGCACGGGGGATCCGATCCACAGCGCAAACACCCTTACACGCCGCGGTCATATTTGACCGCGGCGTGTAAGGGGTTAACAGCCGGTTAAGCTGTTAAGCCGGCTCCGATCGCGGGTGTTAGCGCAGGCTGTCAGCTGTACTAGACAGCTGACAGCCGCTGCTTCTGGTACCAGCTCCGTTCGTGAGCCGGTGCCAGAAGCAGGACGTTATAGAACGTCCCCGTGCGCTAAGCATCTAGCCCCGGGGACGTACTAGAACGTCCTGGTGCGCCTAGGGGTTAAAAATAGGAAGCATGGCTGTTGTTTGGAATTTGTCACACAATGACTATGCTGTGTGCAATTTGTATTGTACTGTTCTACCTCTATATCTACATTGTGTACTAAGACCCTATTAAGACAAACTAAATTAAATGAAATGCAAATCAAAATCCATCATGATAAACCAAGGAACACTTACTGATAGATCCGGGCACCGTGACTGTGGTAATCTTCTTATATTTGTTATCTATTGCCTCCTTGCTTCTAAAATTAACTTTTAAAATTATGCTAATAAGCCAGAAGAGCTCCAGGGGGTGTTACCAGAGCCCCTCTGTGCTGCAACTTCGCAGGCTGTTACAATGAGCAGGAGCTACTTGAGAAATATATTTTGTACCTGATTTTGTGTACAGCTTATTTATAGCAGTTCTGAATGCTGGACTTCACATAGTTTTTTGCATGTACACTAACTTGTTTTTATGATTTTACATTTGTAGCGCAAACCCTGTATGGTTGGATCCTTTCTGCAGAAATTTGGAGCTGGCAGCACAGGCTGAGCATGAAGATGATTTACCGGAGAACTTGAGTGACATCACAGATCTTTGGAATAGTCCAGCAAGAACTCATGTAATTATTTGATTTTGTAAATATATAGTTTATGGACAGCTATATATGTAAACATAAAAATAAATGTAATGCATATAACTGGTTAAATTGACAATATCACATCCAATTTTAGGGCACTTTTGGCCGTGAACCTACAGCTAACAAGCCAGAAGATGACCGCTACCTCCGTGCTGCAATTCAGGAATATGATAATATTGCAAAACTGGGACAGATCATGCGTGAGGGGCCTATTAAGGTGAGTATATATTGCACACATAAATTTTACATTTCCTACATCCATTTAATGAAATATTTAAATTTTGTGTAAATGATCATAGGGCTTCCCTGCAGTAAATTACTGTACTTTAGTCTTGGGCTGCAATAAAGAACTGTAACAGTTATTAAAGGGGTCTGCAATGAAGCTTTATTGTTAATCCTGGTTCTTATGAGAATCCAAGATTTTTAAAATCCAATTGTCACAGAAGTTACAATTCTAAATGATACGGTTCCGACTTGCATACAAATTAAACTTTATCTGAACTAATTGATATCATGTAAAGTTCTATATTAGAAAACTGCACAATATTTTTGCATACAAATAATACGCTTTATTTACAAATGAGAAACCTTATTTAGAGGGATATTTCTATCATAGATTCTTATATCCTATGCCATAAACAAGGTATGGATAAAGGCCCCATTTGTGGGTTGTACACTTATCCCCAGACAATTAGAAGCATTCAAACTTGTGAACTTTCAATGTCATTTCCTAAATTCTGATATGTAAGATGCAGAGTTGTTATTTAGGAGGAAACAGGAGGTAATTGGCAGAAGTCTGTGCTTGTTAATACTAGACAAGGATTCAATACAGGTATCTATCAATTTAAAGGAGTTGTCCACTTTCGGCAAATTAATGTTATTGTTTGTATGATGAAAAGTTATACAATTTTCCAGTATACTTCCTGTATGTATTCCTTACAGTTTTCTAGATTTCTGCTTGCTGTCATTCTTTAGAAAGCTTCTATGTTTGCTTCAAGTAGACCGTGGTCATGTGATGTCACACAGGTGCATGAGCCATTATAACGCACACTCTTTTTTTATATAATGAGCCGTGCACCTGCGTGATATCACATTTTTATCCCCAGGAAGTAAACATAGACGCTTCCAATAGAATGACAGCAAGCAGAGATCTAGAAAACAGTAAGGAATTAAAACAAAGTATAGTGGAAAATTCTATAAGTTTTCATTATACAACAATAATATTTATTTGCTGAAATGGGACAACTACTTTAAAGGGGTTTTCCACTTTCAGTAAATAATTTATATGGTTTCTGTAAGGAAAAATATAAATTTTTTTATACAATTTTCATATATAGTTTCTGTATCAATTCCTCACAGTTTTCCAGATTTGTGCTTTCTATCCTGCTATATAATGCGTCTATGTTTGCTTCCAGTGGATAGAAATCTGTCTATGGTCATGTGAAGTCACACAGGTGCACGGCTCGTTATAACACACAGCTCACTCACTGCGATACTAACAAGCCGTCCACCGGTGCGTCCATCACATGACCATGGACAGGTTTCTATCCACTGGTAGTAAATATAGAAACTTTCAATAGTATTGATAAATGAAGTGTTTTGGAGAATTTTTTAACTATTCCTTACACAACCCATGTTAATTATTTGTTGAAAGTGGACAACGCCTTTCATTTTTAGATGCCTCTAAATAAATTTTGTGCCAATCACTCAAACCGCCTCCATTACTTGGAGTGTGGTAAAATGTCAATTTCTGTAAAATGTGGAGGTGCCAAACATATGGTTGTGGTTCCGTCTGCTTTACTGTTGATGACAATCAACAGCAATAATAATGCTTTTGGTAAAGCATTTATAACACTGTAGTCTTTCATTCTGGAACGTGGTGGATAGTATTGGTATTGTCTCCATCATTGTCCCTCCGACCTCTTGTTTTACCCTTCGTAAATTCTTAACGCCAAATGTGAATGATGTCATTGCTGTACCTAACTACCTATGATGGTAAGTCTCTCTGATGACATCAAGTTGATGTATTATATATGACAATAATGACTGACGTCCTCACACAGGGATCTCTGCTGAAAGTAGTGCTGGATGATTATTTGAGACTGAAAAAGTTATTAGCGCAGAGAATGGTTCATAAAGCCACCACCAGCACAGGGGACCAGTCCTCGGTCACAGAGGTAGATTGTCTTGCAGTGGTGTGCAGGCGGCATGGCCTGGTTCCTCTAGTTATGCATGGTGTGTTTCCTACTGTAAACTTTTATACTTTGATCTATACTACCTGTATACCTACTAGTATCTATGTACTGCTCTGCATTATTGTCAGGATTTTTTCAAATAAAATAGATATTTATTTAGTCCAAGCACATAAGTGCAAAGTTCTAGGCATACAGAGTTCTGAATTTCACACAGCCATGGTGCTGCTCACCCCTCCCCTCTCCATAGGGAGGTTTGGCGCCCGGCCATAATAGGCCAGGGCCCAAACATTCTAGTGGGCCCATGGCCACCCAAACCACCCATCAAATGTTATACTGATAAGAGCCTTCATCAATGAAATCCTTGTACATCTGTTCCTGCTCTCAATACACATGTACACAAGAGCCATTTCAGGTCCTTTGAAGGTCCTCCATAGGTCCTGAAACTGCAGATTTGAAAGAAGCAGAAGGAAAGCATCCTTCATTGCTCAAGAAGCTTGGTTGTAGTATCATATGAAGGAAGAGATTTCAGCCTTTTAAGGGAAATACAGGCGGTCCCCTACTTAAGGACACCCGACTTACAGACAACCCATAGTTACAGACAGACCCTCTGACCTCTGGTGGAGCTTTCTGAATGCTTTACTATAGTCCCAGACTGCAATGATCAGCTGTAAGGAGTCTGTAATGAAGCTTTATTCATAATCCTTGGTCCCATTACAGCAAAAAATATTTAAACTCCAAATGTCATTGGGGCCAAAAATTTTTTTGTCTGGGTCTACAATTCTGAAATATACAGTTTCGACTTACATACAAATTCAACTTAAGAACAAACCTCCAGACCCTATCTTGTACGTAACCCGGGGACTGCCTGTAATATTCATACAGCCCAGGGCCCATGGTCCTGCTGAGATGAGGCATAGGACATGCTGAGGAGTAAATGGGAGGGGTCAGCCAAGCAGGACACATCCCTTCTGATGCCAGGGAATATAACATAAAGTTGATTTATAAAACAGGCTTGGACTGGACCACAGGGGAACAGGTCCGCTGTATTATTAGTGCTGGACAAGATATCCTCTCTGTAATTATACATATATTTAGCACAGAACATCTCAACTATCCTATGTATTTATTTGATTATATTAATAGATTGTATAACAAACTGATTTAACTGGTGTGGCCAAGGTATCCCAGTCCGACACTGTTTATAGGGATGTAATGGTAACTATTTTAGCTAAAATATGGGTGTCGGTTAGTTAATATGGCTCTATGAGAACCTATCAGTAGTTGTATTTGTGAAAATGTGATGACAGGTTCCCTTTAATAAATAGATAGCGTACCATAACCTAGGTTACTAATTTTATATGGTACTGCATCCAAGTTTACTACCATAATAAAGCTTTATACAGGATAAGAGATGTGGTAGCCTGTAATGCTCATATAGACAAAATGACAGCGTTGTACTGTGCAGTACGCATAGAGCATGCAGTGGCCATAGGTACTCATTTATACACAATTAGAGAAGCATTTATTTTCAGTGGTCACATAAACAGGATTAGAGAAGTGGGGCTTATATGTACAGGACTAGAGAAGTTCTATTGTTCAAGGAGTAAGAACATTTACATGTGCACACACACCTACATTACACATGATAAATGGCAGTCTTCAGTTAAAGGGGTATTCCGGGAATATGAACATCTGACACAAAAACCCATGATGATATAAATCAATAAATACAACAATACTCAATGTCATTGGTATCAAAACGGAGCTTAAATAATTTGATTTTATGATTTACTAAATTTATGGCCTCTCTAAAGTAGGTGGAGTTATCACTAAGATGGCCGCCACTGGAAACTACAAGTTCCATGATCCTTTAGTTCTCAGTAACTCCTCCTGCCTCTTATGCTCTGCTCCCGGTGATGATGTAACAGACTTTCTTGCTCTGTTACCATAGTAATGATGTGTAACTGGCATCACCACAACACTGGCCATACTGGATGCACTGCAACCAACAGACTACAGCCAAACATAGTGGTGATCACATGACCTGCCCAGGCAGGTGCAGGACATGTGATGTGGACATGTGACCAGCGGCCATCTTCTGTCCTGCAACGGACCGCGCGGATGAAATTAACGGACTGATTAAAGGGCCAGTAGCATTTTAATTGTTCATTACAGTCTATGTCACCAGCATTTTCTGCTAAGGGGAGCAAAATTTTAAATAACAACTAATTACACATTAGCTTATATTTTGAGTGCCCACTTGTATATGAATTATGCTGATTCCTGGAATACCCCTTTAAGTGAAGTGAGGTACCTTGAGGATCCTTTAAGGCATCTAATATCTCCAGCTAGAATCGGAAATTAGGCAAACCTTAGTAGAGATACACTCCAAACAGAACCGTATATAGTAAAAAAAATATAATAAAATTTAAACAAAATATGTATTCAAAACTCAAGATTTGCTTACCTGTGCTTCACAGGGTAAAATTAAAGGGGTTGGCCACTTTGCCTCATGTTTTTTGTAATGTGTGTGTAAGTGTGGGGGGCAGGATATTATGTAATTTACCAATATACATCTATTAATAGTCCCGCTCGGCTTTCTTAAAATGTGAAGTGAAGTCTCCAGTCTTAAACTTCATGAACCAGACATAAAATGGCCGCAGATGGAGGGTCTTGTGATCTCTAACTGGCGATTATTCATGGAGAGATAGAGATGACATGACCCTCCATCTGTGGCCATTTTATGTCTGGCTCATGAGGTAAAAGACTGGAGACATTTCACATATCAAGAAAGCGGAGCAGAACTTTTAATAGATGAATATTGGTAAATTACCTAATATCCTGACCTCACCCTTACACACACATTACAGAAAACATGAGGTAAAGTGGTCAACCCCTTTAAATAGACACATGAAATAGTTTGTTAAGCACTCCTGAATATGTTGATCCTATATTGGACATCTCAAAGGTGTCTCCAGATTTGCTGAGAGTTGGGAAACATATTTTTACAATGGAGCTGTTTATAAAGCAGGTTTATTTGGTCCCGAGGGCCTGCACAAATTCTAAAAACTTTGTCCAAATCCACAAATTCTGATACCACCAACTAACAATTTTGACGGCCTCCCAACTTTTCCCCAAGAGATGAAATTAGAGACAAACGTCCTCCATAGGTGTCTGGCATCAGAATACCACACTGTTCCCAATGAAATACATTACTTGCTAGTAAGAACTGGCCACAAATATGTAAAGAGGAAGTGAAAGGAACAGCTGACAGCTCCATTTAGGGATTTGCTTAAAGGGGGTTTCCCATCTGGGCATTGCATTTAATTGAATTCACTTGCCAGATGTAAACATTTCTTCAATTGGATGTTATTAAAAAAAATGTTCCTGTGTGATGATAATTTTTTATAAATGTAGTCATATGGTTCCTTAGAAACAAGATGGCTTCCTCGGATACGACCACCTCACATTTTAGCAGCAGTGGGCAGACATGCGCTATTGAGCCGTGCCTGACCACCTGGCTTCAGCAATCATTACAGGAATACAGGAACATTTTTTTAATAACATCCAATTGAAGAAATGTTTACATTTGGCAAATGAATCCAATTAAATGTAAATGCCCAGATGGGAATACCCCTTTAAGTATGTATATATCCATCCAAATTAGTAAGATTGTTGCCTACATTTAAAGCTTTAAATAATAGTGAAAAGTATTTACAAGTCCTTTAGTAAAGCCTTCAAATCAAGCAGAGACCCCCTCAAAATATGAAGATGCTATAGAAGACAGGTGCTAAATCTTTGTTTATAGTTCCACCATTCCCATGGTTTCCATTCTCATGTAACCAGGCTTGATATTTTTGCTATTTTTATTATTCCAATTGTTTTTAAATTATTCTCTATTACAGTTGATACAAAACGATTTGGATGAAGACGATGATCATAGCCCAAGGCATGGTTCTTTGCGTTTCAAGCACAAAGTTCCGGTGGAAATAAAGGGACCAGATGGAATTCATGTGGTACACGGGAGTACCGGAACTCTTTTGACTTCTGATGTCAATAGTTTACCAGAGGATGACCAAAAGGGCATTGGACGATCTTTAGAGACCCTAAACACAGACAGCTGTGCTTTCAATGACAGGAATGCCCGCACAGAATCTGCAAAGTCCACACCTATGCACAAGTTTAGAGACACCATAGTGGAAAGCCCTTTGGAGATAACGGAGTTATGACTAGAGGTGGCCTCATTGGTCTAGCAGTTAAGAATTATGTACTGAGTCACAGCTTAAGCATTGCACACAGACAGGAGCTGATTTGAGTTGGAATGGTGTCTACGAGTAAGCTAAAAGCACAAAGGTCCACCATACTTCACGTTTCATGGTGGACTTGAAGGATATGCAACAAATGATATATACTATTCAACAAAAATTGCCATCTTAAGGGACGTATTTCTGAAATGACAACAAAGTTGAAACTCAAGCAAAAAAGTACCATATTATGGAGATTAATTTGGTTCTAGAATATGAAAAAGGGAAAAGTGATTATGGCACTAAAGACAAGAAAATAATGCTAAGAATGGCTTTGTACATCGAATTCTTTCCTGCTGGCGGTGAAATACTTTACTGGTGTTGCAAGAAAACTCTTTCAAAGGGAAAACACTGGACATAGCACTGCCTCGAGGCCTGTGAGGTCATAACATGGTCTGAACTTTAGACAACTGTCTTGTTAGTTGTGCTGCCCTACCAAATCGATCCAAATTCCAGAGCACAACGATAAGACTCCTGACCGCATTTTAGTGTGTTATTTAATTCATTTTTAAATGTATGTGAGGTTTGTGAGGTTTTTTTTTTAATGTTTGTTATGAAGAGGGAAAAAAAATCTAATACTTTAATCTGTCTATTGTCTGGTCATTATACTAGGTTTCTTTTATATACAAACAATATACACTTTTTATCGTCATATCATGAGTACTCCCTTACGATACACATCAAAGGACATCTACCATCAGATTAACCGATTGTAGACTGAAAATGAAGGAGCGTCTAAATTTCTGCAAATGATATGGCACCATTTTTCTTGTAAAAAAAAAAAGACTTTGTAAAAACAGGGAAATTAACCAGCCTACGTCTCTAGTGCGCCCCTTGCTCCACCATCAGATAATATATGTGCCCCCACTCTTTGTTTTCTAAAATACAAAGAGTAGGGGTTAGCATCTGATGGTGGAGCCAAAAGGTACTATGTGATGTAGGCCGGCTCATTTCCATGTGTTTAAAAAAATGTGTCCGTTCAACTACATAGAAAAAATTTAAGGAGCGTGTAAGTTTGGGCAATCTACCATCACTAAATCTGATGCTAGATGTCATTTAAAGTTGTTTTCCGGGAAACCTAGAAATCCCCCATGGGGATGGGCTGAATTAAGCTGGGTTGGAAGTGTCAACAGAACCTGTTCTAGCCAATCAGTGGTACCTGGTGATGTAGAGCAAGTGACCTCACCAGGGCCCACTGAGGCCGCTGATAACAGACCCCATGACCTCCCCAGGCTCCGCTGGGAGTGCTGCAGTGCCATAGACCACAGCCTGGCTGAAACTGTTTTATGCTTATTGTTCATCCCTGTCCTGGGGGATTTTACAGGATTCATTGAACAATTAATTATCTAGGCCCTTTGTACAATTATCGATATAGACATACAGGGCACATGTTTGCTGGAGTTTCCCAGTTTTTCTTTCAATCTCTTGAGCAGGGTGTGCTGTAATATTATAATGGTTGGCTTGGCATTCATTCTTCGTTTTAGGTGATCGGTAAATCTTGGATATGTTTTTGGCACTTTACACAGAGCGATAGCAGGCTTGGTTTTGTCACAATAACTGCCTGATCACGAGTAATGAACATTGCAGACGTGCCGTGCTTTGTTTTCACTTGCTAAATCTACTAGGTATTTACTTATGATGTAATTTATGAGTTTACAGAGATAGAAATACATTTAGCATGAATGTCTGGTGCCCAGACAATAAGGGGTGTTTTGGTGAAGTAAGTTATTTAACTGTCCTACCCCCAAACCTACCGGCTTATGCACCTGCTAAGAAGAAAAAGAAAGTCACTTTTTAAGTGAAAGGTTTTTATGTACACAGGCCAACAAGCTGGGCAGTGATATTGAACAGAAGCTCCTTGCAACCCTTGTTTCAAATCATTGGACAGGATAATGTACGCCTGTAAAACATTGGCTTTAGGTGCTGAAAAAAGTCAGTCATCACCTTAGTACATGACAATTGTTAAGAAGGGTTTTTACTAATCTTTGAGCAGATTAACACTCTGGAAAGTTCTGAAAATTTTTTTTATCAAAAATAAAAAAATTGCCATTTTACTTCTCCTAGAAAGGAAAAAAGGTAAAACTTACATTTTATCCATTAACTCAATAAATGTAAAATACATTACACTCAAGTTTGAATTTACTACCACATCCTATATCTGTGGAATCAGATCTTGTACTATTGCAAAAATATAGGACCTTCCATAATGCACTGCACTACATATACAGTGCTGAAGTGTACACTGTAAGAGGACTGCAACCAGTCTAGACACAAAACTAAAAAAGTGTCCACTCAGGGCTACTTTGTGTCCTACAGCTAAATCCATTGAGCTACACATAGTTTTACATACAGGATTTATATAATGACTAGCCTGGCAGCTTTGGAGGAACATAGTAGAAGTAGTAGAAGCCAGCAGTGTTGCAGTCATATGAAGTGTATAGTCTGTGCTGTGCTGTGTGAACAACAAGGTAACAGCTTCTCTACTGTGAAGATAGTGTTTGGAGAGCAGACACTTCAGGGAGGAGGCTTAGCCTCAATCCAGACTGAGCCAGTCACACTATAGCCTCCATCCAGAGTGAGCCAGTCACACCTTAGCCTCTATCCAGAGTGAGCCAGCCACACCTCAGCCTCCATCCAGAGGAGCCCAGCCACTTCGCCCTCCATCAGAGGAGCCAGGCCACACCTCAGCCTCCATCCAGAGTGAGCCAGCCACACCTTAGCTCGATCCAGCGTTTGCCAGCCACACCTTAACCTCATCCAGGGAGAGCCAGCACACTTCAGCCATCCAGAGTGAGCCAGCCACACCTAAGCCTCCATCCAGAGTGAGCAGCCACACACTAGCCTCCATCCAGAGTGGACAGACATAGCTCCATCCAGTGAGCAGTCACACCTTAGCCTCCTCCCGAGTGAGCCAGACACAATTTAGCCTCCATCCAGAGAGCCAGCCACACTTGCCTCCATCCAGTGAGCCAGTCACACCTTAGCCTCCATCCAGAGTGAGCCAGCCACACCTCAGCCTCCATCCAGAGTGAGCCAGCCACACCTCAGCCTCCATCCAGAGTGAGCCAGCCACACCTTAACCTCCATCCAGAGTGAGCCAGCCACACCTTAGCCTCCATCCAGCGTTAGCCAGCCACACCTTAACCTCCATCCAGAGTGAGACAGCCACACCTTAGCCTCCATCCAGAGTGAGACAGCCACACCTTAGCCTCCATCAAGTGAGCCAGCCACACCTTAACCTCCATCCAGCGTGAGCCAGCCACACCTTAACCTCCATCCAGCGTGAGCCAGCCACACCTTAGCCTCCATCCAGCGTGAGCCAGCCACACTTTGAAAGACAAATGCATTCAATTTCCCCCTCCCCCAACATGTTTCGCTACTAGATGGCATCTTCTGGGCTATATAAAACTATACATGGAAAACATGCTCTATGTGAATATGTCCGGACACAAGTAAACATTACAGTTCAGTTGCATTTGGCTACAATTACGGTGGACAAATGGATCAAGTTTTATAGACCAAAATCGAATGTGAAACTAGCTTTTATCATTGCAGGCAACATCTGATTGAGGGGGAAGGCTGGCCGGGCCATGAGGTAGTTGCTCAAGCAGGAGGTCAGGAGAAGTGAAACTAAAGTGGAGCCTTTGAGCACATATTTGGCAGCGCACAAAAAGCAAAATGAAACAAAAAAATAGTGAGCAAATTTTATTATGTATTTGTTTAAATTACGTGTCCCACAAAAATGTTAACCAGGTGATAAAACAAACAAAATAAAGTAAATATGGCAAATTAGGATCTTAAGCTTGTTAACGCTTCCTAATACTCCACTGGAGACCTGGAGGGACAATGACATTTACCATAAGGCAGTGCACCAGGCTCCAGCGTATGATGTAAGCCTTGTCAGAGACACCCGGAGACTCTAAGGAGAAGGAAGATGCGGTTTATTACCGCTTCTCCCTTCTTTGCTCCTCACAGCATTGCGCTGAATGAGCGCGATGCATAGAGGAGCAGAAGCTGCACTGCCACTGGCTCTATAGATTTGGTGGTCACTTGACCCCAGGTTCTAAAGGGGTTAACCAGAGCTGCTGAGTCTAATTATTCCCAGTAACTGAGGGTCTCATAATTGGCCAAGTTATAGGGGAATACTTGTATAAGAAAAAACGACTTGTATAAATCATAATGACCAAAACAAAATGGGGATTTCATGAATAATGTTCATTTTGAGTTAATTTGAACTTTAACTATAAAAAATCTTAACGTTCGTTAAAACATAAGAAAGTTTAATGTGTCCTGAAAAAAACAATGCAAAAAAAAGGTATGGCCCTTAAACTGCCGCTTCTGAAAATTTCCCGGTCACTAGAACCTTTTTAGGCCACGTCACTAAGGGGTTAAGGTGTACCCATTGTGTATGTGTGGTGAGATCAGGGCCGCATCTGCCATGAGGCGAGATGAAAATCTCGCCTCAGGCTGCAGAATGCGGAGCCCTTTGGTAAGCGGCATTATTTTCAACAATATGGTGGGCAACTTGGGCGCCCTAATCGCCCACCAGGTAAATCCATCGCACCTGTCTCTTTAAGGCCGCTGCGATAGATATGCCAAGCGACGCAGCGCCTTTCCGGCTGTCTGCGTCGCTCCATATGATGCAGTGACACAGGCGGTGGGTGATGATGTGGAGCCAGGAGAAGACGGGAGCCGGGAGGGCCGTGAGAAGACGGGAGCAGTAGAAGACAGCGTGGGAGCAAATGGACTGCATGTAAGTATAAGTTTTATTATTTTGATTGGCAAAGGATGTATTAAAAGGGGCGCCTGGGGTCTACATATATTCATATACACCTTAAACTGGGAATTAGACTTGATGGTTTAATATAAATAAACAGGTGGCTATATTTTAAGCTATATGTATATATGCTGTGAGGGGGGTTCTGAATATAATAAAACTGGGGTGGGAGAATATGTATGGGGCAAGTTAATTAATCTAGGGGGGCTATATAGCAGGCTGTATATAGTAAAACTGAGGGAGGATCAAAATATTAATTAAACTGGGGGTACTATATGGTAGGCAGTATATAATTAAACTAGAGGGGGCTATATATTAGGTTCAGATACTAATTCAGCTGGGGTGGTGGACTATATGGGAGACTATTTATAATTAAACTAGTGATTTCTGCATATGGGGCAGGATTTTAATTAAACTAGGGGCGTCTGTTAATAGGGCACAGAATATAACTAAGCTGGGATGTCTGTGGGGTCAGATTTTACTTAAGCAGGTCTGTATATAATTTAATTGTTGGGGGTATATTTTGAATATATTAGAGGGGGGCTGTACATGCTATAAGTAGAATATATATATAATGAAGAGATGTTTTATATGTGTGGGGAGAGTGAGGTCAGTTGTATTGTGAGGGGTATATATTAGGAGCGCAGTGTTGTTATCCAGGAGATTTTATACTGTAAGTGACTGTGGTATTTTTAAGGACTCCGGGTGGAGATGCTGCACGGAGCTGAAGATATCTGGCTGTGATACGTCATGGATTGGAGAACCCGGAATAAAGTCCTCCTGATGGAAGAGATTGTCATCTATAAGGTACTAGATGCCACTAACATTTTGTTAACACAATGTTAACACATGCGTTCACTCAAGCGTTAACATTTGCGCTGTGACCGCACCCTCAGTAAATCTGCCTGTGGGGATGTTAATTGTTAGTAAAGTTTTCAGCATTTACTGAACCTGGTGTGGATAATGGAACGGGAGTGGCTACTGAAAGGGGGGTGGGGGGCAGCATTTTAGTTTTCGCCTCAGGCAGCAAATATGCTGCCCTGGGTGAGATACATATAATATTTTATATTTGGAGTGTTGTTACCTAGAAGACGCTGTGATATTTAGGGAAAGTACATAGCTGCCCTGCAAGATGACAAAGATATGTAGAGGTGAATTGAGCAGCAAAAAGTCCAGAATAAATTTGTTATGAAGTTCTGGACCTGAAAGATCCTCCCAATGAGAGGTAAGTTGAGACAATTATATGTAGTAAACTGTAATGTGGTCTGAAATTGGGGGGCACAAAACTTGCCATCATGGGGTCCAGAAATTCCCGACAGCAGCCCTGGCAGTATGATTGTGTTTCCGATGAGCACTCGCATACTTTTTCCTTTGAGTTGACCAGACCCCATTTTGTGTAAATCTAATTTGTCTGCACTGAAGGGCAAGTTTAGTATTGTATTCCACTTCACCCATTCCCATAATAACCTTGGTTGCTCTCCTTTGCACCCATTCCTGTTTAACTATGCCGTGCTTACACATTGGTGCCTAGGTGTGTTATTAGTTGTATATATTTATTAGGAGCGTTGTGTGGAGCTCTGGTTTATCCTGTAGTATTTTCAAGTTGAAGGAGCTGAAGACAAACATAGCAGTGGTAAGTTACGGCCAGAAGTCTCTATGAATTTCTACCCTCAGATAGCAGATAATGCTGTAGTCAACGACAACCACTCACAGTAGAAAGTTATTGATAATAAATTTCATATGGTTCTTCCATGTAAACATGGGCACAATATTCCAGATGGCATATCCTCAGGTATCATACAAATTCTTACAGGGAACTTGTCACCAGAGGGCTCTTTTTCACTGGAGACAGGTTCCAACAGAGAAGTCCTTGGGGGTTGCACTTTCAAAATGGTAACGGGCACCTGTTTGTTTGAATCGATGAGAGGCTCAACCCCCCGCTCATTGCTATTCATCCCAAACCCCTCCCACAGCAGTGAACAGCGAGGCTCTCTGTGCAAATCATGATTACAAAGTCTGTTTTAAGTGGGAGCCCACGTCATTAATGGGAGGGTGAATGGGAGGGTGAATAGCAATGAGTGCGCGGATGAGCCTCTCATGGATTCAAACAAGCAGGCGCCCATTACCATTTTGAAAATGCAACCCCCTAGGACTTGTGAGTGCGAGCTGCCAGGGAGCCTGGTAAGGTTCAAAATAGGATAATTCTAAAACTAAGTACTGAACAGAAAAGATGACAATGTTCGGTATGTACTGTTCAGCCTATGTTGGAAACTGTCACCAGTGAAAAAGAGCCCTCTGGTGACGGGTTCCCTTTAAGTAAAACTTGAAGTGCACAGTTCACATTTACAATTTTCCCCATTTTCCCAATTTTCCCATTTATACTCAATTTTTGTGCTGAAGAAGCCCCATATATATATAAAAAATTAAAAAAACGTAAAATACTTATCGCTTCTACCAATCATGTGGGTAGAGACACGACTATGTCTCTGCCCGCCGTAATTTTTTAAGGGGGCCATGCTGGACATTTCATTAAGAGTAGCATCTGCGTTCCCCACCTGAGGCTTATACTCGAGTCAGTAAGGTATTATGGCTTTATTTAAAATGTTCTTCTAGAAGCGTTAGGTTAAATCCTTAGGTGATGCAACAACTAAATGTTCCAGTAGAAGCGTCAACTTTCAACATGGGTATGTACTGATTTTCTTAGTTCTTTTCTTGAGATAACTTACTGGTACATGAAGCTAAATATACCTGTACCCGACATGGTGGACATGTTTGTCAGGATAACTGCTATCATCTGTTTTGCTTTTAGGATATGTAAAGCGGTTAGAATACAATGACTTTTTAAGGTGTGTATAGAAAATAACGCAGTAATTAGGGGTTGTTTGCTATACCCTTCAGAGTGCCCAGATCAGCCATTTAATCCTCAGTATTTTAGAAGTCCTACACAGGTGGCCTTTCATGTAATTTAAAGGAAATCTACCAACAGGATTAAGGAACGTAAAAAAGGCACACGCCGGCATACTAGTGAATGCCCCATCTGGCAGGAATCGCTGTTCCTCTTTTTTCAGCAATAGATTTTTATTGAGATTTTGCATATTTTACAATAAGACAAGAGAAACGCAAGTGTGAACGCAGTCACCATGGATTCCAAGACTTAATGTGATAAGCAAAGTGACACATCGCAGCGTGGCACAATCTGGCATATTATGAACACATATTCATCATTTAGACATAAAGTATTGATATGCTTGACAATAAACATTCCGATTCTCTAACATCGTCGCTCGTAATTTGTATATTGCTTATAGGTGCTCGTTCACATCCCATATAGTATAATTATCCTAATCTTAACTTTGGTGTGCGATTCATTGCGGAAATAAAATTGAACAGTTAACTAATAACAACCTGCTCTTGTAATTACTCGTTCGCAACTCAGAGGAGGGGAGGGTGTCACCACCTTTCCGGGAAGACCCTCCATAGCTCCATCTTATGTATTCACTCAGGTCCTAATATAAGCCGCGTGTCCAGTCCAGGGTTCCCATATCTCCTGCAATTTGGTTATAGTAACATTCCCCCATGCAATAGATTTCTCATAACTATATGTGACATTGATCTCTTCATGCAGGTCTCCTATAGTAGGGATCACTGTACTTTTCCAATTATGTGTTAAGAGCAGCTTTGCTATAGTGAGTATTTTGCATGTTAAAACCCTGTGGGAGATGTGAACTCCAATGAGATGTAGTGATGGCTCTAGCCATGGCTAGAGTGCCCTTTATTCTTCTGCCCAGTAATGCTGATATCAAGTGGAATGTATCTTCCCAATATTTTTGTATGTGGGGGCAATCCCATATTGTATGTGCTAGGGAACCTCTTATGCCACAGCTCGTCCAGCATCTGTCTGAAGCTTGCGGGAATATGTTATGTGATATATCTGGTGATCTGTACCAGCGTAAGAGGACCTTAGTCTCAGTTTCTATGTGCGTTATGCATTTTAGTGCTTTGGTGTTAAGCGCTATGGCACTCATCCATTCTGTATCCGATACTGACCTTTGCAGTGTATACCCCAGCCTGTATACGGGTGGGATCTGTAAAAAGTTCTAGACAGTGATAAATCCCCCCATTTTGTGAGGACACAACATCTCCCTTTTTGTTTTCAATATGCTATACCCAATTGCCTAGATCTGTTGTGTGGCGTAGTATCAGTAACGTGCCTTTCGTGGATGCTTTGGTTAAGGCCGAATCTGAGGCTCTCCGACCAGAGTCTGGGCTTTTGCTTTGCAGGGCTGCCGCTCTGGGAAGATGGCGCAGATGAGCGGTTGGATGTTAATGGCGGGAAGTGTTCTGCAGTGAGTCCTCCTATAATGTTGTGTCTCTGCTTCAGCCAACCAGGGTAGCGATGTGGCCGAGCTCGTTCTTCGCAGCTCATCAGAGCTCAGATTCTGAGTATTCTATGTTGGAGATGGTTGAGAAGCACTCACCTCATGCGCACATAGCGCGTCGACATCTTGGATCAGGCCCTGGTCCACTGTGCTGAAAAATTCAGTGAGCGTCCGCAGTCTAGACGCCTGTTTCTTCTTCCTGCTCACCATGGTCGTTGCTTCATTGCTTTTCAAGGTGGGATTGTGCTGTGTAGTCGCCCTAGGCCCTGTATCCGGTGTGGAACTCAGCTGCCTAGCCATGCCCCACTTCTTTTAACTTCTTCTTATGTCCTTTTAGCAAAAAAAAAAAAGTGAGTCTCAGGGGCTTTAGCAAGCAAAGCTAAAGGCTGCAGACTCATTTGCATAATTTTAAAGCCTTCATTGTGGTGGTGGTTTTCAGTTAAAGGGGTTCTCTGGAGGTTGAAAAACATGGCTGCAGTCTTCCAAAAACAGCGCCTCACCTGACCATGGGTAGTGTTTGGTATTACAACTAAGCTCCATTCATTTCTATGCAGCTGAGCTGCAGTACTGGCCGTACCATGGTCGGGTGTGGTGCTGTTTTTGGAAGACTGCAGCCATGTTTTTCCACCTCCTGAGAACCCCTTTAACCCTTGCAGGACTCAAGGCTTTTGTTTTTGCATTTGTAAATGTCAAAATAAAGTTATTGCTTTTGGAATTCCAACTGCAGTGAAATAGACAATGAAAAAACAAACATTTATGGCGTTTTCTTATGGGATGTGTTTTTACTGCTTTCAGACTGACACTTCCAAATGACACCTTCTCTTTATTCCTTTGCCCGATACGACCAGATGGATACCAAATGTATATAGGTTTTGGTGGATGCAAGAAAATTAAACTTATATAAAAATTGCCATTTTGTCAAATTTGGAGGCCAATAACTTTATATTGTTATTTTTTTGTGGTATTAATTTTTATCAACGTGGAACCTATATGACCGTTTGATATTTTTTATATGTCTTATACAACTGATAATGGCCGAGTACAGAGTGCTCAGTCCATGAGCCCTTTATTTTTTTTTTTTTTATACACCCCCTTGCAGTACCAGGAGGTTATAGTGCGTCTTTGTGCGTGTAGGGTTTAAGGAGTACCACATAGTATCATAGTATATAAGGCTGGAAGGAGACGCAAGTCCATCAAGTCCAACCTTTAAGAATTAAATAAATGTTTTATCCCCATAACCCGTGATATTTTTTCTCTCCAGAAAGTCATCCAGGCCTCTCTTGAACATGTACATAGAGTCGGCCATAACAACCTCCTGCGGCAGAGAGTTCCAAAGTCTCACTGCTCGTACAGTAAAGAACCTTTGTCTATGGTGATGGTAAAATCGCCTCCCCTCTAGGCGTAGAGGATGCCCCCTTGTCCTGGTCACAGGCCTAGGTATAAAAAGATCTTTGGAGAGATCCTTGTACTGTCCGTTCAGGTATTTGTACATTGTAATGAGGTCTCCCCTCAGTCGTCTTTTTTCTAAACTGAATAATCCCAAATTTTTTAATCTGTCAGTGTATTCTAGTTCCCCCATTCCCCTAATAATCCTGGTTGCTCTCCTCTGCACCCGTTCCAGCTCTACTATATCCTTTTTATACACTGGTGCCCAAAACTGTACACAATATTCCATGTGTGGTCTGACCAGGGATTTGTATAAGGGCAAAACTATGTCTTTATCATGAGAATCTATTCCTCTCTTGATACATCCCATAATTTTATTTGCTTTAGCAGCAGCCGCCTGGCTCTGGTCACTAAAATTAAGCTTACCATCCACCAATACCTCCAAGTCCTTTTCAGCTCCAGTTTTACCAAGTAATTGACCGTTTAGAACATAATTATACTTTTTGTTTCCATGGCCCAAGTGCATAACTTTACATTTATCTACATTAAACCTCATCAACCATTTCTCTGCCCACTCCTCAAGCTTCCACAAATCCCTCTGTAATGCTAAACTATCGACCTCAGTATTTATTACTTTACACAGCTTAGTATCATCTACAAATATTGAAACTTGACTGTGTAAACCCACTACAAGGTCATTAATAAAAATATTAAAAAGAAGTGGCCCCAATACTGACCCCTGTGGCACTCCACTGGTAACATCAACCCAATCTGAGAATGTGCCATTAATGACCACCCTCTGTTTTCTATCACTAAGCCAATTACTTACCCAGATACACAGATTTTCTCCTATTCCCAGCAGTCTCATTTTATATACCAACCTTTTATGTGGCACGGTGTCAAATGCCTTTGAAAAGTCCAGATATACAACATCCACAGCGTCCCCCAGATCCAGTCTTGAACTTACCTCCTCGTAGAAACCAATCAGATTAGTCTGACAGGACCGATCTCTCATAAACCCATGCCGACGCTGGGTTATAAGGTTGTGCACAGTGAGATACTCCAGGATAGCATCTCTAATAAACCCCTCAAATATTTTCCCCACCACAGCAGTTAGACTCACGGGTCTGTAGTTTCCAGGATCGCTATTTGATCCTTTTTTGTATATTGGTACCACATTTGCTATGCGCCATTCCTGTGGAACATAACCAGTCCTCAGTGAATCTTCAAATATTAAAAATAACGGTTTGTCTATCACCGTACATAATTCATGCAGAACCCGGGGGTGTATGCCATCTGGCCCAGGTGATTTATCTATCTTAGTGGTTGCGAGGCGGCGCCGTACCTCTTCCTGGGTTAAACTGTTGACATTCCAAAAATAATTTACATTATTCCTCATTGTGTCTTCCACCAGGGGATTTTCCTGGGTGAAGACAGTTGAGAAGGCGACATTCAGTAGATTGGCCCTTTCCTCATCTCCTTCCACCATGACCCCCATGTTATTTCTAAGGGGACCCACACTCTCTGTTTTTAGTTTCTTATCATTTATATACTTGAAAAATAATTTGGGATTATTTTTGCTCTCCCTGGCAATATTTCTCTGTCTATTTTTGCGGCCTTTATCTGCTTTTTACTGCTTAAGGTGCAGTCACATGTGGTATTTTCGTTGAGTTTTAAAACGCATGCGTTATTCCTCCATTTCTGGAAAAGTAAGCAGCTCTGAAAAATGTTACCACAGCTGCTTACACTGCAATGCGTGATCCGTATTTGTAACAGAAGTTCTAAGGCTGCACTCATTGGTCTTCCGTTTGATTCCCTATAGGTTTTCCTGTTGCCCTTCTCCCATGGTGCATTGTACCCAGTCCAGTCCAAGTATGGCCAACACTAGACCTACATCTCTCAATTGCCAGTGTTAAAGGGACACAGCATGAAAGGGACTGTAAGCAGGCAAGTTATGGTGCACAGCTTTTGTTAGATTCAGTATTATGTCCACATTACTTTTGTATGTGCCAATGTTACAAATTTTACCACATGTCAAAACCCAAATGTACAATAGCAGTAGATGTCATTGTAAAATATAAAAATCAGAAGCAGAGACTGTAGAATATTAGCCTTTATTACCTTTTAGTGCAAGAAACAGTAATTCTATACCGTCCAAGTCTTATTCAAAGTCAACAGTAGTTGAAGAAAATCCTTAGTTAACTCTTGTATTTAGCACAATACAGAAGCATTAAAATTATTTTTAAAAGTATTAAACCACAAACTGGTACTGTACAAGTAACCGTACATGAATAGTCACAAGGGTTACTGTACTACACGAGTAATGCTTAAGCAGTGAAATGCTCATTCATTTCTGCTTGATTAGATTGATGTTAACCTCTACAGCCATCTCATTTACAGTTAGATACCATTAAAAAAAACACATCAAAACAAGGCAAATTTGTGCAAAACTGAGATTTGAGGTGGAAAAAAAAAATAATTCTAAAGGTCCAAGGATAGTTATGCATGGAGATGACAGTTTGTACAGTAGCAACAATTCTGTAATATGCTATGGTGAAGGACAAGCCTGATCTAATGCTACTACCCATTGATTCCACTTGCTGCCAAATTTGTTCAAAGCAAAAAATGTTAATTCCTAATCATCTCTAAAGAATGAATATGTACATCAAGTCATTATTTTTCTTCACAAACTTAACATTCTCCCCGTACTCTCAGGGCCTGGTCTGCAGAAAGACAAAAATAAGAAGTTGGGTGCAGTCCTCCATCACGCTCCGTGATATGGGCACAATTGTTTAGTTCCACACATGACGCTTGCAATGCTCAATAGCCTGAAAATGAAAGATTTTATATATTAGAGAGACTATAAGAATATGTATTGTAATACAATTATTATTTGGGCCCTGGCAGCATGTCCACTATACATACAAAACAGAATTGAAAGTAGCATTGAGACCAAAACCATCACTTACATTGCATCTTCCTGCTGTCTCCATATCTTTGCACCAGTAACTTGGCCCCCACATGCATTTTTCACTTCCCAAAAGTGGTTTCTGTGCAGCAGAGCAGAGACTCATTTTCTGTAAGAAAGCAAAATAGGTTACAGTGTGATTCTGACTGCAGGATTTAGTCCCCAAACTACAAGCAACCTGATATTCAGGACAAACAGGTTCTGGGTATTGTTGGAGGGGGGGGGGGGGTGTATCTCATGCCATGAAGCATGGGGTACCACCCTGTATACTAGTAGAGATGGACTGTAGGGCCAGTTCACTGCTTGAGGTCTTCAGTTATTTTGAGCCAAAACCCCCCACAGAACAGGAGCAGGTTTTTCCATCATCTCTTTATAGCCACTAGAAAGACTTACTCCTGTTCTCTGGGTTATTAACAAACAGGAAAGTGAATTATTCCATTCTCTAGACAGCCAGGCGACATTTCATTACATACTGAGAAGTAGAGGATCATTGTGAACCTGGCAGTACAAGATCTTGACGTGTAAAGCTTACCTCACAAACAAATGTTGGGTCCAATGCTTGTAGAAGTAGCTGGATTAACAATTCTTCATAGTTGGTGACAATGGCACGGCACTAAAAGCAAAGCCACAGGTAAGATTACCAAATAGGTAACAAATATCAAACAAAGACACATGTGACTGTTCCAGGCAGTGGTAGTTTTACACACGTCGCCCTTAAAGAAAAACAACCTCATAGTCAGGAGACTGATCTAGTCATAGAAATAGGACGTCCCCTTTAATAATTGCATAGCTCATAAATGACTGAAAGGAACAGCAGGGATTTTTCTGTATATCAGCTGCAATAGGAATATTAATCAATATTTTATTTGTAACGAGCAAGGGGAGCATTAATGCATCCTTCACATTTAAGAGCAAGTTCTTTCAGAGCTCGCCCCAAAATCTATGCTGTACATTTGTTTTGAAGGGGAAGGATCTAGTGATTATGTTTCAGATGTTATTAGACATGTACAAGATAAGACTTTAAATTTCTTTATTAAAAGGGGATGTCCAAGACTAAAACAAAAAGGTGTCCGGAAGGGGGCTGCTTTAAAAAAAATAAAAAATAGACTTAATTTCCGGTGTCCCACACGCCATATAAACAAACATGGCCGCGGGGGAGTGCTGGATTCAGCTTCCGGCCGGACCCAACAACAATTCGTCCCACATATACAATGCTGTGAATGGGGACTGGTGGGTGTGGCTGGCCTCGGCCTGCCGGACGCCGAATCCAGCACTGCTCCCGCAGCAATGTTTGTTTACATGGCGTGGACCAGAGCGACAGCAGCGTGGGACACCCAAAGGGCGTAGAAAGAAAGTACTTTTTTTTTAAGCAGCTCCCTCTTGGCCACCTTTTGTTTTATTAAGTAGTCTTGGACACCCCCTTTAATCTTTCCATAATAAGGAAGGGAAATTATTAGACACTGAATTGGAAGTAGCATAGTAGAGAGCTGTGGTGTACACACTTCCACTGCATTGGCTGCAGTATTCCATAGAATCACTGAACTGCAATGTGGCTCCAAGGCATGGAGGAACATTGTGGAGGGAGGATCTGGAAGGGATTCATAGGATGGAACTGAAGGTGTATGAAATGGGGAGCAGCGAGGTAAATGGTTGGAGGAGCAATTGGGGGACTGCTTTATGGTGTGGGGTTCATGGAGTACTTGTCCATTCAGTGGTGATAGATCATAAATGATCAAAGCAAAACTGTTATAGTTGCCTATGGCAACCAATCAGAGCTTCACTTACATTTTCTCACAGCTCCATGGACAACTAGAACAGTTTTCCCTCTTCTGTCCTATAATTCCCACAAGCACATGGAGCGACTTGCCATTCTAAGAAGACTAATCCTAATTGGTTACCTCAGCGGACATGCTCTCGGGCAGGTAGCTGCACACCACTTCTAAAGCTTTCTTGATTTTTTGCTGAGTGACATCATCCTCCAGAAGCTTGTCCATATATTGCACCATCATCTTGCAGACCTCACAGTAGGCACCAGACTGAATATTTGCTTCGCTCAGTTTCACTGTCAAGAGTTATAAAAAGTTACATTACACCAAACGTACAAAGCACCTTAAATGAGTCTCCACTCCACAGGCTTCTTAAAAAAAATCTTTTAGAGAAGTATGATGAAAATCAGTTTCTTACCCAACTTCTGCGCTCCATAACTGCAAAGTCCTATGACCTGACAGATTTCTTTGGGTGTGATCTGTTCAATCAACAATTTGATAATTGTATCACAGTAACTGTCAATAAAATCGATGCACTGCTGCCGATATTTGGAAGGAACAACCTTGCAGACCTTTTCAAGAGCTTCCTTTATGTGTTCCTATAGAAATAGAAAAAAATAAAATAGGCACATTTGGTGACCGGCAGGGGAAGGAGGCAAGTCAAACCCATTTATTTTTAGGGGACTGTTATAGTGGAAATGGTGGATATTTTGAGTTTTAATCTGGGCATATTACTTTTCGTAAAAAAGTTAATTCTCAAAATTTGCATGTGATTGGTCTGAAAGTACTTTTCTGCAAAGGTAACTCACCATGTGTCCAACATGATCTCCTGAAAGAAAATATTCAGACATTCATGTTGTAAGGCAGTAACATACCTGTGAAGAATTCTTTTCCAGCATGCCCTCCAGTTTTGCCATGACTACCTGGCACACTTCACAGGTTGGTGAAGTCTTAGGCTCCTCTGTAATCTTAAGAGTAGGAAAATTCAGAGTTTAGTTGAGCTTTACGTGGCAAATTTTTTTTTTGTGGGTTAATTTGAATAGCAGGTTCCACACTTTTTCCATTTTTCACTCCCCATCCATAATTTTTCCATTTAAAGCGCTGTGTGAAAGCTTGTTTTCTATGTAACAAATTGCTCTTAATAGAAACTGCATTTATTATTCCATGCCGTGTACTGGAAAGCAGGAAATTAATTTGGTAAATAAATGCATTTGCGACATTTTCTTTTGGGCTTAGAGTTTATGGCCTTCACACATTCACAAAAAAAATAAATTTCAATCTTCTGGCGCCAACTTAGGTAGGGTACTACAGTATGACAGTACATGGAGATTTTCCACACCATCTATTACAACGTGCAAATTGCACATTTTAATAAACTGTGTGAAATAAGACAGCCTCGGGTCTTTGTGTGATCCACAAATATTGAGCGTAGATCCCGATGTGCACGCGCCACTGGCTCTTCAAGGCAGTCAGCAGCTTTGCTGAAGATGCTTACCGACTATGGAGAGGTCTCAGCCCGTGAGCCTTCTCCAAGCACCCGCAGTCTACGTGTGAAGTACTACTACGTCACACGTCAGTATTGCCCTTACCCCTCAATAGTTTTTATACATGGCTGTTTTTTTCAGTTCAATAATAATAATTTACCCAAAACATTAGGGTGTGAAGGACTCTCAATAACATCAGCCTGGTCATATGACAAAATGCTGAATGGTGAGAAGAGACATAAGCCATGGGGAGGAGGCCATGCCCCCTCTGACTCACAGCTGCATGCCAGGTAAGTTGATTTTATATGGATGTGAGGTAAACTATTAAGCTGAAAGCAGGATGGCATTTAAAAACACTCTATGGGAACCTGTCACTGGACGCATTTGAGAAAAATATGGTGACCAGTACTTACCTTGATAGCAGGCTGAAGCTTCACAGCAGGAACAATAACCTTGGCAGGAGTGAGAGCCACCATTGGTGTAGTCTTCTCCTGGTCACACAGGCCTGCTGTAGCACAAATCTGCTGTGAGGGCTGAAAAGAACAAAAATGTATAGTATTCACACACTAAAAGTTACGTAGTGGTGTTATAACTACAGCCAATCATTGAAGAAACATAAAGCAAAAGCCTCATTATTCCTAGAAAAGTGAAAACACAATACGAGATCGATATAACTTCTGCCTTTGTACGGTAAGCCTAATCTGTGACTAACAAGAGATTGTAATGTTACTAATGGCTAATGGTTTAATCCTTAAAGGGGTTCTCTAGCCAAATTAGCTTGTATCCTGTGGATAGGAAAAAGTTGCTTATCAGTGGGGGCTCTCCACAGAGCACAAGAACAGGGGTCCGTTGTACCACCATTGGAGGTAAGTGCGATTGGTTACTTCATCTTATGTTCCAATGAGGGTACAATGGACAGCCATTTTCATGATCCATGGGGGGCCCATCACGGAGACCTCCCCCATGATTAGCAAGCTAGCCCCTATCCTACTGGACTCTTATGTGATTTGTGAAACCCATTTGGAACATAATAGATTATGACCATAATATTTTTGATTTTTATTTTATGTTAATATTTGTGAATCAAAACCAAAAAAAGTTGGTCCAACACACAGAACAGGTCAAGACCAATAGACCATTCTGTTATCGAGAGATACAAGAAAATAGACGTTAGTAATTCAACCAGTTTTTAGTTATAAAAGTTTACCAAAACTTTATTACCAGAAACAGCAGTGAGGAGCAGTGTTCAGTAGGGAATGGTTTTTGGTAGTGGGCTCCTCACAAATTAACCTAGTTTAGAATTAGTCACAACTTGATTGCTCCCAATTCAGACTAAGGGTTCATTTACTTTGGCTGCATGATAGTGACCTGAGTGCATTTATTAAGATCTAGCTTGAGGCTCTAGATCAGGTTCCCACTACCAGCAGTCCTCATTTCCCTGGCACTTCCATCTGGACCCGCCTAAGCCCCGCCAAGGGTTCTAGCACCGCTGCTATGCTGCAACTGGGAGACCGGAAAACCCTTAAAAACCATTTTTACACTCACACTATACAGTTAGTTTGCCAATAAAAATCCACACAAGTTTTAAAGCTTATTTTTTAGTGTGCAGTTTAAAATACCATCAAGCATTTCACATACCTGATCCTGATCAGAAACACAAGGACCAGCACCAAAAAGAAAGGACATATCAGATATACGCGGCCACTTCTCATACATCAAAAATACAAGGTCACACACGACTATAGTGAAGGACATGAACCAAGTAGAAGCTTTTAAAAGTGAAATATTACAGATTCTACTCTTGGCTCTAGGATCTGTTAGTGAGGGGCGAAGGGCAAAGTATCCCACCAATGACAATGTAGGGAATGATCTTACTTACCATTTGGATCATCATTTGTAAGAAGAGGTCCGCATACTGATTAATGTAAGTCTTGCACTAGGAAAAAAAAAAATGCATTTATCATCAAATTTATTCCTTGCAAAACTGAACCAGGGTTTCACATCCAGTCAGCACTGACAAGTGCTTTCACCCAGTTAAGAATATACCCAAGAAACTTACCATTTCACTCAGGCCTCCTCCAAGATTATCACATTGTTTCAGAGCGTTTTCAACCAGCGTTTTGGAGAAGGAGGAGTTACTTTTTAGCATGTCTTGAACATCATTAAAAAGCTGCAGGCAGTCTTTGCAAACATCAACATTCTGGAAGGGACAACCCAAAAAAAAAAAGTTTCAATTAAAAACAGCTTTAGTATTACTTTATCACCTGCTTCCACTACTGTGTAGCGAACACCTCAAAGTGGAGAGGGAGCCAGCCCCCACTAAACCTTATAGTACTGCAGTCAAGGGGCACTAGGTTTTTGCTGCAATGCTACAGTGTTACACTGCAAATACACTGGCAATACATTAAGTGTTTAGAAACCCTAAAAGGTACATGCACACAGTTACACCCAAACCACAAACATCTGGCCCATATGCATGTAGTAGATAAGTAATATTGTGGACTTTGGGGAGGATTGTTGTGAATGATCTGTTATGCATCCTGGCCGCGTGCATCTATCCCAACGACTTAGGACTTTCATTTCCATACCATTAGAATTGGAGTACAATCATTTTGGTGCCTTAAATTTGTAACTATTTTTAATTTTGTTGGGAGTCTTGATTCTTGAAATGATACCCTATTTCCCACATCAGCTCTACTTTTGGAGATCTAGCATTGCCAATTTACAAAGTATACACTGCTCAAGCTAGTCATCACTCAATATTGTATTAAAGGCATTTTAGTAATGAATTTTAAAAGCTTAAAAAGGGGTTGTCCACTTTCAGCAAATATCTGATATTGTTTGTGTAGTGAAAAGTTATACAATTTACAGTTATCTAGACCTCCGCTTGCTAGATCTCCAGTGAATAGAAATCTGTCTGTGGCGATGTGATGGACACGCAAGTGCACGAGCCATTAGTAGCACACAGCTCCTATTGCTCTATGCAAAAATAACCGCTTGTGCACCTGCATGTCCATCACATGACAGTCACCAAATTCAGGAACCTGTAGCTAATAAAAGGTTATATTTCTCAAACTACTTATATATCAATATTACTAAATATTGTGCTAAAGAAATTAAGAAAATGTATTTATTTTGTGGCTGTAGACTAGAGAGTTTCCTTAAGGTTGCTGCAACCTTGTTTCTGTGATTGTGTTTTTGGATATTTGCGCTTGATGCTCCAATAGTGATCAGCTATAATCATAGGAACATGGTACTCAATGCATAAACATCTTACACTAAAGCTGCTGGAAAGAAACTCCCAGCACCAGGGGAAAAAAAAAATTTTTTGTTTATTCGTAGATTGTTACCTTGGGTGCTTCAGTAGCCTTCTCTTGGGGTGGGAGAAGCAGTGGAAGGTTTGCCATGAATGGGTAAACCATCTCTGGGATCTCATTGGAGAGCAACTGTTCTTTTAGTTTTATACTTGCCAAGTGTTGCTGCATAGAAGTGCAAAGATGGAGCGCACAACAAGCCACTGCTGGATTATCCTGCATGAGAAATTTAAAACAAAACATAAAATGCCAACACAAATAACAAGATCATTTTACAGAATTAAATGAGAATCAGACACATAGAAACAGAAAAACAAACGAAAAAAAGTTACCAGTTCCTGTTTAATGAGGTCCATTATGATTGGGTAGTACTGAGAAACGAGATCTTTGCATTCAGCGGACAGTGAAGGGTCTGGAAGCATGACTTCACAAGCCTTATTCAAGTAGGCCAAGATTTCACTCTAAAAGGAACACATTTACATATACACCTTCAATACATAAAATCAGAAGTAAACATCATTATGTATTTTAGGAATAAGCACAACCCCTTACACGTACCTCCGTGGTGTTGTCTTTCAAGAAGTTGTCCACTATAGTCACCACTTCTTTACAGAGCTCACATGGGACAGATTTCTGAAGGAAAAACAAACAGTTTTTAATTTTAGAAGAAATTAAGTAAATTAATTTCCCATCCAAGAAAGATTAGCATTTCCTTTACCAACAGCTGTAACAAGCTTGGGAAAATATATATTCATGGACTTCTATGGATTGTGTAATCTTATTCATGCAACTTCTCTCATTTACAGGATATATTTCTTAAGTTCCTGGTCAAGTAAATATAGATGAAACAGTTTTTTTTGCTGATCACTTTAAAGCTTTGCTGTGGAGACTGAGTCCTAGAGATACAAGTTGTTTCATCCATATGCTTGAGGCCTAAATACTATGTACACCAAGGCTATGGCTCCAGCAGATCGCAAAAACGTAGGGGTCCTACGGACAACTCGCCACTCCTCGGACTAATGGGTCAGACGGCTGCGCATGACCTTTCTGCTCCATAGAGATTAACGGAGCAGAACGGTCATGCGCGACCGTCTAATCCATTGGTCTTAGGGAGCAACGAGGGGTCGGTCGGACCCCTTGTTATCACGATCTGCGGGTTCTCAGCACTGGGACCCCCACTGATCAGCAAGTTAGACCCCATCCCCTTTAAACATAGGTAGTAAAAAGGTTTGAAAACTTACCACGACAGGTTTATTCCAGACATTCTGCTGGCAGTGTGTGACGGCACCACACTGAGAGGCAGTGCGGATATTGACACACCACACCTTGGGGCCATTGGCGCATTGCTCTGTGCCAAATAATGGCTTTGCTGCAGCTATAAAAGGGAAGAGGAGAAAGTGGTTAAAATGTATATTATACAGAAAAACATTTTTTGTGAAGGAAAAAAAACAAAATCACAAGTGTGTTTTGCATCTGAGGCGATAGGCTATAAAAAAGCAGGAGCCATGATTTAGCGGCTGGGTCACTGGTCCTAGACATATGCAAGGCATCCGTATTTCTGGCCCGTCACCCATGTTTGGCTGCTGTTCTTATTCCATATAGGTGGTATTATCCACAGGAAAATGAATCCAAGAGATTGCTAGGAAAGTTCTCAGTAGTATCAGTCCGATTCCTGTCCTCCCTGTTTAACCAGTTTTGTGTTCCAACACCCAGCAGGCAGCGAGTATAAGACACAGCAGCAGCCGCTGTCTCTGAAGGAGTTTTCCCCCCAAATACAAGTTGCCGATCGGTGGTGGGTCTTGGTGACGAGACCCCCACAGATCATGATGAAAACAAGGGGTCTGATGGGTGCCATGCTCCGTCAGAGTAATGGAGAAGACTGCGGCGCATGACCGCTCTGCTCCATTCATCTCTATGGGAGACGGATAACATATTCATAGAACAGATCATTTATATCACATTAGAGGGAAGCAATGCAATTACAAATATTTCCTGATACTCTTATTACCAGATTTATTCTTTAAATAACAATATCTTTGGAATATCTTTATGTTTTGTTCATGACATGCGAGACTTATTTTAATGTGAATAATTTTATTGGATAAACTTATGCTGAAAAATGAAAAATATGCTGATTTGCTGTAGTCTCTATCCACCCACCCCCCTCAAAAAAAAAAAAAAAAAAAAAAAAAACCCTTTGCCAAAATAGGCTTATAATTATGGACAGTGTCAATGGTCATCACCATTACCACGTTCAGAGGCAGGGGGTGCGTGTACTTTTGAAAAGCTCCTTCTGCTTTCCGCCTTCAGCTGACCAGCTGGAGGAGGTTCATATCTGAAGGGGAGAACTGTGGTACCTAGTAACAATTCTGGTGTCCTCTGCAATGTTTCTATGTTATAAAATATCATTATGCAATTGTGTTTCTGGGTAATATCCACTTTTATTTCCAGTCAGTAAACACGCAGTGGTACACGCTCATGGCGATAGCGCGTGTATTGTATCTATCTGCCCGGAGCATGTGCAAATAGGATGCAAAGCGCCCCATGGCAGATGTGAGGGGGTTAAACAATTTGGTATCAGTTATGCTGGTGCGATACATTACATTAATTTGCCGTTTATACCTGCTTCAGCACCTGTTTATGAGGGTAAGGCCTGGTGAAAGATTTGCTTCAATGAAAACCAGAGAGGTCAAAATCCCATGACCAAATAAAAGGCAGAAGAACAAAGTATCAGATGACACCTCATCCAGGAAATGAGTGAACAAAAAAAAGCACAACTTGAGTATATACAAAACTACAATTCAAGGTATAATAGTGCCAGAGGTTATTTCCACATAATCTACAATTACTCTGCAGAAGTGAAGAACGAGTATTCTCGAGAGCGTGTCAAGGACTACCCCAGACAAGAGGACACGGGTAGGTAAACACTACATTCCCTGTACAACCATAAGGGATCTAGATTCTCCAAACAGACACCAGACAAAACCTTGATAACTTATCACACCAACAATTTGGTAGTGGTCTGGTAACAACACCCCCCATAACTATCTTGCTCCGTGTGTTTGAGGCAGAGGTCACTTGTATTTGCTGTGGAATTTGTTGACTCAGTTTCAACACGGAGATAAACAGATCATGTGATGGCAGCCTTCAGACGCAGCCTGGATTGTTCACTCCTATACGGGTTCTTACATTGTCACCAACATAAACACAGGGACACTTATCAGAATTACTTATACAGCACAAAATCTCAGGCAATGGATGACGCCACACACGGTGCATGTGATGGCTGAGCTCATCACCGGTCTGAACAGTCACGAGATACAGACATAACCTCTGACACCACCAAGTGACTCAGCCGTCACCCCCACAGCGTAGGTCACAACATGGTATGATGGGAAAAGGAGATCCTATACTGGAGCAGGGATTGGTCTTATTTTGTGCAACTTTTTTTCTGAAGGTCTCCCCAGGTAAAGACAAAAAGTAAAAAAAAAAAATAATCTAGTGGAGAGCTACACATGGGAACATTTTCTTGGACTCCTGGCCACATGACCAGAAGTCACCAATACAAACGGGGCCACGCTATACACATCACTATATCAGCACAGAACCCCTTCCATACAACTTCCCTATTCTGTGGATTAGGGGAGTTTCCAGAGGTCACTCACCCCATCTGCCACTACCTCAGGAGGAAGAGTAAACTCCTTAAAGATACTTTCCAATGTGAAAACCCTGCTGATCCGATGGGGAGAGAAGCAGCTAAATTAATGAAATTTTACATGTACTACTTAAAATGTGGAAATTTAACCCATTCATAGACCGAACAAAAGGACAGCGGATGGGATTCCGAGCATCATTGTGAAACAAGGGAGCACATGTATCCTTAGTTCTCTTTTGCCTCTTTATAAGGCTGTCTGTAGTCCATACTCTAGCAGTGCTATTGCCATTGTCTTGCAGGTGTGTTTGTTTATTTTCTTTGTCACACATCAAAGAAAACATCTGTTTGCAAAGATCCATTAGGAACATTGCAACAGACAGTCTCAGAGGTGAGCTTCTAAAAACCAACAAGGAGCTCCTTCTCTGGGGAAGGGTTTATTTTTCCTACACTGTGTAGGTTCAATTGTGGTTCAGATTGTTCCCTTCTGTGGTCCTTATTATAGTACTGCACTGCGATTTTGGAGGAGTCCCATTCTCTGAAACGTATCACCAATGTTTATCGGTGGGTGAGGTTAAAATCTGCGCCAGAAGTTTCCATTAGGAGCCGATCAGACATCAGGGAGGCAAATTATAAGATACCCTGATAGTAGCCCAGTGGGCTGCACTGTATTTTAGCGGGGGGGTCTTTTGGCACTAATTGTCACCTGCTCAATCTTAAATTAATAAACAGAATGGAAGCCTCCCCAGGCATGTAACAAAAAACCGCAGCACAAAAGTGACTCAGACCCCCAGCAGGGTGCGGCAGCACAAAGCCAGCTATAGGGGAGGTCATAAGAACATCCACACTCTGGACAATCAGATTTACATCTAAACTTTGGTCTAAATGTTACATTTTTCATCCTTCCAGCTACAAATTTTTGGTGTAATAAAAAAAATTATGGATCCAAACTGGAGCTACAGACTCTTTATAACCAGGGTCCATGAGGGTCTCTGAGGCTGATCCCCACCAATAAGAAAGGGAACCCACATCCGGGTGACATGAGAGTAAAATACATAAACGTCGTTTGTAATGGATCAGACATTAGGAAGAATCAGTACAAGGAAGCAGGAAGTGCAGCGCAGCCGCCTCGTCTGCCCGAACACTGCTCACACACCAGAAAACGCCAGCACGGTGCCTGCAGTGTGAACAAGCCTTGCGGTAATCCTGCAGCACACAGATACATAGTGATGTGCCACGAGCAGTGCGCGGCCATTACACTACAAGGATAAACTCACCGGCAGCGAGAAGACACGACACCACGACAAGGAGCTTCATGGTTCCCCGGGCCGAGTACAGTCACCTGACCGCCGCACAGCCCTGATAATAACAGCGCGGCCACGCCCAGGCAGCCCCCGGTCACCTGACCCTGAGTCAGCAGCCGCTGCTATTGGCTGGGGGAAGAGGCGGGATTGGAAACCGGAAGTTTTTAGTTAGAGATATCGCGCATGCGCGTAATAGTGACCTGTGTGTAGTTCACGATAAAAAGTGGATGTAACTGCTCGGGTAATGCGCTTGAAATTTACTCAAAAAAGTACACTAGTATAGTCCTAGTATGCTCCTAGTATAGTCCTAGTATAGTCCTAGTATAGTCCTAGTATGCTCCTAGTATAGTCATTGTATTCTCATAGATGCTTAGTTATAGTCCTAGATGCTCTATATAGTCCAGTATGCTCCTAGTATGTCCTAGATATCTCAGTATAGTCCTTAGAATGCTCCTAGATAGTCTAGTGAATGTCCTAGTATAGTCCTAGTATGCTCTTAGTATGCTCCTAGTATGTCCAGTCATCTCCATAGGATCATAGTATAGCCTAGTATGCTCCTGGTAGTAGTCCTAGTATGCTCCTAGTATCTGTCCTCGAATGCACTCATTAGGTATAGTCCTAGATGCTCAGTATAGTCCTAGTATGCTCCTGTATCTACTAGTTGCTCTAGCCTAGATAGTCCTAGTAGTCATGTATAGTCCTAGTATGCTCCTAGTATAGTCCTAGTATAGTCCTAGTATGCTCCTAGTATAGTCCTAGTATGCTCCTAGTATAGTCCTAGTATGCTCCTAGTATGCTTATGGCGCACACATTTTAATAATTGTTGCATCCCTCTTACCTCACTAACCAGGTTTTATTTTTCTAACAAAACCTCATCATTACTACCAAATTTTGTGCCAGAAGAGACTGCAGGTACAGATGGGGAATTTATTAACACAGGAGTTTAACCCCTTAACGCTATTTTGCTTATGGGCAAGCGACTGACATCATGGTGTGTGGGACGCAGTGTGCAGGGACCCGGAGGCAGAGTAGGACCTGCAGGGGCTTCGGAAAGGTGAGTACAGAGGGTTTATTTCATAGACTAGAGTATAAGCCGCATTAGGGGTTTTCAGTACATTTTTTTGGTTGAAAAACTCGGCTTATGCTTTAGTATATATCTCAAAAAATTGCCCCCTTCCCTGAGGTTATTAAAATATTTATAATGCGCCCTGATTTTTAGCATAAACAGTCCCCCACAAATAAAAAGTTTAGAGAAAGGCATTAATTAGTGTATGCTGCACTATCCCCAAATAAATTCTAACATTAACACTGCCCCCTTAATTAAATTGTACAGTGTATTCCAAATTACTGCATTGTGCCTGTCCATTAATTATTATAATAGCAATTTGCAAATATGCTTCACCACAATAAAACTTAGTATATAAATACAGCACCGGTATGGAGTACAATACATAAGTACAGTACTAGAAGCAAGCTTCATACAGAAAAACAGCACCAGGCCAATCCCTATATACATATTTACAGTATCCCACTAACGGGAGAAACCAGACCAAATGAGCAATGCAATGAAATAAACTTTATTGAAACAATCTCATAAAAACATTAAAAAGCAGCAAGCTAATCTGAAACAGACCGTTAGTTACCCTTGATATAAGGTGCAAACAACTGTATATAGCATATAATCATACACAGGCGGGGAACAGTGACCGGCATCCTACTCCACAAAAAAGATATAGTATATGTGTATAGTAATCGGGACCCTAACGCACTGCCCAGAGACTTAGATAGTAAATAACTAACACTCGCCAAGATTTCACACAATGCCTACGTAGTGACGGGTAATGCTGTCCCTGAAGCACGTTTCGGCTATTACTAGCCTTCGTCCTTCGATAGGCAGCCCCACACTCCCCACTATATAGACAGACTACCCAGTATATACGCAGCCTCCCCCTCCCCAGTATATAGACAGACTACCCAGTATATAGGCAGCCCCCCACTCCCCACT